>CM055267.1:129074315-129468881 GCA_029237695.1 Conchocele bisecta
AACAAATCCCATAAGCCCCATTTCTCCAGTCACAGACACATTTAAGTTTGGGGCCATATGAGGTAACACATAAGTGTCCATGAACCTGACAATTGCGCAATTAATATGTGGCTGTGACTGGAGAGACGGGGCAAATGGGAACTTATGTGTAGCTCCTGATCAAATAGCACACTCCTGTAGCCTGATAACGATCTACAGTCGAACCAGCCCTTACGACCACCTGAAGTAAGCGACCACCTGTGCTAAGCGACCGGCCTCAGCTCCTCCTGTGACATTTTGAGCGTTAATATAACTTAACTATGTGACCACCTCTGTAACGCGACCGGCGACCATTAAAATCCGGTCCCAAAACATTAAAATCCTAAACTCAGCGACCATTTCCGTATTGTTGTTATTGTTTGTCAACTTGATTTTTCACTGGCGACCACTCAACTCGCCCATTGATCAACTCGTCCACGATACGTCATAGCTTATGGACTCTCGTGATCTGCACATTTGGAACACCTCGATTTCAAGGTGTTCACCTGTGATTTGTACAGGTAATGAATGGCTAACACCCATAGGCAAGAACTTGAATTGACCGTACACTGAAATTTGTCATCCGTGCAAATACCTTGTCCTATTAATACCTGTGTCACAGGAAATTCTCCCCCCTGGAAATCTTCCCCCCATGGGGGAAGATTTCCAGGGTCGAGCCTGGAAATATCCCCCCCCCCCCCCGGGAAGAATTTCCTAGGAAATTCTCCCCCCCGGGGGGGAATATTTCCAGGCTCGACCCTAGGAAATTTCTCCCCCCCCACCCTGGAAATTCTCCCCCCCCACCCAAAAGTTTGTGTTTCAATGCTACAAAGCAGAATTATTTCCCAACAAACATGTGCACATAGGCACGCACAATGTTTGCCATTTCGTAGTATAAGAAAGGGGAACATAAACAAGAGGGCCATGATGGCCCTAATTCGCTCACCTGACTCCATGAACACCAGAGGAGAATGTGACATTGAGTTCATGTGTTTTAAAAAAATTGTGCTATTTTTAGATGGCGGTCATCTTGGATTAAGCGATGACTCTCATTTTACAAAATCTGAAAATGCTTCACCCAGCATCGGCCATGTGGTTCCTGAGAAAAAGACGTTAAAAATCTTGAATAAATTGACCTTTTGGTGGCCATCATGGATGACATAATCATCCGATTCCGACAAATATTGCACCAGAGTGATCGCCTCATTGATACCTTCAATTTGATATATGACATGACCATATTCAGTCAAAAATAAAATTTGACCCCAATTTGACCCCACGGGCCACGCCCATTTTTGACCCGGGGTCACCATTTTAACAACTTTCAAAGAGCAATGTACATCGATCATTCCTACCAAGTTTCGTCGAAATTCGGCTAGCGGTTCATGAGAAGAAGATTTTTTAAGAATTTATGCTATTTTTAGACGGCAGCCATCTTGGATTAGCGATGACCTCCATTTTAACAAATCTGAAAAGGCTTCACCCATGGACCATAACTTTTAAGTTTGGCTACCATGGGCCAAGCGGTTCATGTGAAGAAGAATTTTGAAATCTCTAATAAAAGAACGACCTTTTGACATTTCTGCGGCCATCTTGGATGAAATAACAATCCGATTTGGACAACAAATGTACCAGAGTGATCGCCTCATTGATACCTTCGATTTGATATATAACATGACCATATTCTGTCAAAAATAAAATTTGACCCTACGGGCCACGCCCATTTTTGACCCCGGGGTCACCATTTTAACAACTTTGAAAGAGCATTGTACATTGATCATTCCTACCAAGTTTCGTCGAAATCCGGCTAGCGGTTCATGAGAAGAAGATTTTTTAAGAATTTATGCTATTTTTAGACGGTGGCCATCTTGGATTAGCGATGACCTCCATTTTAACAAATCTGAAAAGGCTTCACACTTGGACCATAACTTTTAAGTTTGGCTACCATGGGCCAAGCGGTTCATGTGAAGAAGAATTTTGAAATCTTTAATAAAAGAACGACCTTTTGACCTTTCGGCGGCCATCTTGGATGACATAACAATCCGATTTCGACAGAAAATGCACCAGAGTGATCGCCTCATTGATACCTTCAATTTGATATATGAAATGACCATATTCAGTCAAAAATAAAATTTGACCCCAATTTGACCCCATGGGCCACGCCCATTTTTGACCCCAGGGTCACCATTTTAACAACTTTGAAAGAGCAATGTACAACGATCATTCCTACCAAGTTTTGTCGAAATCCGGTTGGCGGTTCTTGAGAAGAAGATTTTTTAAGAATTTGTGCTATTTTTAGACGGCGGCCATCTTGGATTACGTAATGACGTCATTTCAACAATTTTGTAATCCCCCTACCTAAGGACCATGACCATGAAGTTTGGTGACCATAGGCCCAATGGTTACCGAGGAGAAGACGTTTGAAAATATTCATGGACGACGACGACGGACGACGACGGACGACGGACACATTGCGGTAACAATAGCTCACATGAGCTTCGCTCAGGTGAGCTAAAAATCACCTCCATCACACCACACCCCAATCTACCATATGCATAGTGTAAGTCCCTTGATAGACAAGAATATCACAAGATTGGGGGAAGATTTCTGATCAAGTGAAAATGTTTGTGTAGAACAGTTAGCATGTGACGCATATTAACAGGGGGGAGGGATTTTCCTAGGAAATATCCCCCCCCCCAACCATCTACCATATGCATAGCGGATGGATGTCTCTTTGTGAAGAATAACCCACGATGGGGGAGTATTTCTGATGAAATAATGTATGTTCGTGTAGAACAGATAGCATTTGGCATGATGTGGGGTGGGGGGGGAGATCTAGGAAATATCCCCCCCAACCAACTACCATATGCATAGCGGATGTGGATGTCTCTTTGTAGACAAGAATAACCCACGATTGGGGGAGTATTTCTGATGAAATAATGTATGTTGGTGTAGAACAGATAGCATGTGGCATGTATTGGTGGGGTGGGGGGGGGGGAGATTTTCCTAGGAAATATTCCCCCCCAACCATCTACCATATGCATAGCGGATGTGAATGTCTCTTTGTAGACAAGAATAACCCCTCTCCCTCATGATGAAATAATGTATGTTGGTGTAGAACAGATAGCATTTGGCATGTATGGAGGGAGGGGGGGGGAGATTTTCCTAGGAAATATTCCCCCCCCCACAACTACCATATGCATAGCGGATGTGGATGTCTCTTTGTAGGACAAGAATAACCCGATGAGGGGAGTACTGATGAAATAATGTAGTTGGTGTAGAACAGATAGCATGTGGCATGTATTGGTGGGGTGGGGGGGGGGGAGATTTTCCTAGGAAATATTCCCCCCCAACCACTACCATAAGCCAAGCGGAAGTGAAAGTCTCTTTGTAGACAAAAGGAAAAAAACCCCCTCTCCCTCAGATGAAATTAATGAATGTTGGTGTAAAAGAACAGGGGGGGGGGGATAGCATGGCATGGTAAATTGAGGGAGGGGGGGGGGGAGATTTTCCCCCCCCCCTAGAAATATTCCCCCCCCCACAACTACCATATGCATAGCCGGATGTTGGATGTCTCATTTGTAGAACAAGAATAACCCACGATGGGGAGTATTTCTGGATGAAATAATGTAAGTTTGGTGTAGAACAGATAAGCATGTTTGGCATGATTGGTGATTTTTCTAAGGAAATATTCCCCCCCCCCCAAACCATCTACCAATAATCTAGCGGATGTAAAGTCTCCCTTTGAAGTCAAAAAAAAAAACCCCCCCCCCCCTTCCTGATGAAATAATGTATGTTGGTATAGAATAACCCCCCTCCCTCATGATGAAATAATGTATGTTGGTGTAGAACAGATAGCATGTGGCATGTATTTGTTTCATCAGAAATACTCTATTCTTGTCTACAAAGAGACGCCCATATCCACTATGCATATGGTAGATGGTGGCGGGGGGGAAATTTCGTAGGAAAATTTCCCCCCCGCCCACACCAATACATGCCACATGCTATCTCTTCACCAACTTTCATTTCATTTCATCAGAAATACTCCTCCAATCACCTGCTATTCTTCTCCTTCTCTACAAAGAGACATTCACTTCCACTTTGCATATGGTAGATGGTGGGGGGTGGATATTTCCTAGGAAAATCTCCCCCCCCCCCAAAATCACCCACCAATACAAGGTACATGCTGTCTGTTCTACACCAACATACATTATGTTGTTTCTTCAGAAATACTCCCCCAATCGTGGGCTATTCTTGTCTACAAAGAGACAATCACATCCACTATGCATAGGGTAGATGGTGGCGGGGGGGAATATTTCCTAGGAAAATCTCCCCCCCCCCCCCCACCAATACATGCCATATGCTATCTGTTCTACACCAACATACATTATTTCATTTCATCAGAAATACTCCCCCAATCGTGGGCTGTTCTTGTCTACAAAGGGACGTCCATATCCACTATGCATATGGTAGATGGTGGGCGGGGGGGGGGGGGGGGGGGGGGGGGGGGGGGGGGGGGGGGGGGGGGGGGGGGGGGGGGGTGGTGGGGGGGGGGGGCGGGGGGGGGGGGGGGGGGGGGGGGGGGGGGGGGAATATTTCCTAGGAAAATCTCCCCCCCCCCACCAATACATGCCACATGCTTGCTGTTCTACACAGAATATACTGTTTTTATTTTCTAGACCCACCCCCACATGTGCTATACATTTATACCAATCATATGCAGCTATGGTAGAGATTTAACCTAGAGAACTCTCTACCAGCCAACATACATAATAGTTATGGTACGGTAATGGGGAATTATTGAGCATATACCGATATACCGTAAATAGAATCTCTACCGCCCCACCACCACTATTATTGTTCTAATGTATAGATATTATACTAAATTGGAGAGCTCTTTTATAGAAAATACTGCCTCGCCTATTCACATACTTCTCCACAAGCAGACATACATTATGACTAATGTTAGTTGGGTATACATGTAGGGATATTACGTCCTCTGTTACCAACAGACTGGTTCTAGCATGTGCATTTTGTATGCTCCTGAGCACAATATCAAACAATGTATATGAAAATACATTAAAAGTTTTTGTGGACAGTGTCTGTGAGAGGTGGTGAGGGGGGGGGGGTGGGGAGGGGGGGGGGGGGGGAGAGGGAATTTCCAGGCGGGGTGGGGGGGGGGGGGGTATTTCCTAGGCTTTTCTAGCCTGAAAATCTCCCCCCCCCGCCCCCCCCCCCCCTCCCCCCGGGGGGGAAGATTTCCAGGGGGGGGGGAAGATTTCCTGTTAAACAACGGTATCACAATACAAACAGACTACATAGCTACACAAACTGATACGATGCAATAGACATGATTTGATGACATCGAAGAGAACCCTATGGTCATGTGATTTGTGTCACAAATGGACTGGTTCCCTGTGTTTTGGTTGATGCGCTATCCTAAAGCAGAACTTAACATATTCAAGGGAAATATATAAATGGGAACCAGTTCATGTCATTTTATTTGTCATTGTTTAAACTTAGTGTTACACACGTTTTTAGCGTTGGGCTGAAATTTACTCGCCAACAACAATTAAGATTATGGGTGACGGGTGATGAAGACCGTTATGTTATCTTCAATGCATAGAGAGACGGTCAACACAGAAAAATGAAGGGGTTCAAATTTAATATGGATTTTTATTATGTACATGTCTACATATTTCCATATTAGTTTATATTATGTACATACAGGTACATATATATTGTATAATTATATTGTATACAGAAATAAATTTAAAAAGAAATACAATTTTATATAGCACCTCCCCTAAGACCACAAGGCTTAAGACCAACAAATTATTCTTCGCTGAGTGGTCTCTTAAGATGGGTTCGACTATATATTGCTTGTTAGAAGCATGACAAGTATTTCATTGGTGGAATGACGAACAGTGCAGATCCTGATCAGACTGTGCAGATGCACAGGCTGATCTGGATCTACAGTGGTCGCAAAACCCAATTTCTCCAGTCACAGCCACATATACCGTATTCTGCCGAGTATAAGTCACATTTTTTTTTACTCACATTTGTATCCCAGAAAGCCCCTGTGTCTTATAAATACATTTAGATACACGAGCATTTTTTTCCACCTCGAAATATTGACATAAACGACCAAAAATAAAAAAAATAAAATGTGTTCCTATATTTGTTGTTGTTGTTAGTCTTTGGGGTAACATCCGGTATTGGAAAAATGGATTCGTATTTTAAACAGTTCGCGCCTTACTCGCGCCTTACTCGTTCCGGCCCTGTGTCACATTCAGTACAAATTTTCTATACCGAAGGCGAACAGTGTACACCAAGATCAGATCCAGTATACCAAATTTGCTGATTTAGCCTATTTTTAAAATGGCATGTTCGTACCCTAACCAGTTCGTCCCATATTCGTTACGGCCCTATATCGGGAACACGTAATTGACTGAATTTCCGAGTTAATGGTCTATACATTTATTATTGGGAATGCACATTGATTTACAAGCTGATCTGTGTCTACAATATGTACAGTGGGCTTCGATTATAGACAAGGGTTTCCCATGTGTTGACGATGTGTAATTTGCGGTGTTTGCCAGTTATTTTGAAAGGTGAGAAACTGAGAACTGCCTAATTGCCATCTTTAATCTCAGTCGTGTCAAACGTCAATTACTAAATTTTCGGCACAAGAAATTTCTCGTGTGAAGTGGTCAGATTTGTTTTCTTAGTGAGAACCTGTCGCGATAATTGAGCCATATTCTGATTAGGTGTTGACATTGAGAAGATGTTCTCAAACTGACAGTAGGGTTAAACACCATAGAAATTTCTTGTTTCCTCATATCACATTTTGAACAGTATCCTCTATGTATTGTCAAACTTGCTACCCAATTATTTATGATAGAAAACCATTACAATTATTGCCATATTGTTTGTATTACTTAATTACATGAATTGGTCCGAAACTTTCAGGGTACGAAAAATAAATAAAAAACAGCGCGGGGAATTATTATTAAATAACAACAACAACTTGGCGATTAATTGTATTGGTCCGAAACGTCCAGGGTACGAAGCTTGTGAGTGACCAAAAAACAGCGCCTGGTAGCCCCATGTAGACATTTTCCCCCAGATTTTGGAGTGAAAATAGGGGTGCGACTTATGCATGATTGCGACCAATACTCGACAGAATACGGTAAGCACAAGATTCACAAGAATTAGAGAGTATGTTTGTAAAACATGGGTATGCCCCATGGCATACTGGACCATAAAAAAGAACAAGAAACAAGGCAAAGACACAAAACACAAGAGTTGTCAGAAGACAACGAAGCTCGCCTGTTGGCAGCCTTCACTCAAACTTGGCACAGTTGTATAAAAAACATGAATATTATATAACTTGAACTTGGGTTAAGGGGTGTGAGCTGGACCTTGACATTGAGGTCAGTGGTGGAAGGTGGGTCGTGGATTTGCTATAGCATGATATAGCGTATTAAGATGAATGCATGTATGAAATATCAATGCGCTCCCTGAAAACCGAAGTAAAACAAAAGTTGGTGATTTTCTACAGCATCATAGCTATTCACATGGGGAATGCATGTATAAATGTGCTCAGTTTGTGACCTTGACCTTGGGGAAAGGGGTGGGGGAGGGTGGGTCATGGATTTGCTGTAGCACAATAGAGGATCAACAGATGAATGCATGTATGAAATATGAAGGCGTTCCCTGTAAATAAACAGATATTACACAACATTTACCCCAACGTTAAGTTTATGAACATGCTAAGTTTGTGACCTTGACCCTGGGGTAAGGGGTGGGCGGTGGGTCATGGATTTGTTATAGCACGATAGAGTATCATCAGATGAATGCATGTATGAAATATCAAGGTGTTCTCTGTAAATAAACAGAAGTTACACAACATTTACCCCAACGTTAAGTTTAATGAACATGCTAAGTTTGTGACCTTGACCTTGTGGTAAGGGTTGGGTGGTGGGTCGTGCATTTGCTACAGCAATATAGAGGGTCATCTGAGGAATGCATGTATGAAATATCAAGGCGTTCCATGAAAGGAAACAGAAGTTATAAGACATTTACCCCAACGTTAAGTTTATGAATTTGCTATGTTTGTGACCTTGACCTTGGGGTAAGGGCTGGGTGGTGGGTCATGGATTTGCTACAGCATGATAGAGGGTCATCTGAGGAATGCATGTATGAAATAACAAGGTGTTCCATGAAAGGAAACAGAAGTTATAAGACATTTACCCCAACGTTAAGTTTGTGGATGCCGAAGCCGCCGGGGGTATGCCATAAGCTTTTCTGCACTTCGTGCAGGCGAGCTAAAAATGGCTAAGTATTTCAGCGACATCGACATTTGAAGGTGACAAAGGTCTAGGTCGTGTTAATGGTGGCGCGAGAGTGTGACAAATGTTTAGGTGATTCAAGTGTCCAAATATTGAAGCAATCCTTCGCGTAATATTGAAGATATTACATGTTGGAGAAACTCTTACAAACTTTTCATTCTTAAATTTTGATAAAATTTAATATCGAAAAAAAAACAAAGTTTTTGCATTCGGCATGTTTCGTGAAAGAGACTATAAGGTTTGTTGACTTACTGTAGCGCGGGCTCCAATCCAGTAATAGATGTACCAGTTGAGGCTGCTCGTGTCGTCAATGAACGTCTTCAGGATGATGTAGCAGTCCGCCTCATAGAACTTCCCAATGAACACTGCAGACACACAGGGTAGATATTTATGTAAAACCCAGATCGGGGCTAATCCCAAAACGGGGGCCGAAAACAATGACGTCAGTCCCAGAACAGGGACCAATCTGACAATGGCCGGAAAAGGCAGGAGAACTAGAAATGGACGCTTGTCGACAAGCGCATGTGTATCCCCCTCCCCAGATACACAAGTAGTTTGAAAAAAGGGTGTTTGAGTTATGCTCCGGAGACAAAATCAGTGACGGAAAAAACGAAGGGAGATAACTAAAAAATTAGTGATGCAAGAGTTGTCATTCTTGCGTGACACACCTTTAGGGTTGTGGTCTATGCATGTGTGAAGTTTCATGAAAATATTCCAAAGGGTGTTCAAGTTATGCTCCGGACACGAAATCAGTGCACGAAACAACAAAGGGAGATAACTAAGAAATTAACGACGCAAGAGTTGTCATTCTTACGTGCGACACACCTTTGGGTCGTCTTCTATGCATGTGTGAAGTTTAATAAACTAGAAAATGTGTTCATAGAACACGGATGTCCCACATATCGCTTTGATAATAAATGAGGCCAAATTCCAAGTCAAAATTTTCTTTTACCTGAGCGTTAAAGTTTTTGAAGCACCAAGTATGTGACCTTGACCCTGGGCTTGGCGGGGGCAGACGACGTGGATTTGGCACAGGGCGGTAGAGGACCATTAGAGCATGAATGTATATGAAATATGAAGCTGAAAAATCGATCCGTGAAAGAAAACAGAAATTATAAGATATATGTGACCTTAACCCGAGCGTTAAAGTTTTTTGAAGCACCAAGTATGTGACCTTGACCCTGGGCTTGGCGGGGGCAGGACGAACGTGGATTTGGCACAGGGCGGTAGAGGACCATTAGAGCAATGCATATATGAAATATGAAGCTGATCCGTGAAAGAAAACAGAAATTATTAGATATTTACCCGAGCGTTAAAGTTTTTGAAGCACCAAGTATGTGACCTTGACCTTGGGCTTGGCGGGGGCAGGACGAACGTGGATTTGGCACAGGGCGGTAGAGGACCATTAGAGCAACGCGTATATAAAATATGAAGTTTATCCATGAATGGAAAGAAAAATTATAAGATATTTACCTGAGCGTTAAAGTTTTTGAAGCACCAAGTATGTGACCTTGACCCTGGGATTGGCGTGGCAGGACGAACGTGGATTTAGCACAGGGCGGTAGAGGACCATTAGAGCAATGTGTATATGAAATATGAAGATGATCCATGAAAGAAAACAGAAAGTATAAGATATTTACCCGAGCGTTAAAGTTTTTGAAGCACTAAGTATGTGACCTTGACCCTGGGCTTGGCGGGGGCAGGACGAACGTGGATTTGGCACAGGGCGGTAGAGGACCATTAGAGCAATGCGTATATGAAATATGAAGCTGAGCCGTGAAAGAAAACAGAAATTATAAGATATTACCGAGCGTTAAAGTGAAGCAGAAATATGTACCTTGACCCTGGGTTTTTCTTGTTTGAGGGGGCAGGACGAACGTGGATTTGGCACAGGGCGGTAGAGGACCATTTAGAGCAATGTGTATATGAGAAGCTGATCCGTGAAAGAAAACAGATAAGATATTAACCCGAGCGTTAAAGTTTTTGAAGCACCAAATATGTGACTTTGACCCTGGGCTTGGCGGGGGCAGGACGAACATGGATTTGGCACAGGGCGGTAGTGAACCATCAGAGCAATGTGTATATGAAATATGAAGCAGATCGGTCGAAGGATGAAGAAATTATGAGACATTTACCCAAGTGTTAAAGTTTTGTGACGGACGGACGGACGGACGGACGGACGGGAGGACGGGACGCACGTTCCTACGAATGAATACTTGTTGGGTTTTTACTGTATAAAAATACCCAACAAGAGTACCCAACACTATCCTAACCCTACCCAATAAGATTCCCGTACGCTTACAACAAGTACCCATTCGTGTGTGCGGGACGGACGTGGACGGACGGACAAGGGTAACACTAAATGCCCCACCCCCCTCCACTATCGTGGTGGGGCATAAAAATATTCCAAAGGGTGTTCGAGTTATGCTCTGGATACAAAATCAGAGCACGAAACAACAAAGGGAGATAAGTAAACAAGAATTCCGCGGAATCAGATGCCTCGCCTTGTCCCGCCTTGACCTCGAGCCTGGGCCCGAAAGCAATTTTCACTGGCCTGAACATATTATACAATTATTGACTAGTGAGCCATATCAGATTATATTCTATGGCTCACTAGTCAATAATTGTTTTATTATATGATAATAGTCTGTATATAGCACTTACGACCTTATGCTACTAGACAAAAATTGAAAAAGAATTTGAAAAAAAAAAATGAAAAAAATAAAATGGAAAAAAAAGTTTAAAAATGAAAAATAATAATGCTTGCTACTGGAGTCCAGAATTTTTTTTTAATAGTCCTATATTTATCTACATATATCTGCACAGGTCCACATAATGCCACAATATTTTCAACACAGTTTACGGAAATGTAATATACAAAAAAAAAAATAAAAAAAAATAAAATAATAATGCTCGCTACTGGAGCCCAGAATTTTTGTTAATAGTCCTATATTTATCTACATATATCTGCACAGGTCCACATACTGCCACAATATTGTCAACACAGTTTACGGAAATGTAATGATGTACCTGTATAACTTACCTGTAATAAGTTAGTGGTCAGTTAAAAAATTGAAAAAGAATGGGAAAAAAATGGAAAAAAAAAAGTTATAAAAAAAAAAAGAAAAAAAAGAAGAATAATGCTCCCTACTGGAGCCCAGAATGTTTTTTAATAGTCCTATATTTATCTACATATCATATATACACAGGTCCACATATTGCCACAATATTTTCAACACAGTTTACGGAAATGTAATATAATCATTTACCTGTATAAATTACCTGTAAGTGGTCAGTGGTCAGTTGCACATGCTAGCACATGCACAGGTGAATAGTCTGTATATAGCACTTACGACCTTATGCTAGTAGACAAAAATTTAAAAATAATTTGAAAAAAAAAATGAAAAAAAAAAATGGAAAAAAAAAGTTTAAAAATAATAATGCTTGCTACTGGAGCCCAGAATTTTTTTTTAATAGTCCTATATTTATCTACATATATCTGCACAGGTCCACATAATGCCACAATATTTTCAACACAGATAACGGAAATGTAATATCCAATGTAGTAATTTACCTGTACAAATTACCTGTGGTCAAGACTGGACATTTGCATATGCTAGCACATGCAGCACATGGACAGGTGAATGGTTCTCCCAGTCTCTATTGTTCTCTCTACAGGTAAGGTGTACAGAGCACACGAGAAAAGGTGTACAGAGCAGACGAGAAAACGGGTCTTCATGCATTATTGTCCAGTTTGTAGAGTGCGCAAAACAAACAAGAGCTGTAGGAAAACAGCATAGCTTGACTACGAGGGTTGTCGATGTACACATAGCTTGACAAAGAAGGTGGCTGTGGCCTGCATAAAAACCTTAACCAAGGTTGACTAAAAACCTTAACCAAGGGAAATTATGTAAGTAATTGAAGGTTAAATGTAGGTCAATGTCAGATATAGGTCAGGGGTTATTGATGTACATCACTAGGAGATGAAGTTTTCCAAGTATGGTTTCTGTAGGCCCAGGAGTATTCCATATACAAGCTTGACTAAAAACCGTAACCAAGGGGAAATAACTAAGTAATCCAGGATAGTAGGTCAAGGTCAAATATAGGTCAGGGATTATTGATGTACATCACTAGGAGATGAAGTTGTCCAAGTATGGTTGATGTAGGCCCAGGAGTATTCCATATACAAGCTTGACTATAAACATTAACCAAGTAATTAACAAGGTTAAATGTAGGTGAAGGTAAAATAAAGGTCAGGGGTTATTGATGTACATTCCCTATGAGAAAAAGTTATCCAAGTATGGTGTCTGGATGCACAATAGTATTTCCATGTACAAGCTTGATTAAAAACCTTAACCAAAGTTGACTAAAAACCTTAAACAAGGGGAATTAAGTAAGTAATTCAAGAGGAAATGTAGGTCAAGGTCAAATATAGGTCAGGGGTTATTGATGCACATCACTAGGAGATGAAGTTGTCCAAGTATGGTGGGTGTAGGGCCAGTAGTAATTCCATATACAAGCTTTGACTAAAAACCATAACCAAAGGGAAATTAACTAAGTAATTGAAGAGGAAATGTAGGTCAAGGTCAAATATAGATCAGGGGTTATTGATGTACATCCCTATGAGAAAAGGTTGTCCAAGTATGGTGTCTGTATGCACAATAGTATTCCATGTACCAGCTTGACTAAAAACCTTAACCAAGCATGACTAAAAACGTTAACCAAGGGGAATTAAGTAAGTAATTCAAGAGGAAATGTAGGTGAAGGTCAAATATAGATCAGGGGTTATTGATGTACATCACTAGGAGATGAAGTTGTCCAAGTATGGTGGGTGTAGGGCCAGTAGTATTGCATATACATGCTTGACTAAAAACCTTAACCAAGGGGAATTAAGTAAGTAATTCAAGAGGAAATGTAGGTCAAGGTCAAATATAGATCAGGGGTTATTGATGTACATCCCTATGAGAAAAGGTTGTCCAAGTATGGTGTCTGTATGCACAATAGTATTCCATGTACCAGCTTGACTAAAAACCTTAACCAAGCTTGACTAAAAACCTTAACCAAGGGGAATTAAGTAAGTAATTCAAGAGGAAATGTAGGTGAAGGTCAAATATAGATCAGGGGTTATTGATGTGCATCACTAGGAGATGAAGTTGTCCAAGTATGGTGGGTGTAGGGCCAGTAGTATTCCATATACAAACTTGACTAAAAACCTTAACCAAGGCGTGACGGTGACGCCGACGCTGACGCCGGGGTGACAACATAAGCTCTACTTATTCTTCGAATAGTCGAGCTAAAAAGGGAGATAACTCAAAAATTAGCTACGCAAGAGTTGTCATTCTTGTGCGCGACACACCTCCGGGTCGTGGTCTATGCATGTGTTAAGTTTCATGAAAATATTCCAAAGGGTGGTCGAGTTATGCTCCGGACTGGAAATCAGTGTGCGAAAACAAAAAAGGGAGATAACTAAAACATTAGCTATGCAAGAGTTGTCATTCTTGTGCACGACACACCTTCGGTTCGTGGTCTAATTGAATGTGTGAAGTTTCATAAAAATATTCCAAAGGGTGGTCGAGTTATGGTCAATCAGTGAGCGAAACAAAAAAGGGAGATAACTAAAAAATTAGCTATGCAAGAGTTGTCATTCTTGTGCGCGACACACCTTCGGGTCGTGGTCTATGCATGTGTGAAGTTTCATGAAAATATTCCAAAGGGTGGTGGAGTTATGCTCCGGACACGAAATCAGTGCGAGAAACAAAAAAGGGAGATAACTAAAAAATTAGCTATGCAAGAGTTGTCATTCTTGTGCGCGACACACCTTCGGGTCGTGGTCTATGCATGTGTGAAGTTTCATGAAAATATTCCACAGGGTGTTCGAGTTATGCTCCGGACAAGAAGTGTCTGCGGCGGACGCGGACGCAGCGCGCTGTCAAATCCATAGTATCCCCCGACGGAGTCCGGGGGATACAATTACACATAAGTAATGTTTGCAAGATACGACTGTCATGGAAACAGGAAAGGCATGCGTTTCATTCACTTAATTACTAAACACCTCACGGTGAGTAATATACATTTGGCAAAACAGACATCATTAGTTGCCGCCATTTTTTATCTGGACGCATGCAGCCAGACCATGACGTTACGTCACTAACTTCGACGTCATTCAAGCTTGAAATTCATACAGAACGTATGATCCAAGTTCTGGGATTACTGGGATTCTGAGTCTGAGTCTGAGTCTTACATATATACACCAGTTAAAAAGTCCATATTCTGCTATATAGGAAAGAAAATCTCTTTTAGACAAACACTGAAAACAGGCAAGATATGTAATAGGTTGTAAACAACTTTCAGAGAGCGCATAACTGTGCTAAATATATCAAGCAATTCGGCTGATTGAGATCAAACTTTGCTTATTTCATATAGGACGACCATGTACGTTATATCGAGAAATGACTTATCCATGTACGTTATATTGAGAACCAACTTATCATCCATGTACGTTATATTGAGAACCAACTTATCATCCATGTACGTTATATTGAGAACCAATTCCATGTACGTTATATTGAGAAAGACTTATCCATGTCAGTATTGAGAACAGCACGTTATCCATTGTACGTTATATTGAGAACAACTTAATTTTCATCATTGTCCGTTATATTGAGACCGACTACAGTACGTATATTGAGAAACCGAATTATCCATGTACGTTTAAGAGAACCGACTTATCCATGTACGTTATATTGAGAACCGACTTATCATCCATGTACGTTATATTGAGAACCAACTTATCATCCATGTACGTTATATTAGAGAACCACTTATATCATGTCCGTACAATGAGAACCGACTTATCCATGTACGTTTATATTGAGAACCGACTTATCCATGTACGTTATATTGGAACCGACTTATCCTGTACGTTATATTGAGAACCAAAACTTACATCCATGTACGTTATATTAGAACCAAAACCATGTAGCTAATTGAGCCTTATCCATCATTGTACGTTATATTGAGATCCACTTTATTGAACCACATCCATGTACGTTATATTGAGAACCAACTTATCATCTGACGTTATATTGAGAACCGATATTACGTTATATTGAGAACCACTTATCATCCATGTCCGATTATCCATGTACGTTATTATTCCGAACTTATCCTGTCGTTATTTTATAGAACCAACCTTATCCATGTACGTTTATTAGAAACCGCTTACAGTATTATATTGAAACCAACTTATCCATCATGTACGTTATATTGAGAACCGACTTATCCATGTACGTTATATTGAGAACCAACTTATCATCCATGTACGTTATATTGAGAACCAACTTATCCATGTACGTTATATTGAGAACCAACTTATCATCCATGTACGTTATATTGAGAACCAACTTATCATGTACGTTATATTGAGAACCAACTTATCATCCATGTACGTTATATTGAGAACCAACTTATCATCCATGTACGTTATATTGAGAACCGACTTATCCATGTACAGTGCGACCCCGGTAGTACACGCTTCCCTATAACACGGTTTCGGTTAGTACACGGTTGTGCCTTGGCTCCCGATCTTTTTGCCTATTTGTCTATCAAAATCGTGTTAAATTTGTAACACGACGATTGTCAGAAATCGTGTTAAATTTGCGATCATATTGCTGCCGAAAGTGGTATTATATTGTTAACTATTGATTGCGGTATGTATTATCTGTGTGTGTTTGAAGTTGAAATAAAGGTAGTACATGTATGTACGTACATTAGTTGTTGTGTTTAATTAAATAATTGACTTACTTTAGATGTTATTTGTTTGTTTGTTCCTTCCCAAATTAGACCCAAAATGGACGAATGAATAGCCTCCTTTTATCTCACCGATGTGAATGTGCAGCTGATCACGTTTGCACATTTCGTAAATTAATCCGAGCAAACTGGGAATAAGATCAATTATTGGTAAATTGTAATAAACGCAATCATGTCTGAATCACCGGGTCGTCGAAAATCTCACGTGATAAGCCTGATTACCTCATGAACTGGCGCAATATTATAACACGTCGGGCAAAACATGTCTGACAGACAACAGGTTTATGGGGCACTATACAGGTCTGTGATGTTGAAAGGGTTAACTCCGTGTGTACTCAAACCCACAGGTGGAATAGTCGGACGTGTGACACAAAGAAAATGACCATTACAAAAAAAATATCCATTACCCCACCCACTTGGTCTCGTACAGTACATGTACTATCTTCTATTATTAACGTCATGTACATTACGATACCAGGTGGGTGGGATTATGGGATTTTTTTAATAGGCATTTATTTTGGTGTCATAGGTCCGAGTCTTCCACCTGTGCTCAAACCCAGCTGACCATAATGAGTAAACACAGATTGCAACGCACGAGCTTGTCACGTGACGTTGCAGCTGATGGAACAGGATATCGGTAATTGGGTCATTGCGTCATCGAATGATGATGGCTACACGTGTTTACTACATTTTTTTCTACACGCGTTTACAATAATGGATTGCACGGACCTGCGTAGATCTACATTCTACACGAATAAATAAAACATGACGTTAACAATTCTTGGGCGATTCAATATATTTATTACATGTGAAGATAACAATGAAAACATTACACATGTAGATGGAAATTGATGGCCTATTATAGTCATTGGCGACGTCGTACATGTACATTCGCAGTGTACATGTATTTTTTGTTGACATTATGATGCGTCTTGGGCGAGAACGGATATTTCACGGTTCGGATAAGCAACACGGAAGGTTGTATGTCGCCGGACTTCCGTGCAATATGGGGGTCGCACTGTACGTTATATTGAGAAACGACTTATCCATGTACGTTATATTGAGAACCAACTTATCCATGTACGTTATATTGAGAAACAACTTATCCATGTACGTTATATTGAGAACCAACTTATCCATGTACGTTATATTGAGAACCAACTTATCCATATACGTTATATTGAGAAACAACTTATCCATATACGTTATATTGAGAAACAACTTATCCATATACAGTCAGAATTTGTTACAGCGGCACACGTTATAGCGGCATATTCGCCTACCGGCACAATAAGCCGCCAAACCAATCGGCATGCTCTTTAATCTGTTCGATATACCGGCAAATTCGGCTTCCGGCACCGGCAGGGAATTCCCGCAAACGAATACACAGTTTAAGTCTTATTTAATGTGCATTATAACAGCGCCGGTACCCGGCGTCGCTGGTACCAGCGCTGTGACCCAGCTCTGTTATCCGGCATTACGGAAACCGATATTCGGGAACCAGTCACTGACCATATAATGTGCGTCATAACCATGATAACGGCGCCGGTACCCGGCATCGCTGGTACCCGGCGTCGCTGGTACCAGCTCTGTCATCCGGCATTACGTGCCGGAAACCGATATTCGGGAACCAGTCACTGACCATATCTAAACAATTTCACAGCTGATTAACCCCGACCTGCTGTCATAAATCGCGGCAATTAACGTGTCGGTACCTTGTCACCTGCTGTGATGTACTATTTTGCAAACATCAGTTAGCAACTAAATTAATTAAATCCAGCAAGGACCGATAGATTGTAAATAAAAAAAATATCATAATCGTGAACAATTTAAATAATTATCGTGTAGCATTGCCTCTGGGGCGAGTTCAGATAGGGACGAATCGTCATGTAAATATTTAAAGGGAAACCACTCTACATGTTTTTGCTTTGCAATTTTATAAATTTTAGCATGTAAATTAAAACAAACTGTTTATTAAAATATGTGTTTCTATTATAGATGCACATGTTTGCGAATTGCTAACAATAAAGAAACAATTTCACAGATAATCCGGTATTCGAATCACCACGCGCTCTACAATTAACAACAGGTTCGCCTGCAACCTAGACTTTGTCAAATACCGGATTAGCTTTGAATTTTGTTTGTTTCCTTGATATAAATTCGTATATATGCACTGCTTTATCAATGTGGTGACAAATAAGTATATATCTCGCCGATAATGCTAATGTAAAATGACAACAAATAGCATCGATACAATGCGTGGTTACCAATTACCGACATGTTCCAATTACCGGAATTATCACGACAGTCTGATAGCGAGGAGAAAATCGCCGATTCTTTATACCAGCATATTCGTTATAACGGCATATTCGTTATAACGGCAGATTCATCTCTGACGAACTATGCCGTTGTAACGAATTCTGACTGTACGTTATATTGAGAAACAACTTATCCATGTACGTTATATTGAGAACCAACTTATCCATATACGTTATATTGAGAAACAACTTATCCATATACGTTATATTGAGAAACAACTTATCCATGTACGTTATAATGAGAAACAACTTATCCATTATCCATGTACGTTATATTGAGAAACAACTTATCCATGTACGTTATATTGAGAACCACTTACCATACTTACGTTATATTGAGAAACAAACTTTTATCCATATACGTTATATTGAGAAACAACTTATCCATATACTTGTTACGTTTACTATTGAGAATTTCAATCCATGTACATTATCCATGTAGAAAATTCAAAGCTTAATCCATGTTACATTTATTGAGAAACAACTTATCCATATATGTTTACGTTTTATTTTGAGAAACAACTTTATCCATTATCCATCCAGTACGATTATATTGAGAAACAAAACAATTTATCCATGTACGTTATATGAGAAACAAAACTTATCCATGTACGTTATATTGAGAAACTTAACGTATCCATGTACGTTATATTGAGAAACAATTTTTATCCATGTACGTTTGTATATTGAAAACCAAACCTTATCCATTATACCATTGTACGTTTTTTATATGAGAAAACCAACTTATCCATTATCCTGTACGATTATTTGAGAAACAATTTATCCATTATTTTATTGTTCGTATTTTGAGAAACAATTTATCCATGTAGTTTATATTGAGAAACAAACTATCCATTTGTTACGTTATATTGAGAAACAATTTATCCATGTACGTTATATTGAGAAAACAAACTTATCCATAGTACGTTATATTGAGAAACGACTTATCCATGTTAACATTATATTGAGAAACAATTATCCATGTACATTATATTGAGAAATAAAAACTTATCATGTACGTTATATTGAGAAACCAACTTTATCCAATGTACGTTATATTGAGAACGACTTATCCATATACGTTTATATTGAGAAACGACTTATCCATGTTACGATTTTTAATTGAGAACACTGATTCCAATTATCCATGTACGTTATATGAGAAAACGGACTTATCCATGTTTACGTTATATTGAGGAAAACGACTTATCCATGTTAAACGTTACATGTGAATACGACTTATCCATTATCCATGTACAGTTATATTGAGAAACCAAATTTATCCATGATACGTTATATTGAGAAAAAAACAACTTATCCATGTACGTTTATATTGAGAAACAACTATCCATGTTACGTTATATTGTCAGAAACAAACTTTATCCATCCATGTACGTTATATTGAGAAAACAATTGTTTATCATGTACGTTATATTGAGAACAATTATCCATGTACGTTATATGAGAAAAGGAACTTATCCAATGTACGTTATATTGAGAAACGACTTATCCATGTACGTTATATTGAGAAACGACTTATCCATGTACGTTATATTGAGGAAACGACTTATCCATGTACGTTATATTGAGAACAAACTTATCCATGTACCGTTATATTGAGAAACAACTTATCCATGTACGTTTTATATTGAGAAACCAAACTTATCCATCCTTGTACGTTATATTTGAGAAAACGACTTATCATTGTACGTTTTATATTTGAGTTATCGACTTTTTCTTATCCATGTACGTTATATTGAGAACCGACTTATCATTTACGTTATATTGAGGAATTACGATTATCCATGAAACATTATATTTGAGAAAACCAAACTTATCATGTACATTATATTGAGAAACCGACTTATCCATGTACATTATATTGAGAAACCAACTTAATCCATGTCGGGTTATTGAGAAACGAACTTATCCATGTAAGTTATATTGAGAAAACGACTTATCATGTACATTATCATTGAAAAAAGACCAATTATCCATGTACGTTATATTGAGAAACGACTTATCATGTACGTTATATTGAGAAAACAATTTATCCATGTACGTTACATTGAGAAACGGACTTATCATGTACGTTATATTGAGAAAACAATTTATCCATGTATTGTTTACATTGAGAGAACTTTATCATTGTTTACGTTATATTGAGGGAAACAATTTTAATCATGTACGTTATATTGAGAAAAATTTATCCATTATCCAATGTTCGTTATATTGAAGAAAACAAAACTTACATGTTTACGGTTATATGAGAAAAACAAACTTATTTCCAATACGTTTATAATTTGAGGAATAAACCAAAAAACTTATCCCTTATCGTTATATTGAGGGGAAACAAACTTAATCCATTTTTTATCCATGTTAAGTTTATATTTGAGAAAAACAAATTTATACCCATGTTTACATTATATTGAGAAAAAACATTTATTCCATGTACATTATATTGGAGAAAAAACAAAACTAATCCATATACGTTTTTATTGGAGAAACAACTTATCCTTATACGTTATATGAGAAACAAAAAAAAAAAAAACTACCATTATCCATGTACGATATTGAGAAACAATTTATCCATGTACGATATAGAAACAATTATCCAGTACATATTAGAACAAACTTATCATTATACGTTATATGAGAAACAACTTATCCATACGTATATTGAGAAAACAACTTACCGATATTATGAAATACGTTATATTGAGAAAACAAATTATCCATGTACGTTATATTGAGAAACAACTTATCCATGTCGTTATATAGAAACAATTTACCAGTACGTTATATTGAGAACCAACTTATCCATTATCCATGTACGTTATATTGAGAAACAACTTTATCCTTATCCATGTACGTTTATATTGAGAAACAATATACCACTATTGAGAAACAATTATCCATGTACGTTATATTGAGAAACAATTTATCCATGTACGTTATATTGAGAATACGTTATATTGAGAAACAACTTATCCATGTACGTTATATTGAGAAACGACTTATCCATGTACATTATATTGAGAAACAACTTATCCATGTACATTATATTGAGAAACAACTTATCCATGTACGTTATATTGAGAACCAACTTATCCATGTACGTTATATTGAGAACCGACTTATCCATATACGTTATATTGAGAAACGACTTATCCATGTACGTTATATTGAGAACCAACTTATCCATTATCCATGTACGTTATATTGAGAAACGACTTATCCATGTACGTTATATTGAGAAACAACTTATCCATGTACGTTACATTGAGAAACGACTTATCCATTATCCATGTACGTTATATTGAGAAACAATTTATCCATATACGTTATATTGAGAAACAACTTATCCATGTACGTTATATTGAGAAACAACTTATCCATGTACGTTATATTGAGAAACAACTTATCCATGTACGTTATATTGAGAAACAATTTATCCATGTACGTTATATTGAGAACCAACTTATCCATGTACGTTATATTGAGAAACGACTTATCCATGTACGTTATATTGAGAAACGACTTATCCATGTACGTTATATTGAGAAACGACTTATCCATGTACGTTATATTGAGAACGACTTATCCATGTACGTTATATTGAGAACCAACTTATCCATGTACGTTATATTGAGAAACAACTTATCCATGTACGTTATATTGAGAACCGACTTATCATCCTTGTACGTTATATTGAGAAACGACTTATCCATGTACGTTATATTGAGAAACGACTTATCCATGTACGTTATATTGAGAACCGACTTATCCATATACGTTATATTGAGAAACGACTTATCCATGTACATTATATTGAGAACCAACTTATCCATGTACATTATATTGAGAAACGACTTATCCATGTACATTATATTGAGAACCAACTTATCCATGTACGTTATATTGAGAAACGACTTATCCATGTACGTTATATTGAGAAACGACTTATCCATGTACATTATATTGAGAACCAACTTATCCATGTACGTTATATTGAGAAACGACTTATCCATGTACGTTATATTGAGAAACAATTTATCCATGTACGTTACATTGAGAAACGACTTATCCATGTACGTTATATTGAGAAACAATTTATCCATGTACGTTACATTGAGAAAGGACTTATCCATGTACGTTATATTGAGAAACAATTTATCCATGTATGTTATATTGAGAAACAATTTATCCATGTACGTTACATTGAGAAACGACTTATCCATGTACGTTATATTGAGAAACAATTTATCCATGTACGTTACATTGAGAAACGACTTATCCATGTACGTTATATTGAGAAACAATTTATCCATGTACGTTATATTGAGAAACAATTTATCCATGTACGTTACATTGAGAAACGACTTATCCATGTACGTTATATTGAGAACCGACTTATCATCCTTGTACGTTATATTGAGAACCGACTTATCCATATACGTTATATTGAGAAACAATTTATCCATGTACGTTACATTGAGAAAACGATTATCCTACGTTACATTGAGAATACCATGTACGTTACTATTGAGAACCGACTTATCATCCATGTACGTTATATTAGAAACCCGACTTATCCATGTACGATTATATTGAGAACCGACTTATCCATGTACGTTATATTGAGAACCGACTTATCCATGTACGTTATATTGAGAAACGACTTATCCATGTACGTTATATTGAGAAACCGACTTATCCATGTACGTTATATTGAGAACCCGACTTATCCATGTACGTTATATTGAGAACCCGACTTATCCATGTACGTTATATTGAGAACCGACTTATCCATGTAGTTATAGAGAGACTTATCCTGTCGTTATATTGAGAAACGACTTATCCATGTACGTTATATTGAGAACCCGACTTATCCATGTACGTTATATTGAGAACCCGATTTATCCATGTACGTTATATTGACAGATCTGGAGACTTTGCCGACCAAGGAAGAAGTCCACCTGCTGCTGCTGGAGGTAGGCGGTGCAGACATGAGCGGTGTGGCACCTTAGTGTTGTCTTGTTGGAATAATGTAAGTTGTCTGTTGGCGTTAATCAGGGGAACAACAACAGGTGCCAGAATCTCGTCCCGTTAACGTACTCCTGTCAGGTTTCCTGGTACGATAACTAGCCTGGAGTGATAGTGGAAGGAAATGGCACCCCATACCATGACGCTGCCGCCTCCAGACCGGTCCACTTGATGTACAGTCAGGTCAGTCTGTACATTCCAAAATAAATCTGGATTTGTCACTGAATAACACCTTATTCCATTGATTCCGAGTCTATCGCATGTGCTGACGTGCCCATTGTGCCCTATCACATCGATGACGTGGCGTAAGTTTCGATCCTTTGTACGGACGTCTGGGTTTAATACCGTGCTTAGCGAGTCTTCGCCAAGCACTTTGCGCACTAATCCAGTTGTTGGTTCGACCAGGCGTAACAGCAGCAGTTGATGGAGCGGATAGAAAACAGTTACGTAAGTGGGATGTCCTTATGTGACGGTCCTAAGCACGTGTAGTTACGCGTGGCCTGCCTGAAGAGGGGCGATCATCAACTGATCCATGTGTTCCATATCGTCCTGCCAGATGCGTTATTGTAATGTGTTACACTCCAAATTGGGCGGTGATGTCAACGTAACGCCGACCAGATTCCAACATTCCAATCGCTGGAAGTCGCTGATTTTCATTTAATCTCGGCATTCCGTTTCACAACTTTTCCTCAACGTTTGATGTTTTTCTTTTGTTTGGGTACAAGCCCTGTATGCACACTGGTCGTTTTACCTGT
The DNA here is from genome assembly GCA_029237695.1 of Conchocele bisecta. Lineage (NCBI taxonomy): Eukaryota > Metazoa > Mollusca > Bivalvia > Lucinida > Thyasiridae > Conchocele > Conchocele bisecta. The sequence goes on from CM055267.1 coordinate 129,098,616, forward strand.
ACATGTACCTCAGAGTGCGGATATCGCGGAGCTCGTGTAAATCATTAAAATTGATGTAACTGAAGAACGGTTGAGTGGACATGGTTCAAATTTGAACATTCCCTTGCGACACGACTTGCACAACAAGGTATGCTCTGGCCAAATGCGTACGTTTGCCGGTTTTGATAATTTATGCTTTCAAAATACAGTCGAACCTGTGCTAAAGACCACCTCCGAATAGCAATCACCTGGCTGTAGAGGCCACCATTTAGTTGTCCCAATCGCACAATTACTATATAAATGAACCTGCCAATAAAGACCACCCGTGAACAAAGGCCAGATTTTTCACTTCCCATGGCTGGCCTTTATTCACAGGTTTGACTGTATGTATCGTTTCTTTTGTGACTACGTGTATATTGATAACCAATTATAGAACGACTGTACTCTATATTGAGAACCGACTTATGGAATGACCCTGTATGTTATATTGATAAGTGATTTATAGAACGACTACTCTATATTAAGAACCGACTTACGGAATGACCCTGTATGTTATATTGATAAGTGATTTATAGAACGACTGTACTCTATATTGAGAACCGACTTATGGAATGACCCTGTATGTTATATTGATAAGCGATTTATAGAACGACTACTCTATATTGAGAACCGACTTAAGGAATGACCCTGTATGTTATATTGATAAGCAATTTATAGAACGACTGTACTCTATATTGAGAACCGACTTATGGAATGACCCTGTATGTTATATTGATAAGCGATTTATAGAACGACTGTACTCTATATTGAGAACCGACTTATGGAATGACCCTGTATGTTATATTATTAGTGATTTATAGAACGACTGTACTCTATGTTGAGAACCGACTTATGGAATGACACTGTATGTTATATTGATAAGCGATTTATAGAACGATTGTACTCTATATTGAGAATCGACTTATGGATTGACCCTGTATGTTATATTGATAAGCGATTTATAGAACGACTGTACTCTATATTGAGAACCGACTTACGGAATGACCCTCTATGTTATATTGATATGTGATTTATAGAACGACTGTACTCTATATTGAGAACCGACTTATGGAATGACCCTGTATGTTATATTATTAGTGATTTATAGAACGACTGTACTCTATGTTGAGAACCGACTTATGGAATGACACTGTATGTTATATTGATAAGCGATTTATAGAACGATTGTACTCTATATTGAGAATCGACTTATGGAATGACCCTGTATGTTATATTGATAAGCGATTTATAGAACGACTACTCTATATTGAGAACCGATTTATGGAACGACTGAATGTTATATTGAGACACCCAACTTATGAGATGACCCTGTACCTTCAAGGAGATTGGCCAGAGAGTTATCGATCTCCCAACGCACGAGTGAAGAGATGTATAGGACAACCTGGTACATTCTAAAACTAGATGGCCGCGGCCTGCATGTCGCGCCTTGTGGCGAGGCATGGACACTAAAAAAAAAAATATAGTATAACGAAAAACTTTAACCAAAAAACTTAACCAAAAACTTTAACCGGACACACGTACGTACGTACGTACGCCAAAGTGCCGACTATATCGCGCTTTCCACAAGCGGGCGCAAAAAAAACTTTAACCAAAAACTTCAAAGTAATTTGACCTTGACATTGGGCACAGGGGCTGCACGGGAGGGGGGTAGAATGAAAATATAGATGATGATAAACACCCATGTGAAGTTTCAAGGTAATGGGCAAAGCAGTTGCAGAGATATAGTATAACGAAAAACTTTAACCAAAAAACTTAACCAAAAAACTTAACCAAAAACTTTAACCAAAAAACTTAACCAAAAACTTTAACCAAAAACTTAAAAAACTTAACCAAAAACTTCAAAGTAATTTGACCTTGACATTGGGCACAGGGGCCGCACAGGAGGGGGGTAGAATGAAAATATAGATGATGATAAACACCCATGTGAAGTTTCAAGGTAATGGGCAAAGCAGTTGCAGAGATATAGTATATCCAAAAACTTATAACCAAAAAACTTAACCAAAAAACTTAACCAAAAACTTAAAAACTTTAACCAAAAAACTTAACCAAAAACGTTAACCAAAAAACTTAACCAAAAACTTCAAAGTAATTTGACCTTGACATTGGGCACAGGGGTCGCACGGGAGGGGGGTAGAATGAAAATATAGATGATGATAAACACCCATGTGAAGTTTCAATTAACCAAAAAACTTAACCAAAAATATTAACCAAAAAACTTAACCAAAAACTTTAACCAAAAAACTTAACCAAACAACTTAACCAAAAACTTTAACCGGACACACGTACGTACGTACGCCAAAGTGCCGACTATATTGCACTTTCCGCAAGCGGGCGCGACAATAAAACCTTTGGGGATGACCATGTACCTTCCTCGACCAGATTCGGTAAAAAGTTCTCTATCTCCCAACACATAATGCCCGGTATCTGTCCGACGTCCTCCTCGAAAATCTCGCTGTAGTCCAAGTGGGGCCTCGCTAGATTCTCATCCCACTTCTTGGGCCTGCAATTCCACCATTTATCAAGTACATGTACCTAATTGTGCACGGAGCATATTCTGAATATGTCGCTATGACCTGGAGAAAAATGGGGCTTAAGGGAATCGTGATTTGTTGAAATAATGATCTGTATTGCTTGTAGAAGCTCAACTGGTGTTTCATTGATGGAATGGCGAACAGTGCAGATCCTGATCAGGCTGATCTGGATATACACTGGTCACTAAACCAATAAGCCTCATTTCTCCAGTGACAGCCACACAGTCATGAAGTCATGAAAAGTCAGAGAGGTAAATAAACCATAAAATTAAACAAATTTCAACACAGCAATGGCGAGGATGTGTGTATGGCAGACACAAAATCAATGAGTTTCGTACCAACGCAGAATGTATTTGATGCTGATGTGGGGAGGCAATTCTGCATTTTATCTGGAAATTATTTGTTTGACGTCACATTGCGTAGCAATTCACTGTTGTTTTCAGTGTAAAACCAAGCAACTTGAAAAAACCGAAAATATGCCAATTTAAATGTCAAAATAGTATCGCAAGTTGCTATAATCGAAGCTTCCATCGAATTAACATTCGGAGCAACATCATATGACCGGTCTATATAAATTCCAAGCTATCTAGCCAGGTTTGGGTGTCAATTTTGTTTTGTTTTTCAGCTCCTCCCCCAGCTCCTCAACCTCCTTTTGTCCCTATTAAATTCCCATAGGAAAATTGTTTTTCACAATAAAATCAATATTTTATGGAATTTCATCAAATAATGTTTTTTGGGAGGGTGACTTTTGATATTGATGAAAAAGTACTTACATTTATATTATTTTTTTAAAGTGTTTGATAGCCAAAAGTTTGTCGGCTGCAAAATGTGGAACACAAAGTAGGTTACCAAACTTGGAAAATAACGATTAACTTCCCTTAAATCAATTTTCTGGCCATTCTAGTCGCACGACCAGTCTATATAACCACAATGTATTACGAGCTGGGAACCGGTTTACTTTGCTGCAGCCTCCTCTTCCAGCGACAGTGTCCCAGCCTCAGCCTTGTGCATGACCTTGTGAATTATATAACACTCTTTTGTTGTGTAAAACAAAGCAACGTGACATCTAAACTACATGAGAAGTTGGTTTAAGGAAAGTTTCTCGTGATTTTCCATGTTTGTTACCTAGGTTACCAAATTTGGATAATCACGAGTAACTTCTCATAAATAAATTTTCTTGCCATTCTAGTTGTACGAGCAGGGGACCGGCTTACTTTGTGGGTGACTCCTCTTCCAGAGACTGGGCATCAGTCTCAGCCTTGTCCTTGGCGATGTCTCGCATGCCCTTGAGGACTTTATCACTCTCCTTCTCCTCTTTATCCCGCCGACGTCGCAGTCGCAGCTTACGCGCTATCGGGTCCTTGTGTGCTGTAATGATTGGTTGGTTGATTGATTGATTTATTGGTTGATTGATTTATTGTAACTTACGCGCTATCGGGTCCTTGTGTGCTGTAATGATTGGTTGGTTGATTGATTGATTTATTGTAACTTACGCGCTATCGGGTCCTTGTGTGCTGTAATGATAGTTTGGTTGATTGATTGATTTATTGGTTGATTGATTTATTGGTTGATTGATTTATTTTTGAATGGGTTTTTTATGCCCTTGAGGACTATCACTCTCCTCTTTATCCCGCCAATATTGCAGTCGCAGCTTACGTGCTATCGGGTCCTTGCGTGCTGTATTGATTGGTTGGTTGATTGATTGATTTATTGGTTGATTGATTTATTTTTGAATGGGTTTTTTATGCCCTTGAGGACTATCACTCTCCTTCTCTTTATCACGCCGACGTCGCAGTCGCAGCTTACATGCTATCGGGTCCTTGTGTGCTGTAATGATTTGATTAATTCTTTGAATGATTGATTGTTTGGTTGATAGAATGTGACTTTATGTCTGTTTTAAGTCTGCTGCAATGGATTAACACGTAACTTTTGCTGCAATGATTGATTGATTTATTTACTGACTGGCTGACCGATTGATTGACTGACTGAATGATTTGCGGTTTTATGTCTGTTATATGTGTGTTATATGTGTGTTATATGTGTGCTGCAATGATTGATCGATAGATTGGTTCATTGAATGAGGGTTTTATATCCGATTTACGTCTGCTGCAATGGATCAATTGCTGCCGCCACATTTCTGGTCCTTGTTTTGCTGAAAAGATCGATTGATTTATTGACTGATAGTTCAACTGATTGGTTAACTGACGATTTTGTGTCTAAGTTGCGTCTGCAGCAATAGATCGACCAATGCTTAATTAAAATTTTGTCGTCCATTGTTTTTCATATTTTCAATATGTCCCAACAGACGTAAAACTGATTGAAAATATAGATAATGCTATAATGAGAACGGCAGATCAGCAGCAATAGTGCGCCATTACATAGTAAATATGTATGTTATCGCATCAAACTGGCTCCAGCAGTTTCTAAGATGTTTATAACAAGAGTTGTCAGAAGACAACGAAGCTCGCCTGTTGGCAGACTTCACTCAAACTTGGCACAGTTGTATAAAAAACATGAATATTATATAACTTGACCTTGGGTTAAGGGGTGTGCGGTGGACCTTGACATTGAGGTCAGTGGTGGAAGGTGGGTCGTGGATTTGCTATAGCATGATATAGCATATTAAGATGAATGCATGTATGAAATATCAATGCGCTCCCTGAAAACAGAAGTAAAACAAAATTTAACCAAACGCTAAGTTTATGAACGCACTAAGTTGGTGATTTTCTACAGCATGATAGCTATTCACATGATGATTGCATGTATGAATGTGCTAAGTTTGTGACCTTGACCTTGGGGAAACGGGTGGGGGGGGGGGTTGGTCATGGATTTGCTGTAGCACAATAGAGGATCATCAGATGAATGCATGTATGAAATATCAAAGCGTTCAAAGTGTAAAGAAACAGAAGTTACACAACATTTACCCCAACGTAACGTTTATGAACATGCTTAAGTTTGTGACCTTGACCTTGGGGTAAGGGTTGGATGGTGTGTTGTGGATTTGCTACAGCATGATAGAGGGTCATCTGAGGAATGCATGTACAAAATATCAAGGCGTTCCATCAAAGGAAACAGATGTTATAAGACATTTACCCCAACGTTAAGTTTATGAATGTGCCAAGTTTGTGACCTTGACCCTGGGGTAAGGGGTGGGGGGTGGGTCATGGATTTGCTATAGCACAATAGAGGATCATCAGATGAATGCATGTATGAAATATTAAAGCGTTCCCTGTAAAGAAACAGAAGTTACACAACATTTACCCAACGTTAAGTTTATGAACATGCTAAGCTTGTGTGTGACCTTGACGTTGGGGTAAGGGTTGGGTGGTGGGTTGTGGATTTGCTACAGCATGATAGAGGGTCATCTGAGGAATGCATGTATGAAATATCAAGGCGTTCCATGAAAGAAAACAGATGTTATAAGACATTTACCCCAACGTTAAGTTTATGAATGTGCTAAGTTTCTGACCTTGACCTTGGGATAAGGGGTGGGCGGTGGGTCATGGATTTGCTACAGCATGATAGAGGGTCATGGTCATCTGAGGAATGCATGTATGAAATAACAAGGTGTTCCATGAAAGGAAACAGAAGTTATAAGAGATTTACCCAACGTTAAGTTTGTGGACGACGCCGACGCCGCCGGGGGTATGCCATAAGCTCTTCTGCACTTTGTGCAGGCGAGCTAAAAATGTAAGTTGAAGCAGCTGATGTGTATATGTCGCTGTGACTGGAGAAATGGAGCTTATGGGATTTATGACCAGTGAAGCTCCTGATCAAATAACACACTCCTGTAGTCTGATAACGATCTATTTTGCTTGTTGAAAGCATACTGGGTGTTTCATTGATGGAATGGCGAACAGTCCAGATCCTGACCAGACTGTGGATGCATAGGATGATCTGGATCTACACTGGTCACAAAACCCATAAGCCCCATTTCTCCAGTCACAGCCATATATCACCGACAGGGGGTAAGACACGAGACACGTACATTGTGGCGATGTCGCCGTGGCAACAGCAGGAGCGCCGGCCAATCGTAGCTGGTTATTGAGGGAGAAGTCAATGTTGTAGAACTCCTTATTGGATCGGAGCTCGGCCGGCTTGGGAGGCATCACTAGGTCCGGGTTATCGCGGACGTCCAATTTCTGCAATGATTCGTTGATACTGATTGAACATATCAGATGGGCTGATTTTGTATGTATTAAGATGTTTGATTTTTCACGAAAAATATTTGCAGAATCTTGATATTTTCTGTAAATGACGTCAAAAGTTGACAAAAAATTCAGAGCAAATTCGGAATCATTCTATTCCGCATTTGCTCTGAACTGTTTGTGAACTTGTGACCTCCTTTACGGAAAATATTGTAAATTTTTGTTTTTCACGAGATATTGCGCATCTTCTTAGGTACAAACTGACATGGTTCGTGTCATATGAGGCTATGACTGGAGAAATGGCGCTGATCTGGATAACCGGATGCAACATCCATAAGCCCCATTTCTCCAGTCACAGCCACATTACTGTACAGATCCTAATGTATGTGCCCGGATCAGGATCTGCACTGATTGCCATTCCATTAATGAAACGTCCGTCATGCTTCTAACAAGCAATATAGATCGTTATCAGGCTACAAGAGTGTGTTATATTTTGATCAGGACTTACACTGGCCACAAATCCCAAAAGCACCAAAAATAAATTCATATGCTTTGTATTCTTTCTTCAGGGTTTAGAACATCAGTCGGCTTTCAGACGTGTATTTTCAATATTAATAGTGTAAATGTAATCTAGTTATATTTTGTTTCAGTTTAGTACTGCACATGATATTACTCTGAATATTTTAGACATTGTTAACCCTTACAAAACCACAGGCCTGTATAGTGGAATTGACAAACAGTGTAGATCCAGATGAGCCGTCTCATCATTGTTAACCCTTACAAAACCACAGGCCTGTATAGTGGAATTGACAAACAGTGTAGATCCAGATGAGCCGTCTCATCATTGTTAACCCTTACAAAACCACAGGCCTGTATAGTGGAATTGACAAACAGTGTAGATCCAGATGAGCCGTCTCATCATTGTTAACCCTTACAAAACCACAGGCCTGTATAGTGGAATTGACAAAACATGTAGATCAGATGACCGTTCTCATCATTGTTAACCCTTCAAAACCACAGGCCTGTTAGTGGAATTGACAAACAGTGTAGATCCAGATGAGCCGTCATCATTGTTAACTTACAAAACCACAGGCTGTATATGGATTGACAAACAGTGTAATCCATGAGCCGTCTCATCATTGTTAACCCTTACAAAACCACAGGCCTGTATAGTGGAATTGACAAACAGTGTAGATCCAGATGAGCCGTCGCATCAGGATCTGCACAATTTTGCAGGTAATTTTTATATTTTAAGAACAAAAACACCCATTTTTCATAAATGGACTAGTCTAAAAATCATTTTGTGATGGTTTTGTTGGTTGCAAAATTAACATATCAAAATCATTTCCAGTTACTTATGGGCGAAAGGGTTAACGTACAATATTTCCCTGACTGGCGCCAGTTACAATTATGTTGTCAATGAATGATTTTGAAACCTCTTAGAGAGTGAAATAATTACCTCAAGTTCCGGCAGGAGATGTAGGATATCTGGCAGGGTTATCAGTCTATTGCTGTTCAACAGCAGCTTCTTCAATTTGCCGCACCTACAAATCGATTGATTGATCAGATGGAGCTGAACGTCTGTTTAACAACAAGGTCATATATAGAGTATTTTTAGAAATACATGTAATGCATGTCAATTCGGATAGTGGTTTTTGACATCAAGCTTATCAAGCATGGCTAGAAAATGAGTTGGAATTCCTTTTTGTTGGAGCCTAGATACTAAAAGGGCAAAACTTTATTTCCTGGACATTCTGAAACTACTTCAGAATTTTCTTGCATTTCATATAACATTTGTGTCGGTTGAAAAATATTGAAAATACACGTATGTCATAATTAACCCATTAATTTAGGAATACACCTTTATTTATATACCTGTTTATACACCTTATTATTTATATTAATAGTTAAACTGTGAATCAGATATCAATCGCTACTTTGCAGGGGAATGCTATAAATGGCTCAGTAACTAGGCATGATACGCGAGTATTTGTTGAGGTACGTGTCCAAAAACTACCCCTTACCTACAGAGCCCCTCGGGGATCATTTCGATGTTGTTATTCGTGGCACTGAACACCTCTAGGTTGTGGAGTTTCCCTATGCTTGACGGAATTCCCTCGAAGTCCAGCTGATTACTGTTCAGATATAGCTTCTTCAGTGATTGTAGTTTGTGTAGCGATGCCTGTAATATTATTATTAACCCAATTTCATGCGGGATACTCATTCACAGGTATCTAAATTTACAAAAAAAAAATCCATTTTCTTCATTTCTGCACAGAAGTACCGTATTCTGCCGAGTATTAGACGCACTTTTTTTACCCAGATTTCCATCCCACAAAGCCCTTGCGTCCTATACATACGTTTGGATACAAGAGCATTCTTTTCCACCCCGAAATATCGACAAAAATGACCAAAAATTCATAAAATAAAGATTTGTTTTGATATTTGTTGTTGTTGTTAGTCTTTGCGGTAACATCTGCTTGAAATTGAAAAAGTAGCTTCAGATTTTGATTCTAAACAGTTCGCGCCTTACTCATTTCGACCACAGGCATTCGGCGTGTTTCGGCTTTCATCGGTATAACTTCATATATATATATATATATATATATATATATAGAGTTATACCGACGAAAGCCGAAACACGCCGAATGCCTGTGGTTTCGAAGCTTTGTCACATTCGGTCGACATTTTCTCAGGCGGTGGATTCGCGTAGTCTGCACATGGTTTACAATGTTCACCAATCTCTAATTAAAAACATCATAATTACGTCAGCAGACAATGCAAATTCGTCATAGCTATAGGCTGATTTCAACGTCATTTCGGCTGCACTGCTCAGAAATTTCTGTCAACATTCAGCGTCATTTACGGAAGATACGACTGATTTGGAAATATTGCACAGGCGACATTTGTGTGTTGCTTGTGCAAAAAATCGATAACACCCAGCCGTGTCAACTAACAGGTGTTTATTGTATTACATCATTCAGCACGAGGCTGTAAACAGTGTGACCTTTAGGCTATGTTTTGAAATTGCACTGATTGGTCAACACGCCTTTTGATGTGCAACAGGCGTCACGAATCACAGGTTGAAGTAACGGACCGAGGTCTATGAATACATTAAATATGCCTAAAAGCATCAATAAATGAAGAAAAAAAATAAGCTAAACATTTTTTTTTTTACTCCCTCAACCGAGTTATATCATTTTGTCGCCTATTGCAGAAGTTGGGACAATGTTAGTATTCCGCAACGATATATTCCCCGATGCGCTATGTCAACGCGTTTTCGAGCTATCGATTGTTTTGTTTTTAAAAAATTATCATCATTGCTAGGTCGTGAAAGAAGGGACACATTTCCGAGGACAATACTGCTATATAAAGGAGTAAACATCGGGTTCAAAATACACTTTTCAGGCCCGTAGCCAAACCTGTTTGACGGGGGGGGGGGGGGGGGGGGTCGTTTCGAAGGCCCAAGGGGCCTGAGGTATCTAGGGGGGTCTAAAATGTGGACCTCGAGGCTAAAAAAGTGGACCTCGAGGCTGGGCGGGGGTGTCGTCCGACCGTTCCGACCCCCCCTGGCTACGGGCCTGCTTTTACGTCGTCCCGGCCCGTAAAGAAACATTTTGCAGAGAAAACATTGTTTCCAATCGAACATTTGATCAAACCTACATTTATACCCGTCCTGTGCGTCACGACAGACAATTTGATCGCAGACATTTCTATCATTTCTCGGGAAGCCACGTTTTCCAATCTATGTTCATCCGGAATTCCGTGTGACGTCATCTCATTGTAATGATCTTTTTGGTTAGTTTTCTTATCTTGTTCCCGGTATATGACCGCTGGCGACTTGCCTTCCGCGGTTATCGGCCAATCATATGTAGTGTAACAACGACTGTACGTTTAGCGATGACGTCATCGGGGAAGCCCACAATGATTGGAAAACATGGCTTCCCGAGAAATGATAGAAATATTTGTGCGATTAAATTATTAAAAAAACACTCTGGATTATACAGATCTGTTGCCATATTTCGCTGATATTGATTTCGAAAATATTTTCCGTAAATGGTGTTGAAAAGAGATAATACATACAGCAATCAATAATTAACAATATAATACCACTTTCGGCAGCAATATGATCGCAAATATAACACGATTTCTGACAATAGTCTGTTACAAATTTAACACGATTTTTATATACAAATAGGCCAAAAAATCTGGAACCAAGGCACAACCGTGTACTAACCGAGCACGTGTTATAGTGAAGTGTGTACTACTGGGTTCACAGTGTAATTGAAGATACTAGAAAACGGTGAAATACGGACCAGGGAATCACGTACATAGAGTCGGCAAATTACATAGCAAACTATGATAGGGAAAATACAGACAAAAACGTCCAAGGTACGAATAAAAAAACAGTGGGGGGAATAAATAACAACAATTTGGCGATTTCTTTTAATTTTTATTTCATTTTGTTAGGAAAATTGGATGCGTCTTATATTCTCATGTAGAAATTTTCCCCCAGATTTTGGACTGAAAATAGGGGTGCGTCTTGTACACTCTTGTCTCATGTATTACCATTTTGAATGTCAGACAACAGCGATTGTAGTTTGTGATGTCTGCAACATTCATATATGACAAATGACTTTTATTTTGTTATTTCCGAGAATAGCTTTCAGACAACAGCTGGTGACTGTTCAAATATAGCTTCTTCAGTGATTGTAGTTTGTGTATGCTATGCTCAGTCCTGGCCAATCAAACAGCTTAATTTTGAGGACAAATGAATAATGAAGGGCTCAGATATAATAAAAGAAACTCACTGGTAAATTAGAAATCTTGTTCCTGGACAGGTTTAGTGTTTCCAAGTTCACCCATGTGTCTGAAACAAACAGATAATACAAATAGTATTGAATTCAACCCAATCAGCCATACAGACCATACAGCCAACATTCGCAAACACTGTAAATCCAGATGCTGTCTCATCACGATCTGCAGTGTTTGTCGTTATTTAAAAAAAAAAAATTATTAACGGAATAGTCCACAATTAACATTGAACAGACAATGTTATATATTCAAGGGTGAAAGGGTTAATGTTTAATGGCATTTAACGGCTTATCAACAGCTAAGATTATTCTATCTCAATACATTGTTATTGTGATGAAGCCAGTACTGCCATATTAACCCTAAATATTGGCACGCTCACTGTTGTAGTGAAACCATATATTTCTATGCGTTTCCCCAAATATCTGGTGTCCGAATATTTAAGGTTATTATGGTATGAATTTATTTCACAATAAAATAAATATTTAACAGAATTTTGTCAAGTAAAACTTAGAAATGTGGCCTGTAGGCATACAAATGCCTCCACGTGTGCGAAATATCAAGCAGATCCGTGTAAGAAAACATAATTTATAAGACATTTACCCGAGTGTTAAGGTTTCGGGACGGACGTACGGATGGACAGGACGTACGGACAACGGTAACACTATAACATCAACAGTTCGGTGATCTGGCTAACAAATTCACCTATCAACAGCGACAGTTCGGTGATCTGGCTAACAGATGCAACTATCAACAGCGACAGTTCGGTGAACTGGCTAACAGACTCACCTAACAACAGCGACAATTCTGTGATCTGACAAACACACTCACCTATCAACGGCGACAGTTTGGTAATCTCGCTAACAGACTCACCTATCAACAGCGACAGTACGGTGATCTGGTTAACAGACTCACCTGTCAACAGTGACAGTTCGGTGATATGGCTAACAGACTCACCTATCAACAGCGACAGTTTGGTGATCTGGCTAACAGACTCACCTATCAACAGCGACAGTTAAGTGATCAGACTAACGGACTCACCTATCAACAGCGACATTTCGGTGATCTGGCAAACAGACTCACTTATCAACAGTGACAGTTCTGATCTGGCTTAACAAACTCACCTATCAACAGCGACAGTTCGGTGATCTGGTTAAAAGACTCATATATCAACAGCGACAGTTCTGATCTGGCTAACAAACTCACCTATCAACAGCGACAGTTTGGTGATCTGACTAACGGACTCGCCTATCAACAGTGACAGTTCGGTGATCTGGCTAACAGACTCGCCTATCAACAGTGACAGTTCGGTGATCTGGCTAACAGACCCGCCTATCAACAGTGACAGTTCAGTGATCTGGCTAACAGACCCGCCTATCAACATCGACAGTTCAGTGATCTGGCTAACAGACTCGCCTATCAACAGTGACAGTTCGGTGATCTGGCTAAAAGACTTGCCTATCAACAGCGACAGTTCGGTGATCTGGCTAACAGACTCGCCTATCAACAGTGACAGTTCGGTAATCTGGATAACAGACTCACCTATCAACAGCGACAGTTGGGTAATCTGGATAACAGACTCACCTATCAACAGCAACAGTTTAGTGATCTGGCTAACAGACTCACCTATCAACAACAACAGTTTGGCTATGTGGCTAACAGACTCACCTATCAACAACAACAGTTCGGCTATGTGGCTAACAGACTTGCCTATCAACAACAACAGTTCAGCTATGTGGCTAACACACTCACCTATCAACAACAACAGTTTGGCTATGTGGCTAACAGACTCACCTATCAACAGCAACAGTTTGGCTATGTGGCTAACAGACTCACCTATCAACAACAACAGTTTGGCTATGTGGCTAACACACTCACCTATCAACAACAACAGTTCGGCTATGTGGCTAACAGACTCCCCTATCAACAACAACAGTTTGGCTATGTGGCTAACAGACTCCCCTATCAACAGCAACAGTTTGGCTATGTGGCTAATAGACTCGCCTATCAACAACAACAGTTTGGCTATGTGGCTAACAGACTCCCCTATCAACAGCGACAGTTCGGCTATGTGGCTAACAGACTCTTCTATGAACAGCGACAGTTTGGCTATGTGGCTAACAGACACACCTATCAACAGTGACAGTTTGGTGATCTGGCTAACAGACTCCCCTATCAACAGCAACAGTTTGGCTATGTGGCTAACAGACTCACCTATCAACAGCGACAGTTCGGTGATCTGGTTGTCACTGAGATTGAGGCGTTTCAGGGATCCCAGCTTGTACAGTGGCTCCGGGACCCGCGGTAGGTCATTGGATGATAGGTCCACATCTACAATCGTGGATTTACAGAAATAAATAACAAATGTGAAAATCTCATAGACTACAGTCATTTCTGTCAAAATGTTCCAGGTTTATACGTGTACAAAGTGTTGTGCGTTGCGTATCCGTGGAGTTTGCGTTTCAAACCGTGTGTCGTCTACGTGTAATACGTTTTCGGCCATGCGTTGCGTTTCCCCACTCTGGTGCATGCGCGAAAGTCGAACAAACCGTGTTCAACGCATTGAGTTTCAAAAGCGTGTAATCCGTGTACAACGGTTGTAAACGTATACAACGATTGTAAACGTATACAACGCTAAGGTAAACCGTTTAAACGGTTTAACGCTTTCTTTGACGAATGGTTACACGCTTCTACATGTACACAGCACCGTACAGATGAAACCGTTTTATACGTATAACACGTTTCCACGGGTTTTAACGCATTACACGTTTTGGTATGCCAACTGTGTATCGCGTAGAATGCGCATGCTCAGATCGTTCTTCGTGTGTGTATATATACTTCTAGACTGCAGGGCTTCTAAAATTTTCAGTTTTCCGGTTCTGGACTGATTTTTGAACTCTCAGACAAAAATCGGTCCGAGAAAAATTGCCAGTCAGCTAGTATTTCGCTCTAAACCTTGTAAATTTACCGGTTTTGACCACCAAGTAATTTATGACACATATCCGCGGGCCATATCCGTGTTAAACCAGTGTGCAGCTCGCTGTGTATTCAGTTTCTCCAAATATCGATTTTTCTTAACACATGCGTGGGACAGGTGTATAGCGGATTAGTGACTGAAATAGACTGGCTTCAGCGTAAAGATACGAGAGTTCCTAGACTGGCCATTTCTGATGATGTTAAAATAAAATAAAGAAACCATGCACTGTGTTTATCTGTTTATCTGTTAACCCCAAGTAACTGACACGGACTATCGGCCCGGGCTATTCCATATTAAGTTAGGAACTGTTACATTACGCTGTATTAGGGGTCATTTTTGTGTATATAAAATGTACATGTACGTAGGAATGCCGCAGATCCTGATGAGCAGGCTCACGTGATCTACAATTCGCAAACATTTTGATAAACGACAAGGTACATCTGTCGTGTTAAAAGCGTGACTCATTAGGCATCAGGGATTAGGGATCAATTGAAGTACTAAATCACACCGCCGATGTACTTTGAACTCGATCTGAGGGTTAAAGAAACACCGAATCTAGAGTATGCGGTGTCTTTCTCTTTCTATTTCAAAAAAGTTTTATTTGATGAATACGGTTGGAAATTGGGCGAAATGAGTCTGCCTTACAATAATTCGCATGTGCGGAATGGTGGTAGGTGCGAAACGATCCGCCTCTAAACGATCCGGGCCGAACAGGTACATGTATTCGCGATATTTTATAAGGGACGAAACAAGGCTGCCTCGAAGCGATCGGGGCCGAACAGGTATTCGCGTTAAAACGTGTAACCGTTGTACACGTTTCAACGCTTTCATATAGCTACACGCTTCCAGGTAAAGCGTTGTACACGTTCCAACTCTTTCACCTCGCTACATATGTATACGCCAAAGCGTGTTATACGCCTTGAAGCTAAACGTATTACACGCTTTAAAACTAAACAGTTGGAAAATGTGCATTACAAGTGTACGAACCGTGTTATACGTTTAAACAACATATACAACGCTTTTAAACTAAACGGTTTGACAATGTATATTACACGTGTACGAACCGTATTATACGTTTAAACAACGAATATAACGCTACAGCAAACCGTTGCGTTCACGTTGCGTTCGCGTTGAGTTTGCAAGTGTTGTCTACGGTGGAACAAAAACGGAGACTGCACTGTAACACACATTTCCTCCTTTATGTTTTATTGCTATTCAGTCAGAGATTCATCTATTGTAATGAAATAGTGACAACAATTTTTTATTTGTGCATATTAATATAGTTTTAAAATGGTAAAACATCTTGCCATTTTTAAGATACACTGCAGCTCCATTATAACGCGATCGCGTATAGCGCGATCTCCATTATAACGCGGGTCTCTCGTGGATCCCAAAAAAAATATTTCAAAAATAGAGAAAAAAGAAGAAACGTTTGTGACAGTCATCAAAGTACAACTACCGCGTATGTCATACCGGGTTTAGAAGGTTCTTGAACCAGTTCCCACATTTAAATATAAGATAATTACCGCTTTTTGTCACCAAGTAATGTCAATGTTACGAGACATATCCGTGTTAACACATAATTGTCGCAAATAAATGGTTGCGTGTTCGGTCGCAGGTGTAATATTTAGCGTTCTATAAATAGACTGGTGTTTGTGTGCAATCTGAAACAATACATTCAGCATTATCTGGGTATGGGATCACGTGGTTTATTGTTTACACTGCAGCCCACGGCAATCATGATGTCTCATGTAAAATCGTAAATTTCATTCATCAATAGATCACGTGACCCCACATCCCGAGATTATGCACGTATCAACAGCTAGGCCTAATCGTCCACATGAATAGGCAGGACACGTGACCATTATTTATTATCAATTAATCCCTTTAAGCGCCTGTTGATCGCGAGCAGTATACATTGTTATAAGCGTCTGTCTATCGCGAGCACTATACGTAATAACGTAATAAGCATGATTTTATAAATAACTCATATGTTTAATACATTAATACAAGTTTGTATGTCATAGTCATTATTAATAATTACTTTAACTTCTGTTCAAATGACATGATTTTATATGGGTCCGTTGCTAATGGAATTCCCGAAATAGTTGATATTAAACCGAAATGCGGATGATACCAGTACCCGTGCATGTCCAGAAATTTTATAACGCGATCGGATTCGATCGCGATTTGAAATCTTGGACCCCGACCATCGCGTTATAATGGAGCTGTAGTGTATAAACAATTAGAGTGGATGCCATCATTTTACTTCAATTTTTGGCGACGTCACCATTCATGTGAATGGCAAATAGATTGGGGGGAAATATATTTTCATTTATCAAACATACAAACATACAGAGGCTGTTTATCGTAGGTACCTTGTATGTTTGTCAACGAGTCGAGGCCGGACGGGAAATTTGCGAGGGTCCGCTGAGTATTGCGCATATGAAGGGTCTGAAGGGACACCATGGCTGGCAGTTGTCTGGAATTGAATGTAATATTATGACATGAATTAACTTTATATTCTGATGATACACAATTTTAGTGTTAGAAAAATCTTCTTTATTTATCATCCGAAGTGTATATTGTGAGTACCATTTGAACTGTTTCGTTCAGAAATATTATACAAATCTAGATCAGGGGTAAATTATTTTTTACAAAACAGTTTCAACATTTTCTGCACGCATCTGAGACCCATGATCAGATTATACATTAGAATCATCTGAAGTTTATGTTTTCACAATTTATTTCTGTACCCATTTATTTTATTATTCACAGTATACACACATAAAGACAAAATATGAACCACTTTATTAACCCTTTTAACCCAACAGGCCTCTTATTCCAATGTTGACAAATACTTCATATCCAGACGAACAGGCTCGTAATGAGCCGGCTCATCTGGATCTGCAGTATTTGCCTGTATTTCAAATATTTTGTTCTACACACCCCTTTTCAGAGGTATAGAGGTGAGACCTCGGTTTCAAGTCTCATCCAAAAGACCAATGGGATGGAAATGCTATGAAAGTATTTTCCACACAAAGGGCGGGGACTGAACTCACAACCTCTGTTGTCCTAGCCTCTAGGTCACAATCCATCCCTCCATTCCCAAAATCAGAACTGAATATTTACAGAAAAAAATATAAGTTCAGCCCTGAAATTCGAATAACCAGACCTGGCGCCAGGACCTCACCACACCAGAGTCACTTAGCCCCACTCCCCAAAATTACTACTTTTATAATTAGTATAACCGGGTTCAACTTTCAAGTAACAAGGAAGCCAAAACTGTACCTGAAGGCCAAACCAGGTATATCGGGATTCCGTTCATGAAACCCATCTTTAACCCATAGAATGAGGGAAACGAAAATTGTTGTCTGCTGTTGTTTTATAATTTATATTCCTTTTCTATAAAAACATGGTTTGACAGCACTTTAGAATCATTTCCATTGGAAATGATTCTAAAGCACTGTCAAAACATGTTTTTTGATGAGAAAAATGGAAGAAAACAAAAAATAAACAGCAGACGACAAACTTTTATTCAGCGTTGTAAGGGTTAAATTTACCCTTCACATGCTCCCAACCAACAACCCACCTGCCACACTGAAACTATATTTTCAATGAAACATTAGAGAAAGCGGACTAACGTTAGACACTCAGACAACGGGAGGAGAACTAGAGGAACGTTATCTCTACGTTTGAACATTTAGTTCCCCCAATCACATGCTGGGGTTCACAATATGTAAAATTGGAAAGAAAGTATTATTTTTATTTCTTACAACGCTGGATTGCAATTGTTGCCTGATGTTTCCTTTATTTTCAAACTTCCTTGACAAAATATCTTGGCAGCAAACATATAGATAGCTAAATAATAACAAGAGTGAATTGTCTGGAGGTCACAACATATGCCCTTATATTTGCAACAGCAAAAAGGTTTGCACACATTTTAGAGGCATTTGACATTGGGCATGGGGGCCGCATGAATGGGCTATATGGAATGAAAATATGGATTAGAAAAATACATCTGAATCCAACAAAGGATTGCAGAGATAATAGATAAGTAAATAATTCAACTTCATTTGGTCTTGACCTTGAACATGTATGTCACATGGAATGTTAACAATGTGTGATAATAAATCATAATATAAATTTAATCGGATTTAGGGTTTTGCAGATATAATAGGTAGCCGAAAATGCTAATCGGATAGACGGACAGCACCATGCCGTTATATGACAGATCTTTAAAAATAGCAGACAATATTTGTTACCAGCATTATAAAGGTTAACATATCTTCGAAGATTCACCAACTGGTCAGATGAATTGTCTCGCTGAAAATTGACGTGGAATATCCACATACAAATGTACATGGTACAGACAACAAGAAAAGTGGAGAAATACATGTCATGGAGGGTAATGTAAGTCACACACACCTGCTATTTAAGCCCGCTTCAACCTACATTTTCCTAAATATTTTGGCAATTAATTGAGCAATTTTGATGCGATAAAACGGATATACGCTGGTGATTCACATGATATTACCTACTGAGGAGGGGGTTGAACCCTCAACCTCCAGACAACCTCAACCAACCATCAGACAAACCAATCTGTTAATCACATCAAAATTGTTCTAATAGTAGTCAAGATATTTTGGAAAATGTAGGTGGCAGCTGGCCTAAATAACAGGTGCACGTCACATACTTTACTCACCACATGGGCAAAACTAGAGGTCAGGGGATCGTTCCACTAAACTTCATACGACTAAAATGTTCATAAGTGCAAAATTATGATAGTCTGTAACTTTCACATTAACAATGGGTTCTTATAAACAATTATTGGATTTATATCTATTTAGCATAGGCTATTTCCAGACGATCCTAAATTTGTACTTACAAACATTTTAGTTGTTCAAAGTTTAGTGAAATGGCCCCCAGAAGTAGAGAAAGACAAATACATGTAAGGAGCACATGAGTTGGTTGCAACATTCCGGAAAGGAGGGTACATGGACATTCAGGTAGACAGAAATATATGATTGATAAAAATTGATGACGGTATCGATAAGGCTAAACAAGGACGATCAGATTAATTTGGAGTAAGCTGGATGAAACGCAATGATACTCTTTCTTCTGTGAAATGCCCAAGGCGCATTTCATAGCTCAGAATATTATACCATGTTCATAGAGACCCACCATTGAGACTGGGGTTGCATATTGACATTTGATTGATGGATTAACACACGGGAATGTACTTTTATGTGGGGGGGGGGGGGGGGGGGGGGGGACTACATGTTTAAAATATCCTTCCAGCCATGAAGTTACAATATTCTGATCCCTGAGAGGCACCTATCACACCAATTGGCATCACTAGGGTATGAACATTGGTAATTCATTGTTAAGGTGTACCCTGTGAAACTCTCGTTGACGTTTGATAAAATAATGGTGTGGGTATTGGAAGGAACAGTCGCAATGACATGTTGACTCAAGATCACAGCAGTGGGTATTGAGCAGATACTCAGATATCACCATGTTGGTGATTTGTGGAAATTCAGCTAGACAATTGCACCCAGATTCAAAATGTTAATCTTTGCCATGCTCCTAGTAAATTGAGCCGTCTGCTGTTTGTTTTATATTTTCCATTTTTCTCATCTAAACGTTGGAAGTGATTCTAAATTTCTGTCAAACAATGTTTTTAGTGAGAATGAACACAAAATATAAAACAAGAGCAGACGACTTTTCGTTTCCCGCATTCTAAGGGTTACTTTAAACAATATTGAATAAGTAATAATGTTACAGTTAAATACAATTATTATACCTCATCGTAATTTCTAGGCATATCATTGGTCAGATTGCTGTCACGTGGTATTCGCCAATCTGGGATATTCCCCTTTTGTGTATATTGCTGTGGAATATTGAAAATATCCCCCGCTGCGGCCAAAGACCATCACAGTGACATCATACATTATTACGGAAACATCCGAACATCGTGGCATAGTGGTAACGTTGCAGGAAATTGTGGTACAAGTCATTGACGTCATAGGGGGTCGGGGTTCGAGTCCCACCACAAGCATTTTTTTATTAATATTATTATTATTATTAGCTTAATATATTTTGATTTACTTTACAAATTCAACATTGAATAAATATTTTATTGGATAACATCCGGTAATATTGATAATATTTTGCTAGGAGTATTTAATATTATATTGAAAGAAAAGCGAGTGGATGGTGTGGCATAAACAGATGGCTGCGGTTTGCATGTCGAGCCTGCCGAGGCATTTGATGGTCTCAGTGTGTGTTTATTTGAAGTTTGAATTAAGGGTTAACGCAAATTTTAACGTCATTTGACCTTGATCTTGGGCATGTAGGCCACATGGGTGGGCTATAGAATGAAAATATGGATGATATGAATACAAAACTGTTATGGAGATATAACGTATGTAAAAACTTTGAACACAAATTTCAAAGTCATTTGACCTTGGGCATGTGGACCACATGGGCAGGCTATAGAATGAAAATATGGATCATGAAAAAGGAAGTATTGGAAGTTTGAAGTAAATTGTGGAGATTAAGGTATGTAAAAACTTTAACACAGATTTTATAAGTCATTAGACCTTGACCTTGGGGCACAGGAGCCGCATGAGTGGGACACAGAATGAATATATGGATGATGACCAATAAGCATACAAAGTTTCAAGCAATTCTGACTTAAGGTTACAGAGATAGTAGGTATCTGAAAACTTTGCAAATTTGGACAAAAACTTTAACCCAAACTTCTAAGTCATTTGACCTTCACCATGGGGCACAGGGGCTGCATGAGTGGGACACAGAATGAATATATGGTTGATGACTAATAAGCATTTGAAGTTTCAAGTCAATGTGAATTAGGACTGCAGAGATAAAAGGTATTTCAAAACTTTAACACAGATTTCGGACGGATGGACACATGGACACCCGGACGTCATTGTGATTGCTATATCTCGCTTTCCGCAAGCGGGCTCGACAAAAATCGAGGAAAAATGGGCAATATTTGTGTTTGAATATTTCTCTGACTTATTACAGGTCCAACTTACATTCGGCAGAATATATCTGAAAAGACACTAGCTGCATTTATTTAATACCTGTACTGAATGAATTTGAAGTTGCAAATATGCAGTGGTGATGTCATATATCTCACTATATGACGTTTTACGTACGCAGGTGTTTTGAGCTACAATGAAGCGTTAGGAAATTTAGACTGAATATGTGCATGGTTATGACACAAACTTATGTCCGCAGAATTAGCGGACACCATTGTAATTTCAAAATGCGCGATCTTCAATGTTTATTATTTAACCTTGTATATACCATCAAAATTATGTTTGGCATAATAATTAAATAGTGCCCTTTGTTGAGGGGAATATTGTGGATTATCTCCCCTCGAAAGTAATAACTCCCTAGGCTATTGCCTCGAGGGATATTGCATCCCCGGGGAGATAATCCACAATATTCCCCTCAACAAAGGGCACTACATGTATTTATATATTGCATGTCAATAAATCACAGGATGTGACTGAAAGCATAACTTGTTGTGGTCATCTCCCAAAGGGACGTAATGGTTAAATTATAAATACAAAATGAAATGGTTAAAACGTTAGACTAACATACAATTCTCTAGGCCGTGTAAAGGTAAGTGGGACACGACATTAAAGTGACAAACGTGTATTTAGACATTGTCAGTGGGACATAGAATCATCACAGAACTGAAGACAATAGAAACATTACAACAAAGAAATCAACAGAGAAACAGAAGCAAAAAGATGATAACTGTTGCTATTAAAAATCTCGCTGAAAGAAAACTAGTATTTATTACAGATTAGTGAATAGAATAGTGTGTGCTTCGACTTCAGAAAAGAAAACTTATGGCTTTTGAAATCAGTGTCGAAAAGTAATAGTTGTTCATATATTGAATTTTTAATAAATTAATTTCCAGCAAGCGTAGAGAGCAAAGAAATCAGTTTATTAAAAATACCGGTATTAAAAATTCAATATGTGAACTATAACTATCTTATTGTTGGCACAGCCCATTCGTGTGCATATGTAAGTTGGAATGAAGCCCCGCCCATAAACGTGCTTTCCAATTGGAGGGTTGTCACCTAATCGATCAAGCGCACACGGTTTGCGTCACGGCAAATTACGTCAACAAGGTTTTAAATATAACTTTCTATTTATTGAACATTCAATGATTTATTTAATAGATATTGTTGAAATTGTTGTATTAAGCGATTAATTGAGACGAAATGCTTTGCTATTATTGGTCGCGAAACTAGGGCAAACAATCAAGATCAGTGTGCATATCTTGAGATACCATGTCGATGAATGAATAGGGTTTTATCAGGTAGCTTTGAATTAGCCTTCTTTTTATTTCGTGAAATTTGGTCTAATATTGATTTTATTACGAAAAACAAGTTCCCTGGGGGAAATTTTTCTAATTTCAGAAATAGTTAAGCGATTTCAAAATGTAACTTGTTTTCTAAGTAAAAATCATTTCCAACCGGAGTCAATTTCAATATTTTTTTTCTCCTCCCCCAGCTCCTCTGCCTCCTTCTCCCCCATGTTAAAGTCCCATAAACAAATAAATTATTCGTAATAAATCAATATTGGACCAAATTTCAAGAAATGAAAAGAAAATTATTCAAAGATCATTCTTAAATTTTGCTAACATTTAATATTATAGAAAACATTATTGTGTTTGCATTGTTTATATAGCAGTAAAGTTTGGGCAGGTTTCGTGAAACAGACAGTAATGTCTTTTGGTAGCAAGAATCAGGCTGCACTCAGAAAGAGTAGAACGGGTTCGATCCCGTTTTAACCTGTGGCATTAGGGGACAAATCCCAAAATCAGAACGGAATATACGCTGGTTATCAAAATACTGTAGCCTGTAATTTCCTATTCTTACATGACTGCCTTTGTTTGACACCGCTCACAGCCATGTTCAAACGTACTGTTTGCTGTTTGACCATGACTGTAGACAATGCTCATTTCGGGGGCCGAGCCAATGCCCACGTAATGCATGTGCCTCATGACGTTACAAGAATGCGCCATTCCGTCATCCGACCAGTTCACAACAGTCGCACTGAAATTTTTAAAACGATGCGGCTGCATCACGCGACGTGTACTATGGCCCCGGAATATTTTGTGTAAATCAGCTGTTTGAATCAAGCAGATTATCAAAGCACCGAAAGTACTGCATAAATGCTCAAATTTCATGATATTTCCAACAAAACTGTAACAATAACGTTCGACCATGTCCAGCCATGGATAAACGTTTGCCGTGGCACTCGGGAACTGTTTGAACCCGCGGCCTACGGCCTTGGGATTCAAACAGTTCCCTCGTGCCATGGAAAAAGATTACCCACGGCTGGACATTGTCGAACCTTATATTATGTCGGCTCAACGACAGCAATGATTCTTTTCTGAAGCAGCACACCAAAGAACTTCAACACAGAACCGGGGAATAGAACTTCAAGTCAAGGCCCTTGAAGAACAGATTCGACAAATCTACATTCATATAAAGCCTCAACAGAATGCATAGAACTCTGATGACAAACCTAGGCTTGAATTACAGCAGGGTGTAGGGTCGCATGGTATCAGAAACGTGTGATGTGACATCATTTTTGTTGTAGATTTTTCTTTAATAACTTTGGCACAGCGGATTTCGCTGTAACATGGTGCAGAAAAAATAAAAATAGCAATGTTTACTTTTTATTCTGCTGATTATAATTGGTCATATTTGTGGCGGTGACGGGAGAAATGGGGCTTATGGGATTTGTGACCAGTATAGCTCCTGATCAAATAGCACATTCCAGTAGCCCGATGACGATCTATATTGCTTATTAGAAGCATGCCTGTGTTTCATTGAGGGAATGGCGAACAGTGCGGATCCTGATCCTGATCAGAATGTGCGGATGCACAGGCTGATCTGGATCTACACTGGTCACAAAACTCATAAGCCCAATTTCTCCAGCCAGTCACATTTATCTATAGCATTGTCGAAAAAGTAATGAGTACAGTCAATCTAGGCAAATATACGCAATAAAAAATGTACATTATCATCTTTAACCAAATAGAATCAAAATCTGTCAGTTTGTTATTATCAGTAAGAAGAATTGGGAAAATCTACTGTAACTAGAGATTATGTTTCTAAAACATGGGTAATCCCCCTGGCATACTGGACCATAAAAAAGAACAAGAAACGAGGCAATGCCACAAAACAACATAGCTAAGTGTTTCAGCGACATTTCGAAGGTAACAAAGGTCAAGGCCTTGTTAATGGTGGCGCAAGTGTGATTCAAATGTCCAAGTGTTGAAGTTAAAGCAAACCTTAGCTTAATATTGAAGATATTACATGTTGGAGAAACTCTTACAAAGTTTTCGACGTAACAAAATGGCTAAGTGTTTGAGCGACATTTCGAAGGTGACAAAGGTAAAGGTCGTGTTAATGGTGGCGCGAGTGTGTGACAAATGTTCAGGTGATTCAAGTATCGAAGCAATCCTTCGCTTAATATTGAAGATATTACATGTTGGAGAAACACTTAATATATAAAGTTTATTACATGTACTCTTTTTGACGTAAATGTACACGGACGGACTTACAGATGGAACCTCAAGAGAAACACAATATGTCCCTCTTGCTACCGCATGGGGGGCATAAAAATGATGTCAAACATTATGCCACTTGGATACAAACCATGAGGGATCCCTATACCCTAGGACGAACGATAATCACGATCTACAGTGATCACGAATCCGGTAAAACAGCCTGGTTTTGTCAGAATGATTCGAGAGCATACAAATCGACAATTCGACTCCAAGTGACAACTCGCATGCCCATAACTGACATACCCAAAGTACAGCTCACCGTTGTACAACAAGTATAGCTCAAGACCAGTACTTGTAGAATACCATTCAAGACTTTCTTTTCATATCAAGTTTATCAGATAAGGCTAAGAAACACGTAGGAATTACGAGGCTTGCCCGGGAATTCCTACCATTCCTGAGATGTGCCTGACAAACTTGATATCTAAAGACACTAGCTTGGAATTCTATTTATCAGGTAACGTGATACAAGTATGTTAAGAACGTGCATGTATAATCTGTTTGTGGAATGTCACATTGTGTAATCAGAGTTACATATGGTACATTGATGTGACACCATTTCACAAATTAAATGTTAGCGAAGCGAAACTAGGCTTCGAACCATATATAACATTGTTTTTTGCGGAAAGAAGTGCAGACTGTGTACATAGCATCAACAAACTGACGTCATATGGTTACATGACGTGACGTCATTTAATGAAAAGTTAGTGAAAGTAGTTTTCGATTGACATGACATCAACCCGAAGACAACATTTTATGACTAGCTAGTGTGTATTTGGTCAATGCACAGAGTTACCTGATAAAACACAATACCAGTGTATTGCAATGAACACAATGACGTTGATAGGATCAGTTTTTAATATTAGATGAAAAGTACCAGTCAAATGTGTTTCAAGCCAAATCGCCTAATCTCAGAGCTATATTTTTGTAAATCCCCTGCCATAGAGCTTTCACTTTATGACAGGTATGCATAATGTAAAGATGTGCCAGCTGATCAGGATCTATATTGGCTAGAAAGTCAGCAAGCCTGCTTTGTGCAGTCTGTCAGTTATCCATAGTAGTATACACAGACCATACTCTACACCTATTGCAGTTCAGGGCATCCAAAATATCTCAACTCAATTTTACTGCAGTCGGCCACTGTTTGTTTGCCGACTTTTGTCAGTTTTTGTTTGGCCACATATAAGAATAATATACCTGCCATACTATATTTTAGAGGGGAAACAGATCTTTTTTTAACTTTTTATTTTTTAAGGAAATTCAAAAAAATATTCAAAATGTAATCTCCAAATTATATTTCATATCAGAACGAGCATGTGATTTTGTACCTCAGAGGATGTGTGATTTTTCATGAAAAATATTTACATAAACTGTGATCTTTTCTGTAAATGACGTTGAACGTTGACAAAATTTTCTGAACATTTCATCAACATTTCAACTAATGGCTTGTCTCGTATGTGTTGTGAAACATAATTGAAATGCTAACCTTAAATTGTCATGGCAACATCTTATCACATGGCGTTGGTCTTAGAAACAAAAGCAAAGAAAGACGTAAGAATCGTCATGTTTTAAAAGCCCGAACTAGCAATAGGTACGGTGGTATGTATATTCAGCAGTGAGCGAAACTTTCTTCTACAAACCTTCCTCTTCTTTCATATGAACATCTACACGGTAGAACAGTACACATGATACACAAATAATACACACTAAACAGATAATACACACATGATAAACAAATAATACACACTATACGGGTAATATACACTAAGTACACGCGATGTGATTTTGTACCCTCGGACATCTGCGTAATTTCATTTAAATACGTTTACAAAATTTAGAATATTTTTCATAAATAAGGTCAAAAGTTTACAAAATTTTCAGAGTACATGTGGAATTTAATTTTGTTAACTGTTGATGCCACTACAGAAAATATTATAAATTTTGTAAACCGTATTTCACGAAATTACGCAGATGTCCGAAGGTACAAAATCACAGGGTATGTCTCACTATACAACATACAGGGTTTTCTCTGTATATTGCCATATTCTTCAATTGCAAAATTTTATGAATGCGGTGAAAGAAATCTGGTTTGGCAAATATTTTAAGATATACAGTCAAACCTGTGAATAAAGGCCAGATAAGGGAAGAAAAAAATCTGGTCTTTATTCACAGGTGGTCTTAATTCACAGGGTAATTTATGTGGTAATTGTGTAATTGGGAAAACAACAAAAGCTGTAGGAGAACAGCATAGCTCGACTACGAGGGTTGTCGATGTACACATAGCTTGACAAACAAGGTGGCTGCGGCCTGCATAAAAACCTTAACCAAGGTTGACTAAACCTTAACCAAGGGAAATTAAGTAAGTAATTCAAGGTTAAATGTAGGTCAATGTCAGCTATAGGTCAGGGGTTATTGATGTACATCACTAGGAGATGAAGTTTTCCAAGTATGGTTGCTGTAGGCCCAGGAGTATTCCATATACAAGCTTGACTAAAAACCTTAACCAAGGGGAAATAACTCAGTAATCCAAGGATAAAAGTAGGTCAAGGTAAAATATAGGTTAGGGATTATTGATGTACATCACTAGGAGATGAAGTTGTCCAAGTATGGTTGATGTAGGCCCAGGAGTATTCCATATACAAGCTTGAATATAAACATTAACCAAGAAATTCAAGGTTAAATGTAGGTGAAGGTAAAATATAGGTCAGGGGTTATTGATGTACATCCCTATGAGAAAAAGTATGGTGTCTGTATGCACAATAATATTCCATCTACAAGCTTGACTAAAAACCTTAACCAAGGTTGACTAAAAACCTTAACCAAGGGGAATTAAGGAAGTAATTCAAGGTCAAATATAGGTCAAGGTCAAATATAGGTCAGGGGTTGTTGATGTACATCACTAGGAGATGAAGTTGTCCAAGTATGGTTGGTGTAGGGCCAGGAGTATTCCATCTACAAGCTTGACTAAAAACCTTAACCAAAGAGAACTAGAAATGTGGCCTGTCGGCACACGAATACCCCCACTGGCAGCCAAAGAAAACGAGGCATTTTTTATTATAAGCCATTTAGTTGAGCATTACGCATCAAGTCTGTGACCTTGACCCTGGGCATAGTGTGATAATCCATGCATCGGTGTAGAAGATATAGAGCGGAAGGGAATTTCAATAGGTTTGACCTTTGACCTTCAACTGTGACCTTGACCTTGGACGTAGGTGCGTGGTTATTGATCGCGACATACCTTCTCATCATGAGAAACATTTGTGCCAAGCCATTTGATAATCCATGCATCGGTGTAGAAGATATAGAGCGGAAGGAAATTTCAATAGGTTTGACCTTCAACTGTGACCTTGACCTTGGACGTAGGTGCGTGGTTATTCATCGCGACACACCTTCTCATCATGAGAAACATTTGTGCCAAGCCATTTGATAATCCATGCATCGGTGTAGAAGATAGAGCGGAAGGGAATTTCGATAGGTTTGACCTTTGACCTTCAACTGTGACCTTGACCTTGGACGTAGGTGCGTGGTTATTGATCGCGACACACCTTCTCATCATGAGAAACATTTGTGCCAAGCCATTTGATAATCCATGCATGGGTGTAGAAGATATAGAGCGGAAGAGAATTTCCAACAGACCGACCGACCGACAAGCTGACTCCTATATACCCCCAACAAACTTTGTTTGTGGGGGTATAATTAACTAAGTAATTCAAAAGGAAATGTAGGTCAAGGTCAAATATAGATCAGGGTTATTGATGTACATCACTATGAGAAAAGGTTGTCCAAGTATGGTGTCTGTATGCACAATAGTATTCCATGTACAAGCTTGAGTAACAAGAGCTGTAGGAGAACAGCATAGCTCGACTACGAGGGTTGTCGATGTAACATAGCTTGACAAACAAGGTGGCTGCGGCCTGCATAAAAACCTTAGCCAAGGTTGACTAAAAAACTTAACCAAGGGAAACTAGAAATGTGGCCTGTCGGCACACGAATACCCCCACTGGCAGCCAAAGAAAACGAGGCATTTTTGATTATAAGCCATTTAGCTGAGCTTTAAGGTTTCAAAAGCATCAAGTCTGTGACCTTGACCCTGGGCATAGTGTGATAATCCATGCATCGGTGTAGAAGATATAGAGCGGAAGGGAATTTCAATAGGTTTGACCTTTGACCTTCAACTGTGACCTTGACCTTGGACGTAGGTGCGTGGTTATTGATCGCGACACACCTTCTCATCCTGAGAAACATTTGTGCCAAGGCATTTGATAATCCATGCATCGGTGTAGAAGATATAGAGCGGAAGGGAATTTCAATAGGTTTGTTTACCTTTGACCTTCAACTGTGACCTTGGACGTAGGTGCGTGGTTATTGATCACGACACACCTTCTCATCATGAGAAACATTTGTGCCAAGCCATTTGATAATCCATGCATCGGTGTAGAAGATATAGAGCGGAAGGGAATTTCAATAGGTTTGACCTTTGACCTTCAACTGTGACCTTGACCTTGGACGTAGGTGCGTGGTTATTCATCGCGACACACCTTCTCATCATGAGAAACATTTGTGCCAAGCCATTTGATAATCCATGCATCGGTGTAGAAGATATAGAGCGGAAGGGAATTTCGATAGGTTTGACCTTAGACCTTCAACTGTGACCTTGACCTTGGACGTAGGTGCGTGGTTATTGATCGCGACACACCTTCTCATCATGAGAAACATTTGTGCCAAGCCATTTGATAATCCATGCATCGATGTAGAAGACATAGATCGGAAGGGAATTTCGATAGGTTTGACCTTCAATTGTGACCTTGACCTTGGACGTAGGTGCGTGGTTATTGATCGCAACACACCTTCTCATCATGAGAAACATTTGTGCCAAGCCATTTGATAATCCATGCATCGGTGTAGAAGATATAGAGCGGAAGGGCATTTCCAACAGACCGACCGACAAGCTGACTCCTATATACCCCCAACAAACTTTGTTTGTGGGGGTATAATGAAGTAAGTAATTCAAGGTTAAATGTAGGTCAATGACAGATATAGGTCAGGGAATATTGATGTACATCACTAGGAGATGAAGTTGTCCAAGTATGGTTGATGTAGGCCCAGGAGTATTCCATATACAAGCTTGACTATAAACATTAACCAAGTAATTCAAAGTTAAATGTAGGTGAAGGTAAAATATAGGTCAGGGGTTATTGATGTACATCCTGTGAGAAAGAAAGTGTTACGTGGAGATTTAGATTTGGACTCAAACAGAGATTTTTCTTCCCAACTTCCGAAACTTCACTGCGCATGTCAAAGATGTGATATGATTGACCGTGTCACGTGACGAGTATTGGTAAAAATAGCATGAGGTCGGAAAATACCCTTTCTGGTTGCGACATATAAAATGCGATTTAACACCAATTAACACGCGCCGTAATTAAAAATAACTCGTTAGTGGGTAGACAAATGGCTCATATAAGGCATGACAGAAAATGAAAAATAGTAGTACAGTGTAACCTGCTGCGTGGGCATGTACCTTTAACCAAGGGGAATTAACTAATTAATTCAAGGTTAAATGTAGGTCATGGTCAAATATAGGTCAGGGGTTGTTGATGTACATCACTAGGAGATGAAGTTGTCCAAGTATGGTTGGTGTAGGGCCAGGAGTATTCCATCTACAAGCTTGACTAAAAACCGTAACCAAAGAGAATTAACTAAGTAATTCAAGAGGAAATGTAGGTCAAGGTCAAATATAGAGCAGGGGTTATTGATGTACATCCCTATGAGAAAAGGTTGTCCAAGTATGGTGTCTGTATGCACAATAGTATTCCATGTACAAGCTTGACTAAAAACCTTAACCAAGGTTGACTAAAAACCTTAACCAAGGGGAATTAACTAAGTAATTCAAGAGGAAATGTAGGCCAAGGTCAAATATAGATCAGGGGTTATTGATGTACATCACTAGGAGATGAAGTTGTCCAAGTATGGTGGGTGCAGTGCCAGTAGTATTCCATATACAAGGTTGACTAAAAACCTTAACCAAGGCGTGACGGTGACGCCGACGCCCGGGTGACAACATAAGCTCTAACTATTCTTTGAATAGTCGAGCTAACAACGTGGCTGCTATAGACAGGGAATTTGCTATTCCAAGTTGGTCTTTCTCACAGGTTCGACAATTCTACAATTTAGCAATAGATGTTCAATTCGCTGGGTATTTTATGTATTCCATACATAAACAACAGTCTAATTATGACACTTATCATTCAATTTCAGTAATGCCAATCACAGTAAT
Source organism: Conchocele bisecta (assembly GCA_029237695.1). Taxonomy (NCBI): domain Eukaryota; kingdom Metazoa; phylum Mollusca; class Bivalvia; order Lucinida; family Thyasiridae; genus Conchocele; species Conchocele bisecta. Next base: position 129,130,030 of record CM055267.1, read on the forward strand.
TAGCAATAACATTTTGATCTTAACTCTTTGCATGCTGGGAAACTTGTGGTCTACAAATAGTTCAAAAATAGCAGACGACAATTCATTATATTTTCTTTTATTTCTCTCTCTAAGCCGCATGGCTATGTCTCGGAATTTCATTAGAATCGAGTCTCATAATTTGTTGGATGTTATTTCAACCGCTAGCATGTAAGCGTTAATTTAATTGATTACACTCAATCCATTTACATGGCATCATGAGAGATAAGTGAAAATGTTTTTCCATGGCTTCTTAACTGTAGTAAGCTTCGGTTTTAATGGCAGCTTGAAATTTGAAGAAAAAAAATGGCAACCATATTATACAGAGGGAACCCTGATGGTACTACATGACCAGCAGTTGGTTCACAAATGAATTCACAAACCTCCCATTTCTAAAATTCTCACAGACAACTGTTTATCATTAGTTAATTATAGGGAATGAATTCACAAACCTCCCATTTCTAAAATTCTCACTAACGACTGTTTATCATTAGTTAATTATAGGGAATGAATTCACAAACCTCCCATTTCTAAAATTCTCACTAACGACTGTTTATCATTAGTTAATTATAGGGAATGAATTCACAAACCTCCCATTTCTAAAATTCTCACTAACGACTGTTTATCATTAGCATGATTGGCAATGAATTCACAAACCTCCCATTTCTAAAATTCTCACAGACAACTGTTTATCATTAGTTAATTATAGGGAATGAATTCACAAACCTCCCATTTCTAAAATTCTCACTAACGACTGTTTATCATTAGCATGATTGGCAATGAATTCACAAACCTCCCATTTCTAAAATTCTCACAGACAACTGTTGATCATTAGTTAATGATTGGCAACAAATATACAAACCTTCAACGTTTAATTTTATTTGCAGACGACAACTGCTTACTAGGTAACACATTATACTGGATGGAACTAATCCTCTCCAAACAGAAAACATTGTCATCTGAATTGTTCTCTTATTTTCTTATGTATGTTAATAAACATATTTTGTATGCACATGGGAATCAGCTTGTACAAAATTCAGGTGAAGCATAGTTTTGTTGCAAACAACAAAAGTTACTGTATGAAAAAACACATGCAGACAACAAAATATTTGTCCGCCTTTAGCGGATTAAAACAGTAGAAACATGAATAAACACAAGAAGTAATATACAAAATCTACAAACAGACTTCAGAACTATTACCAAATTCAAATAGCATTCACGAACAAGAGTGCCGTAAGTCACAAAATATTGTTAAACAAGAAATGCGTCTGTCGAATGCGGATGCCACCTGCAGCATAATTGAGAAACTGTGACAAAGTGGCTAACCAAAAAGTGTGACGGACAGACAGACGGACGTTCTTAGACGGACGGACGGACGTTCTTAGACGGACGGACGGACGGACGGACGGACGTTCTTACTTTCAGGTAACTATGTGGCTTATCGCATGTTAAATATTAGCCACATAAAACCACTTTTAGCCACATAAAACGATATCTTAGGTGGCTAATTGTAACCAACCCTATCCTTTAACAAGTCCATAACCCTGTGGGGCTAGCCACATAAGTACCTGAATGTCTGCCCGGACGGACGGACGGATGGACGGACGTTCCAACATTTTGGGTTTATGGGGTATTTCCATTGTTTGAAGAACAATGAAAAAGCCCCTAAACAACAATAGAGTTTATGAGCTTACGGAATATTACAAAGGAATCTTTTGTTCCTAACCCCGCCCCTAAGCTCTCAAACCCCCGGACGTTGGCCCGGACGGACAGACGGACAGACGGACGGTCCAAACACTATATGCCACCCGTTTCTTCGAAACATGGTGGCATAAAAATATTTTTTCGGCATAAAAACACCAAGGTGCACATCTTCAATATGTGTAGAAGACGTGTGTATAGTTTCAGATCGATCGACTGAACGATTTCGGAGTAGTTGTGTACACAAACTCTGTACCCTATATAGAATTGTATACAAAAATGTAGAAAAAATGGCCAAGTTAAAAAGGTTATACCGTATTTTGCCGAGTATTGGTCGCAATCATGCATAAGTCGCACCCCTATTTTCACACCAAAATCTGGGGAAAAATGTCTACATGGGAATAAAAGAGGCACTCAATTATCTAAAAAAAAAACAAGAAATGCGTCTGTCGAACGCGGATCCACCTGCAGCATATTTAAGAAACTGTGACAAAGTGGTTAAGTCATTTAAGTAACCTGGTGAAGGTGAAAAGGCGAAGGTCATATAAATTATGAAAAGGCAGGTGTGGCACACATACCAATGAATGAAATGTTGAAGTATTGAAGCGATTAAGCAACTTATGTAGATGATATGGCCAGTTTGAGAAACTGTGACGAACTGGTTAACCAAAATTGTTAAGTCATTTAAGTAACCTGGTGAAGGTCAAAAGGCGAAGGTCATATAAATTATGAAAAGGCAGGTGTGGCACACATACCAATGAATGAAGTGTTGAAGTATTGAAGCGATTAAGCAACTTATGTAGATGATATGGCCAGTTTGAGAAACTGTGACGAACTGGTTAACCAAAATTGTTAAGTCATTTAAGTAACCTGGTGAAGGTGAAAAGGCGAAGGTCATATAAATTATGAAGAGGCAGGTGTGGCACACATACCAATGAATGAAATGTTGAAGTATTGAAGCGATTAAGCAACTTATGTAGATGATATGGCCAGTTTGAGAAACTGTGACGAACTGGTTAACCAAAATTGTTAAGTCATTTAAGTAACCTGGTGAAGGTGAAAAGGCGAAGGTCATATAAATTATGAAAAGGCAAGTGTGGCACACATACCAATGAATGAAATGTTGAAGTATTGAAGCGATTAAGCAACTTATGTAGATGATATGACCAGTTTGAGAAACTGTGACGAACTGGTTAACCAAAATTGTTAAGTCATTTAAGTAACCTGGTGAAGGTGAAAAGGCGAAGATCATATAAATTAGGAAAAGGCAGGTGTGGCACACATACCAATGAATGAAGTGTTGAAGTATTGAAGCGATTAAGCAACTTATGTAGATGATATGGCCAGTTTGAGAAACTGTGACGAATTGGTTAACCAAAATTGTTAAGTCATTTAAGTAACCTGGTGAAGGTCAAAAGGCGAAGGTCATATAAATTATGTAAAGGCAGGTGTGGCACACATACCAATGAATGAAGTGTTGAAGTATTGAAGCGATTAAGCAACTTATGTAGATGATATGGCCAGTTTGAGAAACTGTGACGAACTGGTTAACCAAAATTGTTAAGTCATTTAAGTAACCTGGTGAAGGTGAAAAGGCGAAGGTCATATAAATTATGAAAAGGCAGGTGTGGCACACATACCAATGAATGAAATGTTGAAGTATTGAAGCGATTAAGCAACTTATGTAGATGATATGGCCAGTTTGAGAAACTGTGACGAACTGGTTAACCAAAATTGTTAAGTCATTTAAGTAACCTGGTGAAGGTGAAAAGGCGAAGGTCATATAAATTATGAAAAGGCAGGTGTGGCATACATACCAATGAATGAAGTGTTGAAGTATTGAAGCGATTAAGCAACTTATGTAGATGATATGACCAGTTTGAGAAACTGTGACGAACTGGTTAACCAAAATTGTTAAGTCATTTAAGTAACCTGGTGAAGGTGAAATGGTGAACGTCATATAAATTATGAAAAGGCAGGTGTGGCACACATACCACTGAATGAAGTGTTGAAGTATTGAAGCGATTAAGCAACTTATGTAGATGATATGGCCAGTTTGAGAAACTGTGACGAACTGGTTAACCAAAATTGTTAAGTCATTTAAGTAACCTGGTGATGGTCAAAAGGCGAAGGTCATATAAATTATGAAAAGGCAGGTGTGGCACACATACCAATGAATGAAGTGTTGAAGTATTGAAGCGATTAAGCAACTTATGTAGATGCTATGGCCAGTTTGAGAAACTGTGACAAAGTGGTTAACCGAAAAGTGTGACGGACGGACGGACAGACGTTCTTACAGTACTATACTTATGTGGCTTATCACATGTTAAATGTTAGCCACATAAAACGATTTTTAGCCACATAAAAGGATTTTTTAGGTGGCTAATTGTAACCAACCCTATCCTTTACCAAGTCCATAACCCTGTGGGGCTAGCCACATAAGTACCCTAATGTGTGCCCGGACGGACGAACGGACGGACGAACGGACGGACGGACGAACGGACGGACAGACGGACGGTCCAAACACTATATGCCACCCGTTTCTTCGAAACCTGGTGGCATAAAAATGAAACAAAAACAAAAAAAATCGCAGAGTTGTAGTTGTTGTTGTCTATAAATACTACCAGGTGCTGTTTTTTGGTCACTCACAAGCTTCGTACCCTGGACGTTTCGGACCAATACAATTAATCGCCAAGTTGTTGTTGTTGTTATTTAATAATAATTCCCTGCGCAGTTTTTATGCCACCGGGTTTCGAGGAAACGGGTGGCATATAGTGTTTGGACCGTCCGTCTGTCTGTCTGTCGTCCGTCCGTCCGTCACACTTTTCGGTTAACCAATTTGTCACAGTTTCTAAAATATGCTGCAGGTGGCATCCGCGTTCGACAGACGCATTTCTTGTTTACTTATGTTTCGTACCCTGGAAGTTTCGAACCAATTCATGTAATCAAGTAATACAAACAATAAGGCAATAATTGTAATGGTTTTCTATCATAAATAACTGGGTATTTAACCCTACTGTCAGTTTTAGAACATCTTCTCAATGTCAACACCTAATCAGATTATGACTCAATTATCGCGACAGGTTCTCACTAAGAAAACAAATCTGACCACTTCACACGAGAAATGGCTTGTGCCGAAAATTTAGTAATTGACGTTTGACATGACTGAGATTAAAGATGACAATTAGGCAGTTCTCAGTTTCTCACCTTTCAAAATAACTGGCAAACACTGCAAATTACACATTGTCAACACATGGGAAACCCTTGTCTATAATCGAAGCCCACTGTACATATTGTAGACACAGATCAGCTTGTAAATCAATGTGCATTCCCAATAATAAATGTATAGACCATTAACTCGGAAATTCGGTCAATAATGTGGGGCGAACTGGTTAGGGTATGAACATGCCAATTTGGTATACGGGATCTGATCTTGGTATACACTGTTCGCCTTCGGTATAGAAAATGTGTACCGAATGTGATAGGGCCGGAACGAGTAAGGCGCAAACTGTTTAGAATACGAATCCATATTTCCAATACCGGATGATACCCCAAAGACTAACAACAACAAATATAGGAACGCGTTTTATTTTTTGGATTTTTGGTCGTGAATGTCAATATTTCGGGTGGAAAAAAATGCTCATGTATCTAAATGTATTTATAAGACGCAGGGGCTTTCTGGGATACAAATCTAAGTAAAAAAAAATGCGACTTATAATCGGCAGAATACGGTATTTTTGTTAAAAAATATTTTTTCGGCATAAAAACACCATGGTGCACATCTTCAATATGTGTAGAAGACGTGTGTATAGTTTCAGATCGATTGACTGAACGGTTTCGGAGGAGTTGTGTTGTGTACACAAACTATGCAATTTTTCTGTCCGCCACCCGCCCGCCCGCCCGCCCGCCCCGCGGTAAAACATAATACGTACCATCGTATAAAAACTACATTTGTTGGAGATTGACAATGAGATTTATTATTTTTGAAACACTGTATAATGACATATAAGAAGTGTAAATATTTCTGATATCCCAATACTTATGGTAAATATGATACACTGAATATTATGACAAAACATAAATTGCAAATACAGAAATTGTGAACTGATTACAATAACTATTGAGACAAGCCATGTGATTTTCTACCCAAGAGGATGTGAGATTTTTCATGAAAACTATTTACAGAAACTGTGTTAGTTTCAGTAAATTACATCGGGTCGACAAAATTTTCATAGAAAATGCGGAATTCATTTCGACATTTCGTCAACTGTCGACGTTATTTACGAAAAATAATGTAAATTTTGCAAATACTTCTCATGAATATCTTATGTATAAATTTAAAATCACATGGCTCGCCTCATTTTATGATTACAGACCTGTAAGAAGAGAAACTAGAAATTTTGTTTGTAAAACATGGAAATGCCCCAATGGCATACTGGACTCCAACTAGAGATTGTGTGTAAAAATTTACATTTGAGAAAGTCTTTTCGACGTAAGAAAATGGTTTCAGCACCATTTTGAAGGTCACAATGGCATTGGTGGTGTGATTTTGTCACACATATTCAGGTGAATGAACTGGCCAAATACTAAAGCAATCCTTCGCGTAATATTGAAGATATTACATGACGGAGAAACTCTTACAAACTTGTTGACTAACAAAGTGGCTAAGTGTTTCAGCGATATTTTGAAGGTGACAAAGGTCAAGGTCATGTTAATGGTTGCGCGAATGTGTGACAAATGTTCAGGTGATTGAAGTGTCCAAGTATCGAAGCAATCCTTCACGTAATATTGAAGATATTATATGTTGGAGAAACTCTTACAAATATTTTGACAAAACAAAATGGCTAAGTGTTTCAGCAACATTTCAAAGGTAACAAAGGTCAAGGTTGTGTAGATGGTGGCGCGAGTGTGTGACAAATATTCAGGTGATTCAAGTGTCCAAGTATCGAGGCAATCCTTCGCGTAATATTGAAGATATTACATGTTTGAGAAACTCTTACAAACTTTTTGGCGTAAATATACACAGACAGACATACGGAACCCCAAGAGCAAGGCAATTTGCCACCCCTTGCTATCGCATAGGGGGCATAATGACTAGTAATTGGCTGATTGTGTGTCTGATTGATGAATACTTTATTGAATGGTGGAATGATGTTGATTGGTGAAAGTCTGCTTGACGTATCCAAGACGTTGTCAATAACAGCACACTGTTGGTGGACGTCGCTGTCGCCATGAATTGTGACAAAATCCAATGCATTTAATGTGATAAGAAAAAAACATTTAGCCTGCTTAGTGCTTAAAGATTATAAGGAGACCGAATGTTTTAAATACCATAATAAATGCAACAGTTGATGATTTTATATCGACAAATTCTGTTTTTTTTGAGAAAATATAAAACTGCAACTACACAATGGATACAGACCTGAGCTGCGCGTGTATTAGTGGGTTATTGTCGAGTATTAGTGTCTGCAGATTCGTCAATCGTCTCATCTGAGGTGGAAGAGTTTCTGAAAAGGTAATACATAGAGATGTTTGTAAATCCAAGGCAGAAACGTTTCTTTATAGGATTTGCAAACATCGACAAAACAGCTTACAAACACCCACCTCCCGGTCCAACCACTAAATATTTTCAAGGTCATTTGGCCTTGCATGCAGGTTGAGTAGTTTGCGCAAAATGTTGCAATATGATGTTCGTCAGACATCAACCAAATATAAAAACATTCCATGATGGGGAAACAGAAATTATAACAAAATGTTAAGTTTATGTTACGAACTGACAGACCGGCCAGAAAGGCGAAAACTACCGACTGTATATACCTATCAACATACTTTCAATACACGTAACGACTACGAGTACAGGTTAAATTGTGACATATGAGTATTATAAGGTCTAGAAATTGATGATTTTTATGTTTTACCAAAATAACTAGATTTGTCAGTAAGCGGGGGCTTACGGAATACCCCCCCGTGTTAGCCCTGACCTAGAATGAATTCCAGCTCGCATACTATCATTTTCAGATAAAAGACTATGTCAGCACATATGGATGCGATGGTGGTTCCAGTTGAAAAAAGCAAACTAGACATTCTAAGTCCGTGACCTTGACCCCTGGCATAAATGGGGGTCGTAGGTTTGTTGCAGAATGATGTATGAGTGTCAGAGAAGGGCCGGGTAAAATATCACTGCATTCCGCAAAGGGAAAGAGAAGTTATAAGGAAATTTACATTTGTTAAGTTTTAGTTTTTTTCTAAGTTTATAAGTCCGTGACCTTGAGCCCTGGCATAAATAGGGGTCGTAGGTTTGTTGCAGAATGATGTATGAGTGTCAGAGAAGGGGTGGGTAAAATATGAAAGATTTCCGCAAAGGGAAAGAGAAGTTAAAAGGAAATTTACAATTGTTAAGTTTTCGTTTTTTTTCTAAGTTTCTAAGTCCGTGACCTTGACCCCTGGCATAAATGGGGGTCGTAGGTTTGTTGCAGAATGATGTATGAGTGTCAGAGAAGGGGCGGGTAAAATATGAAAGATTTCCGCAAAGGGAAAGAGAAGTTAAAAGGAAATTTACAATTGTTAAGTTTTCGTTTTTTTCTAAATTTCTAAGTCCGTGACCTTGACCCCTGGCATAAATAGGGGTCGTAGGTTTGTTGCAGAATGATGTATGAGTGTCAGAGAAGGGGCGGGTAAAATATGAAAGATTTCCGCAAAGGGAAAGAGAAGTTAAAAGGAAATTTACAATTGTTAAGTTTTGTGAAGGACGGAAACACGGACGTTCTTACATTAGGGTACTTATGTGGCTTATCACATGTTAAATATTAGCCACATAAAACGATTTTTTAGGTGGCTAATTGTAACCAACCCTATCCTTTAACAAGTCCATAACCCTGTGGGGCTAGCCACATAAGTACCCTAATGTGTGCCCGGAAAGACTGACGGACGGACAGACAAGCTAGCTCCAGTATACCACCCCACAACTTTGTTGCGGGGGGGTGGGGGGGGGGGCTATAAAAATACAATTAATAGAGCCGGGTTGGTTGGACCTAGCTACTAGTGGAATGGGAGAAACTTCATTCACCAAATGGTCAGATTGAGATTACTCACCCAGATTGTTGTTGCTAAGGTCAACATAGTCATGTCTATTCACTCAGATTGTTGTTACTAAGATCAACGTAGGTCAGATCTACTCACCTAAATTGTTGTTACTAAGGTCAACATAGGTGGGATCTACTCACCCAGATTGTTGTTACTAAGGTCAACGTAGGTCAGATCTACACACCCAGATTGTTGTTACTAAGGTAAACGAGGTGATCTATCACCCAGATTGTTGTTACTAAGGTCAACGTAGGTCAGATCTACACACCCAGATTGTTGTTACTAAGGTAAACGTAGGTTAGATCTACTCACCAAGATTGTTATTGCTAAGGTCAACGTAGGTCAGATCTACTCACCCAGATTGTTGTTACTACGGTCAACGTAGGTCAGGTCTACATGTACATCTACACCAAGATTGTTGTTGCTAAGGTCAACGTAGGTCAGATCTACTCACCAAGATTGTTGTTGCTAAGGTCAACATAGGTCAGCCCTACTCATCCAGATTGTTGTTACTAAGATCAACGTAGGTCAGATCTACATGTCATCTCACATGTAGGTCTAAGGTCGTTGGTCAGATCTACTCACAAGATTGTTGTTGCTAGGTAAGGCCTCAACGTAGGTCAGATACTACTACACCAAGATTGTTGATTGCTAAGGTCAAGTAGGTCAGATCTTACTCACCAAGATTGTTAATGGCTAATAACCGTAGGTCAGATCTACTCATCCAGATTGTTGTTACTAAGATCAACGTAGGTCAGATCTACATGTACATCTACATCAAGATTGTTGTTGCTAAGGTCAACGTAGGTCAGATCTACTCACCAAGATTGTTATTGCTAAGGTCAACGTAGGTCAGACCTACTCACCCAGATTGTTGTTTAAGATCAAGTAGGTCAGATCTCATGTACATCTACATCAAGATTGTTGTTGCTAAGGTCAGGTAGGTAGTTTACTCACAAGATTGTTATTGCTAAGGTCAATCGTAGGTCAGATCTACTCACCAAGATTGTTATTGCTAAGGTCAACGTAGGTCAGATCTACTCACAGATTGTTGTTGCTAAGGTCAACAAATAGGTCAGCCCTACTCATCCAGATTGTTTGTTACTAAGGTCAACGTAGGTCAAATCTACTCACCCAGATTGTTACTAACGTCAACGTAGGTCAGTTTGTTTGTTTGTTTGATTATTAGTGTTTAACAGACTATCAACAGCTAAAGTTATGTAAGGCCGGGCAAACGGGTTCGATCCCATTTTAACATGCTGCATTGGGGTAAAATCCCAAAATCAGAACGGAATATTTACATCAAGAACAAATATATTCAGCCCTGACATTAGAATAACCTGACCTGGTGCGAGGTCCATACCACACCAAGTCACTTGGCCCCTTACCCCTAAAATAGGATTACGAATATCGTAATACTCACATAAAGGGTATAACCAGATTCAACTCTCAAATACAAAATGCCAAAGACGTATGTGAGGGCCAAACCAGGTCTCCAGTCGGGATTCAGGTAAGGATAAACCCCGATTGTTAAATTACCCATCGCGTGCTCCCACCTGCCACCCACCTACGTAGGTCAGGTCTACTCACCCAGATTGTTGTTGCTAAGGTCTACGTAGGTCAGGTCTACTTACCCAGATTGTTGTTGCTAAGGTCAACGTAGGTCAGATCAAGAAGATTAATAAACAGCTGATTTGGTAACATCTCGATGCTGTGAAAACAAGGCATGTTGTTAGTGTTCTTTGTTTATCAAACTATGTTGTAACCAGTTCACAGTATACATTTTATTTGAGTAAATTAACTCTTTCAACACTACAGACCACTTTAACAGTATTTGCAAACAGTGTAGATCCAGATGAGCCGGCTCACAACGAGCCGTCTCATCAGGATCTGCACTCTTTTTTTTAAAAAATACATCCCCTTCTTATAAAATGGACTAGACTGTAAATCATTTTGTGACAATTGGATTGGTCCTTAGATTAACATGTCACATGTCCATTCCAGTTATTTAAGGTTGAAAGGGTTAATAAAACGCCAAACAACAACATCCTGGATAATTGTTGCTACAGGTAGGTGCACAATTCTTTGAGATTCACTTACATAATCATTTGTCAGGAATCTACATTATCTATGGCAATGTGTCTGTCAGACACTGAATGTCCCAAGTAATAAGCAGAAACGAAAGGGCTTAACGTTTTCACCCCTAAGTAACTGAATCCACAATTGACCGGTACTGAAGTTCTACCAATGGAGTGTCAGATGTCCACAAAACATATCAATTTGGATAAGCAATTAACCCTTAGGAAACGAAACTTGTCATATGCTGTTGTTTAACATTTTGTCTTCTTTCTCAACAAGAAATCAACAAGTAACCCTCAAAACCTAAAAGATATTTGACATTGAGCACAGGGGCCGCATGGGTGGGGGATACAATGAAAATATGGATGATGGATGATGCCAAACAAGCATATGAAGTTTCAAGTAAATCCGACTAGCTGAAAACATTAACGTATATCTCCGACAGACATAAACGGACATAGTGGTGACTAGGTACATGTTGTAGTAGTAGTATATTTATTTATACACGCGTTATGTGCAATATACAAATTTAATTCAAATTCCTATATTTATACCAATGAAATAATACATAACTAGAAATGTGGCCTGTCGGCACACGAATGCCCCCGCTGGCAGCCAAAGAAAACGAGGCACATTTGAAAACAAGGAAACAGAAATTATAAGCCATTTACCCGCGCATTAAGGTTTCAAACGCACCAAGTCTGTGACCTTGACCCTGGGCTTAGCGGGGGCGGACGAATGTGGATTTGTCACAGGGTGGCAGAGGACCATTGGAGCAATGCTTGTGTGAAATGTGAAGCAGATCCGAGCAAGGAAACAGAAATTATAAGCCATTTACCCGAGCGTTAAGGTTTACGTACGTACGGACGCCGGTAACACTATATGCACCCCTCACCAAGCATGTTTTTGCGGAGAAAAATGGAAAATATAAAATAAACAGCATACAACAACAAAAATTCAGCACTGTATGGGGTTTTGTTTGTTAGTGTTTAACGGTCTATCAACAGCTAAGGTCATGTAAGGCCGGGCAAACGGGTTCGATTCCATTTTAACCTGCTGCATTGGGGGGAAAATCCCAAAATCAGAACGGAATATTTACATCAAGAACAAATATATTCAGCCCTGAAATTAGAATAACCGGACCTGGTGCCAGGTCCATACCACACCAAAGCCACTTGGCCCCTTCCCCTAAAATAGGATTACGAATATCGTAATACAGTCGAACCTGCTCGGGCGGTCACCTTTAATCAGCGGTCACCGCCGTTAAGCAGCCACTTCAAATTCCTCCCGCGCATTTTTGCTATATAAAACGTTTTCATTCAACGGTCACTCGTCTAACACGGCCAGCGGTCATTAATTATCGTCCCAAACTAGTGATCCAATTTCATTAAACGGTCACCGCTAATCCCGATGTCAATGTACCCTGCGGCGGTCGTTACCGAAGCGCGAATTAACAATGATGTCGGCAGTCAATGTGGGTAATTCGGTCGACATTTTCTCTGCCGAATCACAATCTGGCCTCTATCATTTGAGTTAACTTTTGAAAACATTTAGCGGGCCCATATCGGTCGGTGTCATTTTGCCATGAAAGATAATGCACGACGCCATTAACGGTAAATCCCAATATGCATAATGCAATTCCACGCACGTTATAAAACTCCATCATTAGTTTCGAAACTGTGTGTTTACACGATGCTGATTCGTCCAAAGTGGCAAGCCTAAGTTAGCTGGCCGACATCAAACACACCGCGTGTCAAGATTTACAACACGAAGCCATATCAAATATCAATACACGCGGTTGCTGACGTCAGTTTCGTATTCGTCACTAGACTGGTACCCTGTCTGATGTGTGCCTAGTGAAACAATTCTACCGGGAACCAGTCTATTTATGACACGGCAAACGTGTTTATGTGAATTGGGTCTCTATCTCTGACACATCCCGGCTTATTGCATTAGCGGCCAGACCAGGCGGTGCATTCGAGTAGTCTGCACATGGTTTACAGTGTTCGCCAATCTCTAATTAAAAACATCATAATTACGTCAGCAGACAGTGCAAATTCGTCATAGCTATAGGCTGCTTTCAGCGTCATTTCGGCTGCACTGCCGAAATTTCTGTCGACATTCAGCGTCATTTACGGAAGATTTTGGAATATTACACAGGCGAGATTTGTATGTTGCTTTGTGCAAAAAAATTGATAACACCCAGCCGTGTCAACTGACAGGTGTTTATCGTATGACATCATTCAGCATGAGGCTGTAAACTGTGTGACCTTTAGGCTATGTTTTGAAATTTCTCTGATTGGTCAACACGCCTTTTGATGTCGCGTCATGGGGCAATCAGTATTAACCCATGTCATGAGGATACACTTATGTTTGCTTCTATGCACTCAGAAGTATATGCTGCGACCACCATTTTAAACCATTTCATCAGATGGTTCAAATGAGTGGCCACAACATATACTTTCATTGAAAAATAACAAAAATAAAAATAAAATATTTAACAATTTCATATCCGTAAATGTGTATTCCGAAAGGAATGAGTTAAAAAAAACACTGGATCTGTCGCCATATTTCGCCGATATTGATTTCGAAAATATTTTCCGTAAATGGTGTTGAAAACAGATAATACATACCGCAATCAATAATTAACAATATAATACCACTTTCTAGTAAGAGGTCACCTCTGTTAACCAGCCAGTTTTGTCACTTCCCTTGGGTGGCTGCTTAAGACAGGTTTGACTGTACTCACATAAGGGGTATAACCAGATTCAACTGTCACATACAAAATGTCAAAGACGTAATAATTACGGCGTATGTGAGGGCCAAACCAGGTCTCCAGTCGGGATTCCGGTAAGGATGAACCCAGAGCTCCAGTTAAGGTGCGTAATTTGGAGGTAAATTTCTTATTTCTCAAATGGCAAGTTGGGAGTGCTTTAGAATCGTCTCAATGAGACAATCCTAAAGGACACCCAACTTGCCATTTTTGATGAAGAAATAACAAAATTTCACTCCAAGTTGGTCCTTAACTGGAGCTCTGGATGAACCCCTATCGTTAAATTACCCATCGCGTGCTCCCACCTGCCACCCACGCACTGTATGTACCGTAACGTGTTACTACATGCCGGCAACTTACCTGTTGTGACTAATGTTCAGTACAATGACACCTTTCGCATTTTCAAGTTCTGGTGGCACCTCCGTCAGCTCATTGTGGCTCAGATCCTGCATACAATAGTTGAGGGAATAATTTTGTTGCAAAAAACATGTATGGTATTAATTACAGTGTCAATGTATGATGCTGTGCTTATGCAATAAATAGAATCTTAACATTTATGCTTATTTTTCTCATGAAATCGGTAAACTTATACAATAATACAGTGGTACTCCGATAGGTCGAACAGTGTGCGGGATTAATTATCTGTTCGAGGCATCCATTGTTCGACATATCGGGATTACCAGCAGTGACAGTTTCAGATCAAGGTTCGTAATTGAGGTGGTCAGTGCACTAAGTAACTTCGGACCCTGAAATTTAAGCTTCTAACAGTCAAATATGTGTAGATATCAGGAGCAAGACTTGTTCACTGAACTCTATTTAATTGTAGCTTGTGAACTATAAATTACCCTTTTAATTGACAACTTCACCGACATTGATTAATGCGTAATTGTTAAATTTTCTGGTCACTATTGTCGCCATTGTCTACGCTCAATCTGAACGGAATATTTACATTGAAAAGTTTTCACTAAAAAAATGAGAAAATAGTTCTCCCTCAACTCATAATAGGGAGAAGTCAGACAATTTCGCCCACTTCGCCCTGTAAACTGATCCCTGAAAGTCACTTGGCCCCTTCCCTTAAAAGAAATAGGATTATGAATAATCGTAATAATCACATCAGGGGTATAACCAGATTCAACTGTCGCATACAAAAATGCCAAAGACGTACTTGAGGGCCAAATCAGGTCTCCAGTCAGGATACCGATAAGGATGACACTCGATTGTTAAATTACTCATCGCATGCTTCCACCTTCCACCCACCAAGCAATGATAAAAATTTACCAAAGCATTAAGGTTTTGAACACACTAAGTAAGTAAACTTGACCCTGGGTTTAACAGAGACCAGTGGATCATGACAACAGCATGATAGAGGACCATCATAGGAATGCATGTGTGAAATATGAAGCAGCTAATTGAAAGGAGATAATAAGAAAGTTACTCGAGCATTTGCGACTTTCCGGACGGTAACACTCTATGCCCCCTCTCAATTCGGTAGCGGCAGCAGAGTAAATACCCCCTTTCAAATAATGAAGTAATCTACGACACATCTCTGACCAATCCATTTATGAAAAGAGTTTGTATTATTGTCCATTAAAAAAAATAAAAATTACTTTCAAAAAGTGCAGATCCTGATGAGCCGGCTCGTCACGAGCCGGCTCATCTGGATCTACACTGTTTGCAAACATTGCTATAGAGGTCTGTAGTGCTGACAGGGATAAAGGTAAATTTCTGGGGCTCAAACTTACCACAACTGAGAGATCATCAAGCTGAAATATCTCGTCTGGAATGCCTTTGTCCGTGAGCTTATTGTGACGACAGTTGAGGGTGCGAAGGGCTGGAAGGTTTTGTATGTCGCTACCCAGTGAGTCCACATTGTTCTTCACAATCGAGAGATGTTCCTGAAAATGAAATAAATTGATAGAATGTATGACAGGATTCATGAGACAGGTGAATCCATGTCGAGTGGTATGATATGTTATCGAACAAGATCGAATGACAGAGTATCAAAGGTTCAGTGGTGAAATTGTAATACAAACTTTCAGCACTGAAAGACGATGTCAAGATCTGGTGCCAGGCACACTTAGCTCCAGATGTAAATCCCAGAAACATTCATTCGAAGCATCAGTCAAGTTCTATAAACCACATTTTCAACAAGAGTACCGAAGGTCACAATATATGCCCGTCGAGGCAAGGCCAGTCAACAAGGGGAGATAACTCATCTTGACGTGATAAACATGTAAACCAAATTTGGTTATGATCGGTCAAGTAGAACTTGAGTTATTGCGTGGACAAGGATACAGAGTGCGAAAATTAAAAATGGCTGCCAAGGGGAGATAAGTATCGGAAATTTTTCAAAATCAATCATCCCTATGAGAAAAAGTTATCCAAGTATGGTGTCTGTATGCACAATAGTATTCCATCTACAAGCTTGACTAAAAACCTTAACCAAGGTTGAGTAAAAACCTTAACCAAGGGGAATTAAGTAAGTAATTTAAGGTTAAATGTAGGTCAAGGTCAAATATAGGTCAGGGGTTGTTGATGTACATCACTAGGAAATGAAGTTGTCCAAGTATGGTTGGTGTAGGGCCATGAGTATTCCATCTACAAACTTGACTAAAAACCTTAACCAAAGAGAATTAAGTAAGTAATTCAAGAGGAAATGTAGGTCAAGGTCAAATATAGATCAGGGGTTATTGATGTACATCACTATGAGAAAAGGTTGTCCAAGTATGGTGTCTGTATGCACAATAGTATTCCATGTACAAGCTTGAGTAAAAAGCTTAACCAAGGTCGAGTAAAAACCTTAACCAAGGGGAATTAAGTAAGTAATTCAAGGTTAAATGTAGGTCAAGGTGAAATATAGGTCAGGGGTTGTTGATGTACATCACTAGGAGATGAAGTTGTCCAAGTATGGTTGGTGTAGGGCCAGGAGTATTCCATCTACAAGCTTGACTAAAAACGTTAACCAAGGGAAATCAAGTAAGTAATTCAAGAGGATATGTAGGTCAAGGTCAAATATAGATCCGGGGTTATTGATGTACATCACTAGGAGATGAAGTTGTCCAAGTATGGTGGGTGTAGGGCCAGTAGTATTCCATATACAAGGTTGACTAAAAACCTTAACCAAGGCGTGACGGTGACGCCGACGCCGGGTTGACAACATAAGCTCTACTTATTCTTCCAATAGTCGAGCTAAAAATGGCCGCCAAGGGGAGATAAGTCATCGGAAATCAATAGGCTTCTTCGGCTTGCCTTGATAAACATGTATTCCAATTTTTTCAAACGGGCGTATAAAAATGGACTAGTCTGAAAACCATTTTGGTGACAATTGGATAGGTTGGTAAATTAACATATCACAGACCATTCAAGTTTCATAAGATACTAGCCTTGTTGGCTAGCGATAAATTTAACTTAAATTCAACCCCAGCTGAACTTACAAGTTTTGTTAAGTTGCCCAGTTCCTTTGGTATGGATGTCAGGTTTGTCTTGTTGAGCTTCAGCCAGCGTAGGCCGGTCATGTCAGCCACTTGGTTGGGGAACTGTTCATCCTGCAAGAGTAACAAAACATGTGACTAGAAAAATAGGTCTAACTGCTGATTAGTTGCAGGTAATAACTCTGCAAAACTCCCGTACCGTCTATAGCATAGTTACAGTTCCTTCCATAGCCTTCACATGCAGAGCAGTGAATCAGAACTGATTCACACTTTAACTGTTAATTATGACACAATTTCGATATTTTTCAAAGGAAATAATGGTCAGTATTGTGAAAATGACAATTCAATTAATTTTATCATAAATATAAACATGTACATGGGCTGCCAAGACAAATTAAGCTAGAATCTACAAGAGATCCAGTCATTGCCAGCCAAATTCATAATGTGTTTTGTTTGTTGGAGCCTAGTGTTTAAAAATGCAAAACCTTATTTCCTAGATATTCTAAACGGTTTAAATTACTCCAGAATTTTTATTTTTTGTTAGTTTCCTAATAGCAACATTTATTTCAGTTGATATGTCAAAATTGGGTCGCACCTTTTGGGCCATATATCAATATGGGCACCTTAACGGTGCTACAAACTGTACAGGAGTTTTGCAAGACTCCTAAGAGTTACTGCCTCCAATTAGCTTCTGATGTGCTAGGGCTCTCCTGTAGTCTAATAGAGTATGCCAAATCATAAGATGTGAATGGCGAGTTGTACAGACCCTGATCGGGCGACTTGTGTCTCAATTTCTGGCTGTCTCAGTGGGGTGTATTAGGGGTGGCATGATTTACCCAAATCTTCATGTAATTACTATATTTATTAATAAATAAAGCTATACACATCACAATAACGATGTTTGGACTGTACTTATATAATATCTGACATTAATTTTCTCATACCAGGGACCATTTTAATGTTTTGATGTGTTTTACTATTTCATCTGTCTTTTTCTGTAAAGTTTAGTCACAATAACAGCCCAACTTGTCCTGGCGTTTTGCTACACAGTCTGACGAGTGAGAAGTTTTAACACTTCACAGTCATGTTAAAAACATTCATAGACCAATAATACAATTTGTGTAGCAAAACACAAGGACAAGTTGGGCTGTTATTGTGACTAAATTTTACACAATAAGGGTCTCAGCTTGTATACAAAAAGTATAAAAGACAGATGAAATAGTAAAACACATCCGTAGAGCTGAGATTTTCTAAGCTAACTAGGAAGCCAAGGAAGATAATCAATCCACTTTATAATGGCTAAATGGGAATGATGATTTTTAATTGAAATACAAATAAAAAACAGTAGAACCTCTCTAATGTTGACATCCAAGGAGACAGTGTGTGAAAACTGTTCTGCCAACTAGCATAATTATATACAGTGCGACCCCGGTAGTACACGCTTCACTATAACACGGTTTCGGTTAGTACACGGTTGTGCCTTAGCTCCCGATTTTTTTGCCTATTTGTATATAAAAATAGTGCTAAATTTGTAACAGACTATCGTCAGAAATCGTGTTATATTTGCGATCATATTGCTGCCGAAAGTGGTATTATATTATTAACTATTGATTGCGGTATGTTATATCTGTGTGTTTGAAGTTAAGAAATAAAGGTAGTACTTGCATGTACGTACATTAGTACAATTCCGCATTTCCTCATCTTCCAATGTCATTTACAGAAAATATCACAGTAACATCAAACAATACTACAAGGTCCGATTTCATCAGCCGATTACTGCATGACCCAACATTCCTTTCATATCTAAAGCCACCGACAATGAACTCTGAATTTTGTGTCAACATTTCAACACCATTTACGGAAAATATTTTCGAAATCAATATCGGCGAAATATGGCGACAGATCTGCATATAATCCAGTGTTTTTACACATTTACGGGTATGAAATTATAAAATAATTTATTTTTATTTTTGTTATTTCTCAATGAAAGTATATGTTGTGACCACTCATTTGAACCGTCTCAACGAGACATATACTTCTGAGTGCATAGAGTGCATTTTCCCCCAAACATAAGCGTATCCTCACCATGAAATGGGTTACTGCATGATTGCCCCATGATGCGATGATGAAAGTCGCACGTTTGCGACGTCTGCGGCACATCAAAAGGCGTGTTGACCAATCAGTAACATTTCAAAACATAGCCTAAAGGTCACACAGTTTACAGCCTCGTGCTGAATGATGTCATACGATAAACACCTGTTAGTTGACACGGCTTGATGTTATCGATTATTTGCACGAAGCAACACACAAATCTCGTCTGTGTAATATGTGTCGGGTGTAATCGGATTTGGAATTCATATCCCCTGGCACTATTAAAATAGAATCGACTTCTGCAAATTACGTTGAAGACTGACATAACTTTCGGAGCAGACATTATCGTATTTTGCCGATATTGAATTTCAAAATCGGTCCTATCTTCCGTAAATGGCATTGAAATTTCAGACTAGTTCATTTAAAAACTAGAAAATGTGTTCATAGAACACGGATGCCCCACATATCGCTTTGATAATAAATGAGGCCAAATTCCAAGTAAAATAATTTTTTCCCCCGCGAGCGTTAAAAGTTTTTGAAGCAACAAGTATGTGACCTTGACCCTGGGCTTGGCGGGGGCAGGATGAACGTGGATTTGGCACAGGGCAGTAGAGGACCATTAGAGCAATGCGTATATGAAGTATGAAGCTGATCCATGAAAGAAAACAGAAATTATAAGATATTTACCCGAGCGTTAAAGTTTTTGAAGCACCAAGTATGTGACCTTGACCCTGGGCTTGGCGGGGGCAGGACAAACGTGGATTTGGCACAGGCGGTAGAGGACCATTAGAGCAATGCGTATATGAAGTACGAAGCTGATCCGTGAAAGGGAACAGAAATTATAAGATATTTACCCCGAGCGTTAAAGTTTTTGAAGCACCAAGTATGTGACCTTGACCCTGTGCTTGGCGGGGGCATGACAAATGTGGATTTGGCACAGGGTGGTAGAGGACCATTAGAGCAATGTGTATATGAAGTATGAAGCTGATCCGTGAAAGAAAACAGAAATTATAAGATATTTACCTGAGAGTTAAAGTTTTTTAAGCACTAAGTATGTGACCTTGACCCTGGGCTTAGCGGGGGCAGCACAAACGTGGATTTGGCACAGGACAGTAGAGGACCATTAGAGCAATGCGTATATGAAGTATGAAGCTGATCCGTGAAAGAAAACAGAAATTATAAGATATTTACCCGAGCGTTAAAGTTTTTGAAGCACTAAGTATGTGACCTTGACCCTGGGCTTGGTGGGGGCAGGACGAATATGGATTTGGCACAGCGCAGTAGAGGACCATCAGAGCAATGCGTATATGAAGTATGAAGCTGATCCGTGAAAGGAAACAGAAATTATAAGATATTTACATGAGCGTTAAAGTTTTTGAAGCATTAAGTATGTGACCTTGACCCTGGGCTTGGCGGGGGGGCAGGACGAACGTAGATTTGGCACAGGGCAGTAGAGGACCATTAGAGCAATGCGTATATGAAGTTTGAAGCTGATTTGTGAAAGGAAACAGAAATTATAAGATATTTACCCCAGCGTTAAAGTTTTTGAAGCAGTAAGTATGTGACCTTGACCCTGGGCTTGGCGGGGGCAGGACGAACGTGGATTTGGTGGTAGAGGACCATTAGAGCAATGTGTATATAAAGTATGAAGCTGATCCGTGAAAGAAATCAGAAATTATAAGATATTTACCCGAGCGTTAAAGTTTTTGAAGCACTAAGTATGTGACCTTGACCCTGTGCTTGGCGGGGGCAGGACAAACATGGATTTGGCACAGGGCGGTAGAGGACCATTAGAGCAATGCGTATATGAAGTATGAAGCTGATCAGTGAAAGAAAACAGAAATTATAAGATATTTACCTGAGCGTTAAAGTTTTTGAAGCACTAAGTATGTGACCTTGACCCTGGGCTTGGCGGGGGCAGGACGAATATGGATTTGGCACAGCGCAGTAGAGGACCATCAGAGCAATGCGTATATGAAGTATGAAGCTGATCCGTGAAAGGAAACAGAAATTATAAGATATTTACACGAGCGTAAAAGTTTTTAAGAAGCATTAAAGTTATGTGAACCTTGACCCTGGGCTTGGCGGGTGGGGGGGCAGGAGGTACGAACGTATTGATTGGCAACAGGGCAGTAGAGGACCATTAGAGCAAATGCGTATATGAAGTATGAAGCTGATTTTGAAAGGAAAGGAAAAACAGAAATTTAATAAGATATTTACCCCAGCGTTAAAGTTTTTGGAAGCAGTAAGTATGTACCCTTGACCCTTATCCGCTTTGGCGGGGCAGGACGAACGTGGATTTGGTGGTAGAGGACCATTAGAGCAATGAAGTATATAAAGTATAAGCTGATCCGTGAAAAGAAATAACAGAAATTATAAGATATTTACCCCGAGCGTTAAAGTTTTTTGAATTTGCACTAAGTAAATGTGACCTTGACCCTGTGCTTGGCGGGGGCAGGACAAACATGGATTTGGCACAGGGCGGTAGAGGACCATTAGAGCAATGCGTATATGAAGTATGAATGCTGATCAGTGAAAGAAAACAGAAATTATAAGATATTTACCTGAGCGTTACGTTTTAAATGGAAGCACTAAGTATGTGACCTTGACCCTGGGCTTGGTGATGGGCAGGACGAATGTGGATTTTGGCACAGCACAGTAGAGGACCCAATCAGAGCAATGCGTATATGAAGTAATGAAGCTGATCCGTGAAAGGAAACAGAAATTAAATTATAAGATATTTACCTGAGCGTTTAAAAGTTTTTGAAGCACTAAAGTATGAGACCTTGACCCCTGGGCTTGGCGGGGCAGGACGAACGTGGATTTGGCACAGGGCAGTAGAGGACCATTAGAGCAATGCGTATATGAAGTATGAAGCTGATTCGTGAAAGGAAACAGAAATTATAAGATATTTACCTGAGCGTTAAAGTTTTTGAAGCACCAAGTATGTAACCTTGACCCTGGGCTTGGCGGGGGCAGGACGAACGTGGATTTGGCACAGGGCGGTAGAGGACCATTAGAGCAATGTGTATATGAAATATGAAGCTGATCTGTGAAAGAAAACAGAAATTATAAGATATTAACCTGAGCGTTAAAGTTTTTGAAGCACCAAGTATGTGACCTTGACTCTGGGCTTGGCGGGGGCAGGACGAACGTGGTAGATCGTGGTGGTAAGAAATCAGGGTGGTAGAGGACCATTAGAGAAATGTGTATATGAAATATGATGCAGATCGGTCAAAGGATGAAGAAATTATGAGACATTTACCCGAGCATTAAAGTTTTGTGACAGACAGACGGGACGGACGGACAAGGGTAACACTAAATGCCCCCTCCACTATCGTGGTGGGGCATAAAAAGGGGTGTACATAATGACCAGCGGGGTTTGAGTATACACAGATTGCAACGCATGAGCTTTGGGCTGATGGAACTGGATATCGGTAATTGGGTCATTGCGTCATCGAATGATGATGGCTACACGTGTTTACAATAATGCATTGCATGGACCTGCGTAGATCTACATGGATAAATTATAAAATCAAACATGACGGTAACAATTCTTGGTCGATTCAATATATTTATTACATGCGAAAATAACAGTGAAAACATTACATATGACATGTAGATAGAAATTTATGGCATATTATAGGCATTGGCGACGTACATTCGCAAAGTGTACATGTACATGTATTTGTTGTTGACATGATGCGTCTTGGGGCGGGTACGGATATTTCACGGTTCGGATACGCAACACAGAAGGTCGTATGTCGCCGGACTTCCAGTGCAATAGAGGGGTCGCACTGTATACATATACTGGTAGGCGACCAATTTCCGGCCAAAAATCGTGTTTTTTTCGCGATAATTTTAAACGTTTACAGGGCTCTAGATAAGGATTTATTCATTGAGTATTTTTACTCTATGATATTTTTTTTCAATTATCAATTGGGTACCTTACAACCGTTACCCCATTGTGTAAAATTGAAAGGGTATTTTCCAATTCTGGTATCAAAATTTGCAATAAACATGGCTAAACAAAACATTGAATACGTGCATGTGTACTAACACGTGGGTGTTGCGCTCAGAGGACTCTCTCAGAGAAGAGGTGGTTGCTGAACTAGACGGAAAAATAACCAAATTTCAAAAAGAGGCCCGGTCGGGTGTTGAGAAAGCCAGAGAAGACCATCAGGCAGCCCTTGCGAAGGCTTATGATGCGTTGCGCTCAGAGGACTCTCTCATCAGAGAAGCGGCGGTTGCTGAACTAGACGGGAAAATAACCGAATTTCAAAAAGAGGCCCGGTTGGGTGTTGAAAAAGCCCTAGAAGGCCACCAGGCGACCATTACGGAGGCTTATGATGCGTTGCGCTTAGAGGAGGACTCTCAGCAGAGAAGCGGCACTTACTGAACTAGACGGAAAGATAACCGAAGTTTCCGATAAACTGAAACATGATCGTATAGCCGCGACCAAAGCTCTTGAGGAGGCCTCTTATAAGATTCGTACTGAGGCATATAACGCAAACAGTGCGCTTGCCGGAATAGTGCGAACAATGAAAACGCCAAAACGTGTCATAACAGTTTGGGCTGAGAAGCGGGGCCCATTGGTTGAGGGGCACTATGAATATTCGTTCGGTGCCAAAGCGAGTAATAAATATGGGGGATACGCTATGACAACTGCAGGTGAAGTTGTCCGAATGGCGGTCTGCTCGGTTAATGGTAGTGGTAAACCTGTGGGCGCGGTCGCGACAAATATAGTAGTAGATGGGGAAGAACGGGGGGTTGGAGTCACTAAAATCTCTGGAGATAGTTCGACGGTGGTTTCGTTCTCCGGTTATGATCGATTTAGACTTTCCCAAGGTAGTGTTATTAACTTTGTTACGAAAATCGGTGACCCAGAGAGTTCTTCCACTATTGTCTCATTGTTAATTGAACTTATTTTGTAAATACTAATATATTGAAAATCATGAACGAATCACCGCTTCAAATTGTCAATACCGATCCATCAACACTGTATCCAACTCTCAATACCACTACATCAACACTGTATCCAATTAACGAAAGAAGTTCAGATTTTAGGTTGAATAATATCGTCGCTATGCAGGATATTTTAGTTAGAGAATGTGCAAATAGAAAAAGACACACTAACAAATATAAGCGTGCGGCGAACATGGCTGAAGCATCTAGTACGGTTCTGGCAAGTTTATCTGTAATGAGTGGTGCGGGGACTGCTGCAACGCTATCTACAATTGTAACGGTTCCACTTGCAGGGGTTTTGAGTGGAATTACCGTTTTATCTGGAATACTTTGTATGGTAATTAGGGTGGCGGGTGGAAAACTCGAGAAAAAAAATAGAAAACATGATAGAATATCCGTTCTCGCTAGGTCTAAGAAAAATAGCATCGACGTTATGGTGTCCAAAGGGTTGGCCGATAAGAAAATATCAAATTTAGAGTTTGAATCCGTGGTGGAAGAAATGGGGAGATATGAAGAATTAAAAAATGATATAAGAATCAAGGCGCACGCCACCATGCCCAAAATTGAGTGTACTGATTGGGATAAATTTAGGGTAAAACTTGGAAATAAAGTCGGAGGAAATGTTACAGCACCATTATAAAATAATTTATAAAAAAAAAAAAAAAAATTCTTATATTGGTGCAGTAAACAAATTTACATACCTATACAACATGTGTTTTTCACTGAGAATTACGCCGTAATCGCATAACAAATTCAGTCGAAGATTACACTGTAATCGCCTGTGTACACACTGTCTGTGTAAATTGATACACTCGGCTATCAATTTATACATGGTTCATAACCCGTGTAATTGATACACTCGGCTATAAATTTGCACACCATTTGTATGTTGTACAGTAAACTGATGAGTATATATACGTTTGTTGACCTTACAACAATTGGTCTCATCTCGTGTGTGCCATGTTGTTGATCCGGTATGACGTCCGTCTCGTCTGTTTAATGGTAGTAGTTTATAAATATGTGTGTATTTGGCGATGTAATTGCGTAGCTCAAAGGTGCCGGCCTAAAAGATTTCTGCCTAAGAGCTTTGCAATTTCGGAAACCAAATTCACACATAGGCTCGCCTTACTTCGCTGGTTTCTTTAATTAGAGGAATTGGCAATGGGGTTCAAGGCGACCTGTAAAACTAGACTGTGAGCCAACAGATGCGTGGGCTTAAGAAAGGTCCCAACACCCCAGTGGCTGGGTGCCGGCTAGAAATCTGCCCAGTCGCTGGGGGTGTTGCACGAGTGGAGGCGTTTGCTATTTTTTGTTCAAAATATCTTTATAAGCGATATCGTAGAAATGTATATTCGTAAACGAATCGTTGGGTTTTAACAATTTTATATAATACACCTTAGTTTTATATCCGATACGCATTATCAGTCTTAATGTTTGTATTTGCCTCTTGCATAGTTCACATAATTGTCGGTATAATATTGTAAATGCAACGTTTTTATCGGAGCGTAATAAATTACGCTGATATTTCATGTATTCGATATCGCCTAGTGTTCTCATTTTATAGAATTTATATATAGGACTATAACCCCCGTATTCTTCGTAAACTTCTTCAACACAACCATTATAAGCTTTCAATTCCAATTGTATTGTATTATCCATTTTCTCTAATAATATTGGTAGTTGTTTTTTTCTGTTCAATTTCCAATTTCTAATAATAATTTTCCAATTTCTTCGTTAAAAGTGATATCGTAGAAACGCATATCCGTAAACGAATCGTTGATTTTAAACTGTTTTATAAAATTAGTTTGATAATGTTTCGGTAGTGTTTCTCCGATCCTATTTAGTCGCTTCATTACGCAAATTTGATACTTGTACCAGCGACATAATTGCCGGCATAATATTGTAAATGCAACGTTTTTATCGGAGCGTAATTTCTGATATTTCATGTATTCGATATCGCATAGTGTTGTCATTTTACAGTGTTTTAATGCTGTAGAAACATCGTAAAATTCTTCAACAAAGACATTACAAGATTCCAATTCGTTGCGTATTTTATTATCCATTTTGTTATAATATTTTAATATAACCTATTCAATTTATCTGTTCAATTGGACGTGAAAAAAACATGATGTATTTATGACACCAATATAATTGGGACTCCCTCTTTTTAAAAAATTTTTCTCAAAAAATTCATAAATTTGCTGTAGGGAGACAATTTCATCGTTAACCAATCTTTTGATTTTTCGGGGGTGGTGGGGGACAATTTCCTCGTTAACCAATTTTTGATTTTTTTCGGGGGTGGTGGGGGTATTATAGAGGGTTATAAATGATATCACGGTAGGTGGTATCATTTTGACTCCCTATATACTACTTAATGCTTGCTACTGGAGCCCAGAATTTTTTTTTAATAGTCCTATATTCATCTACATATATCTGCACAGGTCCACATAATGCCACAATATTTTCAATGTAATATCCAATGTAATAATTTACCTGTATAAATTACCTGGTCAACAGTGGTCAAGCACTGGACATCTGCACATGCTAGCCCATGCTAGCACATGGTTCTCACAGTCTCTATTGTTCTCTCTACAGGTAAGGTGTACAGAGCAGACGAGAAAAGGTGTACAGAGCAGACGAGAAAACAGGTCTTCATGCATTATTGTCCAGTTTGTAGAGTGCGCAAAACAAAAAAGGGAGATAACTAAAAAATTAGCTACGCAAGAGTTGTCATTCTTGTGCGCGACACACCTCCGGGTCGGTGGTCTATGCATGTGAAGAATTTCATGGAAAATATTCAAAGGTGTTCGATAAATGCTCCGGACAGGAAATCAGTGAGCGAAAACAAAAAAGGGAGATAACTAAAAAATTAGCTATGCAAGAGTTGTCATTCTTGTGCACGACACACCTTCGGTTCGTGGTCTAATTGAATGTGTTAAGTTTCATAAAAATATTCCAAAGGGTGGTCGAGTTATGGTCAATCAGTGCGCGAAACAAAAAAGGGAGATAACTAAAAAATTAGCTATGCAAGAGTTGTCATTCTTGTGCGCGACACCACCTTCGGGTCGTGGTCTATGCATGTGTGAAGTTTCATGAAAATATTCCAAAGGGTGGTGGAGTTATGCTCCGGACACGAAATCAGTGCGAGAAACAAAAAAGGGAGATAACTCAAAAATTAGCTATGCAAGAGTTGTCATTCTTGTGCGCGACACACCTTCGGGTCGTGGTCTATGCATGTGTGAAGTTTCATGAAAATATTCCAAAGGGTGTTCGAGTTATGCTCCGGACAAGAAGTGTCTGCGGCGGACGCGGCGCCCTGTCAAATCCATAGTATCCCCCGACGGAGTCCGGGGGATACAATTATCTGATAGAGTAGAAAACATTGTGGGAAAAGGAGAAATTGCTTGTTACAAGCAATTTCTCCTTTTCCCACGTTTTCAAAAGACATCTTCTGCAGAGGCGTCAAAAGTCGTCTCTATCAGGGAAAGGGTTAAAAACACAGAGTTTATATCTACATCTGTGTAATCAAATATACTTCTGTGTTAGTTTGTTCTTGTTTTTCATATAAAACCCCCCAGTATAATGAGAAGCACTATTCTGGTAATTTGACAGCTACCAGTCTGTGTTTACATGACATTGACTGCTCAAAATGTCTAAAGAATCCAGTGATGGAGACTGACAGAACCATGCATCGCAAATCTTTTTCAATAATGATGTTTATGATTGGACAAAAGTGGGAATAGTGTTGTAATTTGCCCGAGTGGTGGGATATTATAATATACACGACAGTCTGTAACAGTTGCCTGTGGTTCACAGGCAATAAATGCTTATCGCTGTAATATAGCAATAAATGCTTACCTCACAGGGAAGTTATACTTACCTGGAGGGCTCAATGCACATGGCACAAAGGAGGTGGGGGTTATAAGTACCGGTCCGTTTGTGTCGATGTCTAGTGCATAAAATAGACAGAGCACATGTGCTCATGAAGAAAATAAGGCGCTCGTGCGTAACGAAATCCGGTAAAGCTGGTTCTGTAATGTGCTATATAATCCTAAATTGGGTTATATCATTAGGCCAGAACCGGGAACCAGGTAATAATAAAATACATAAAGGTTAAAAGCGTAAAGTAGCATCACAACAATAGCTGAAATACAACATTTTGAAGGTATTCTAACAATTTTGATTAAAACCTTACATAACCAAGGGCTATGTGGAATATTTTTCTCCATTTGACACATAGGTGTTTTCTGCAAAAAATGTCTGGGAAAGTGACCGTGAAAGTTTCCGTGATTAGAGACAAATGCGGTTTACGAATATTCCCGATGCGGGGGTAATCCCGACAAATGGTTACGCTACAGTATGTGCTTTAATCTTCCTTTTTTTCAGTCAAAATGTGCTTATTATATGATATAATAATGATATATTGTACAGAAAGTATGTAATATAATCATGTTATTTTCAATGAAGATTGGGGTAATATTTGGGTAGATTTGGGTAAATCGTGCTGCAGGTCTTCTTGTTCAGAGAAACAATTGTTGTCTCTTCTACATCTGCACCCTACTGGTCTCGGTATCAGGTGACGTACAAACAAACCCAGGTCCTAGCATTACAGAAACTAGTGGGAACAGCATTTACCCATGCGGAGCTTGTGAAACAAATGTAACCTGGTCTAGGAATGCCGTGTTTTGTGAAACTTGTTTTATCTGGTTCCACATTGACTGTCAGGATATAGGCGAAGCCACCTTCCATACACTACAGAACACCAGTGTAAGCTGGCACTGTCTCAATTGCAATGCAATTAATCAGCATACTGTGTCATCAAACTTTATTGATGACCTGATCACGACAAACAGGTTTGAGCCCATAAGCCCATGCAACTTCAGCACACTTTCTCAGCAGAGCAGCCCAGGAGATCCCACATACAGTTCTTCCCCAAGAACCTCTCATCGACTCCCTCGTACAGGAAAACCTACACGCACATGTCGTACATTAAAACCTCTGAAAGTACTGAGTGTAAACATTAATTCTATCGTGGCCCACAGTACTGATCTTAGTAACATGATCGATAGCGTAAACCCTGATGTTATCATAGGGGTCGAAACCAAGATAGATGCCACTATTCACTTGGGTGAAATCTTTACCCAGACAGTACATGGAAAATGTTGTCCGGGTTGACAGAAAACGGGGAGGTGGTGGGGTAATTATTGCCGCAAAAGATGACTTTATTTGCAGCGAGGTCCCCGACCTGCATACAGACTGCGAGATTGCCTGGATGAAAATGGAGGTTACTGGATGTAAGCCACTTTATTTATGTAGCTACTAACAAGCCTAGTGAGGGCAACAGCTCTAGTTTAGACCAGTTTTCCGAGTCACTTCGGAGATTGGGTATGACTGGTTCCCATGTTATTATTGCAGGAGACATGAATTTTCCCGGATACGACTGGCCAAACAACTGTATAAAACAGAATTGTGCTATCCCATCTTACTTTACCTTTCAGTTCGTTGACCTCTTAGACGACATGGGCCTGACTCAACTTGTAGAACTCACCCACCAGGGGGCAACAACATCCTTGACCTTGTTATCACAAACAACCCCAATATAATTTCTTCATGCAAAGTGATCCCAGGTGTAAGTGACCATGATGCTGTCCTAACTGAAATTGACATTAGGCCTATTAAAAAACAAG
Source organism: Conchocele bisecta (assembly GCA_029237695.1). Classification (NCBI taxonomy): domain Eukaryota; kingdom Metazoa; phylum Mollusca; class Bivalvia; order Lucinida; family Thyasiridae; genus Conchocele; species Conchocele bisecta. The sequence goes on from CM055267.1 coordinate 129,159,858, forward strand.
CAAACCCCCAGGAAGATTGCGCTCTACAGTAAGGGTGATTGGGAGGGACTTAGAAAGCATATTACTACCTTTGGGGAAAGCCTATTGCAAAATTTTGACACTTCAACCCCGGTTAACCAATTATGGGTCAATATCACTTCGGAGCTCGAAAGAGCCATCAGCCAGTTCATACCGCACATAAACTGCAAAGTTAAAAGATAGACAACCTTGGATTAATGGTAAAATAAGGCGTCTTATTAGGAAACGGATAAACTTTACTTTAAAAACAGAGCTAAACCTACCCCTGAAGGTTCAAGTAAACTAAAAACTCTTAAACACCATATACAGACACTGAGCAGAGGAGCTTACTGGGAGTATGTTGAGGACTTAATTACTCCAAAAGATGAAAATTCAGTAACTGAAAACTTCAATATTACAAAACGTTTCTGGACTTTTATTAAGCACAAAAAAACAGATGCTATTGGACTTAAATCCCTGAAGAGAAACGGAGTAATCTATTACCGATCCAATCTCAAAAGCCAATTTGCTTAATGACCAGTTCCACTCTGTTTTCTCTCAGCAAACTCCCATGAAACTCGTTTCTTACTGCAAATATGTTTCAAACCTTTTTTCCAGAAAAGAAAATGACATGCCTGAGATAGAGGTAACAGAAAATGGTGTACAGAAACTTTTGCAAAACTGTCAGAATCCAAGGCCCCAGGCCCAGACAATATTACTCTACTATTCTGAAGCGCCTCTCTGGCTGAACTTGCGCCAATTCTTACTCTACTTTTCAATACCTCACTTCAGCAACAGTCCCTACCAGACATTTGGAAACAAGCCAATGTAACACCAATATACAAGAAAGGTGACAAAACGACACCTTCGAACTATCGCCTGTCTCTCTAACTTGTATCTGCTGTAAGCTCTTGGAGCACATTGTTTGCAGTAATATGATGCAGCATCTCAATAGGAACAATATTCTTTATCCCCTCCAGCATGGCTTTCGGAGAAGCGTAGCTGTGAAAGTCAACTTATTGAATTTGTTCACGACATAGCCCTCAACATGCAGAGTGGTAGACAGAATGATGTTGTAGTCATGGATTTCGCTAAGGCCATTTGATAAGGTAGCACACAATAGGCTCCTCTACTCTCTATCTATTGGCGTGAAGGGATTAGCACTCGGTTGGATAGGACCTTTCTTAGTGGTAGGTCTCAGCGTGTCGTCCTTGAAGGGAAAGCTTCTACGTCCGTTCCAGTACTATCTGGTGTTCCACAAGGCTCTGTGCTTGGTCCTGCGTTATTTCTTGTTTATATTAATGACCTCCCGGAGTACACAACCCATAGTACTGTCCGGCTCTTTGCAGATGACACATTGTTGTACTTAGCTTTACATAGCCCATCTGACTGCAACAAACTTCAAGAGGACCTTCATAATCTCGAGAGATGGGAATCCGACTGGCAAATGTCTTTTCATCCTGACAAATGCGAGGTTATTCACATTACCACCAGGAAGGCTCCTGTTATGCATAACTACTCTCTCCACGGCCAAATTCTTTCTTCAGTTCCTTGTATTAAGTACCTCGGGGTTAACAAATCAGCCACGATCTGAAGTGGAATAAACACATAAACTCCGTCTCATCTAAGGCCAATCAGACTCTAGGTTTTTTTCTGAAACGTAACCTCAGGATCAACTCGAAGATTGTCAAAGAACGAGCTTATAAATCCCTTGTTCGTCCTAAACTAGAATACTGTTCCACAGTCTGGGACCCCAAGAGTATTAGCAAAGACAATGAGGGTGACTTAACTCTGCATAGGCTTGTACACCAACTCGAGATGGTCCAGAGGAGGGCTGCAAGATGGGTTTCTAACCGTTATCACAACACATCTAGTGTAACCGATATGCTGCACAGTCTGGAGTGGAGATCACTTGAACAGAGGAGAGTCGATGCCAGACTGAGTATGCTGTACAAAATTAGGAACAATCTTGTTAGCCATAAATGAGGATAACTACTTAACACGAGGCACTGGTAGACGCCAACACCAATACCGCCAGTTGCGTGCCGACAAAGACTACACTCGTTTCTCCTTCTTCCCTAGAACCGTTGTACAGTGGAACCAACTGCCCACTGACACCTGCTGGCAGAGTCGCTGGATTCCTTTAAGGCTCAGGTCTTGAAGGTTCAGCACTCCAGACTCATTTAATTCTAAACCTTCTTCTTTCTCTTTTTCTTTCTCTCTCTATGCTTCCTTCTACCGTTCCTTGGCCTACTGCTCTATCTAGTCTTTTTCGTTTTTCCTCTGATTTTCCCCTAGCACTCAACTGGTGATAACACTCATGTGTGAGGGTATACCAGTATACCGGCAAAAGCAAAAGCAAAAGGTCTCAGTGTCTGGGGCGAGTTATCGGAGGGGCGAGTTGGACATAAAAGATACGCTCCTAATTAGGAACAGCAGTACAGTTGCCAGTGTCCAGCGAGCGAGCCTTTGAGATTACTGTTTATATATTCATATTATGATTCTACCATTGCTGACCTTGAAATCGTTTTTCGTCAAATCAATTCCTCTTACAAAAGGAAGAACCCCAGTTCCTGCCATTTTGTTAATTTAACGATACCATCAGAGGATCACCGAATAAAGTGCACCTAAAATACGTAAAGTAGTGGGTTCTTTTCTTCTTTTTTTTGTTTAGAATATAATTTCGTGGCGTACGTGAGATTCTTGACAGGTAGTACACATTACTTTTATATATTTGTTCTTGAGGGGAAATCAGACAAGAGTAACCTCAATAATTTCACAGGTCTCTGTGTTGGGTCCTCTGTTGCTCGTCCTATACATAAATGACCTGCCAGATAGCACTACATGACATATATAAAATAGAGGACAACATACCCAAAGGAAATATATAACAGACCGTGGCCGAGGGGTAACACCGTCGGACTGCCACGCTGGGTTCGATTCTCGGCCAGGGCGTCAGTATTTCTGATACTTTGTAATTCCTGCTCTACTAGTCCTTTCAGATGGGGATTTTAAAAGGCAGTCGATGTATCAGATTTGTGGGAGAGTCTGGGCACGTTATAGAAACAGATGGGACTATTCTAATATGAGATTGGCTCCTGGGGCCGGTTTCCTCTGTATCCACCTCATTCGTTTCTTCCCTTTCTTAGGAGACGACGTGCAAGGTCATCGAGCCAGTGCTGTCATAAAATCCAAGCATTTACATTTACCCAAATGAGACACATATGAACCTAAGTAAATAAGAAACTAACTCAATACATTATGACAAACGCATGACGTACTGTATATGATATGGCTATTTATCTGAAAATCGATTGTGCCACCGACTGTCATAGTCTTCACGAGGAAACCGGCCACAGGAGCCAATCTATTATTAGAATAGTCCCCTCTGGTTCTTTAACGGTGCCCATTGCCACCACAATGTACTTTGATTTTTATAGGACACGCAACTACATAGGTTACTCGTACGAGCTTTATACTGGATAAACAGATACTCATAGATAGTCAGTTTATAAACAGCCACACAATAGTCGCGTCTATATATACTTATATATCACAGTACTAGCAATACTACTCCAAATATTGCAACGAAAGTGCCATTGGCGTACATTGTGTTAAGGTGCTGCTGTATTTACATGCAAATTTCAGATAATTATTTGTACATTAATTGATTCTTCACTAATTGTGCAGATTGGCATTTTCCTGTCCATTGTGTACTGTAGCTAACAAGCGCATGTGTATCCCCCTCCCCAGATACACAAATAGTTTAAAAAAAGGTGTTCGAGTTATGCTCCGGAGACAAATTCAGTGCGCGGAAAAACAAAGGGAGATAACTCAAAAATTAGAATTGCAAGAGTTGTCATTCTTGCGTGACACAACTTTAGGGTCGTGGTCTATGCATGTGTGAAGTTTCATGAAAATATTCCAAAGGGTGTTCGAGTTATGCTCCGGACACGAAATCAGTGCACGAAACAACAAAGGGAGATAACTAAGAAATTAACAACGCAAGAGTTGTCATTCTTGCGCGCGACACACCTTTGGGTCGTCTTCTATGCATGTGTGAAGTTTAATAAAAAATATTCCAAAGGGTGTACGAGTTATGCTCCGGACACGAAATCAGTGCATGAAACAACAAAGGGAGATAAGTAAAAAAAAAAACGATGCAAGAGTTGTCATTCTTGCGCACGACACACCTTTGGGTCGTGGTCTATGCATGTGTGAGGTTTTTTTAATGAAAATATTCCAAAGGGTGTTCGAGTTATGCTCCGGACACGAACTCAGTGCATGAACCAACAAAGGGAGATAAGTAAACAAGAATTCCGCTAATCAAATGCCTCGCCCTGTCCCGCCTTGACCTCGAGCCTGGGCCCGAAAGCAATTTTCACTGGCCCGAACATATTATACAATTATTGACTAATGAGCCATAGAATATCAGATTATATTCTATGGCTCACTAGTCAATAATTGATTTATTATATGATAATAGTCTGTGTATAGCACTTACGACCTTATGCTACTAGACACAAATTGAAAAAGAATTTGAGAAAAAAATGGGGAAAAAAATGGAAAAAAAAAGTTTAAAAATTAAAAATAATAATGCTCGCTACTGGAGCCCAGAATTTTTGTTAATAGTCCTATATTTATCTACATATCATATCTGCAGAGGTCCACATATTGCCACAATATTGTCAACACAGTTTACGGAAATGTAATATAATCATTTACCTGTATAAATTACCTGTAATAAGTTAGTGGTCAGTCTGGACATTTGCACATGCTAGCACATGCACAGGTGAATGGTTCTCCCAGTCACTATTGTTCAACCGGAGAAGGCTATTGTTCTCTTTACATGTAAGGTGTACAGAGCACACGAGAAAACGGGTCTTCATGCATTATTGTCCAGTTTGTAGAGTGTGCGAAACAAAAAAGGAAGATAACTTAAAAATTAGCTACGCAAGAGTTGTCATTCTTGCGCGCGACACACCTTTGGGCCGTGGTCTATGCATGTGTGAGGTTTTTTTAATGAAAATATTCCAAAGGGTGTTCCAGTTATGCTCCGGACACGAACTCAGTGCATGAACCAACAAAGGGAGATAAGTAAACAAGAATTCCGCGGAATCAAATGCCTCGCCTTATCCCGCCTTGACCTCGAGCCTGGGCCCGAAAGCAATTTTCACTGGCCCGAACATATTATACAATTATTGACTAGTGAGCCATAGAATATCAGATTATATTCTATGGCTCACTAGTCAATAATTGTTTTATTATATGATAATAGTCTGTATAGCACTTACGACCTTATGCTACTAGACAAAAATTTAAAAAGAATTTGAAAAAAAAATAAAAAATAGTCTGTATATAGCACTTACGACCTTATGCTACTAGACAAAAATATAAAAAGAATTTGTGAAAACAAATGGAAAAAAAAAAGGAAAAAAAAAGTTTAAAAATCAAAAATAATAATGCTCGCTACTGGAGCCCAGAATTATTTTTAATAGTCCTATATTTATCTACATATCATATCTGCATAGGTCCACATATTGCCACAATATTGTCAACACAGTTTACGGAAATGTAATATAATAATTTACCTGTATAAATTACCTGTAATAAGTTAGTGGTCAGTTAGTGGTCAGTCTGGACATTTGCTGCCTTGACCTCGAGCTTGAGCCCGAAAGCAATTTTCACTGGCCCGAACATATTATACAATTATTGACTAGTGAGCCATAGAATATCAGATTATATTCTATTGCTCACTAGTCAATAATTGTTTTATTATATGATAATAGTGTGTATAGCACTTACGACCTTATGCTACTAGACAAAAATTTAAAAAGAATTTGAAGAAAAAAAAAGATAATAGTCTGTATATAGCACTTACGACCTTATGCTACTAGACAAAAATAGAAAAAGAATTTGAGAAAACAAATGGAAAAAAAAAAGTTTAAAAATCAAAAATAATAATGCTCGCTACTGGAGCCCAGAATTTTTTTAATAGTCCTATAGTTATCTACATATCATATCTGCACAAGTCCACATATTGCTACAATATTGTCAACACAGTTTACGGAAATGTAATATAATAATTTACCTGTATACATTACCTGTAAAAAGTTAGTGGTCAGTTAGTGGTCAGTCTGGACATTTGCTGCCTTGACCTCGAGCCTGGGCCCGAAAGCAATTTTCACTGGCCCGAACATATACAATTATTGACTAGTGAGCCATAGAATATCAGATTATATCCTATGGCTCACTAGTCAATAATTGTTTTATTATATGATAATAGTCTGTATATAGCACTTACGACCTTATGCTACTAGACACAAATTGAAAAAGAATTTGAGAAAAAAATGGGGAAAAAAATGGGAAAAAAAAGTTTAAACATTAAAAATAATAATGCTCGCTACTGGAGCCCAGAATTGTTGTTAATAGTCCTATATTTATCTACATATCATATCTGCACAGGTCCACATATTGCCACAATATTGTCAACACAGTTTACGGAAATGTAATATAATCATTTACCTGTATAAAGTTAGTGGTCAGTCTGGACATTTGCACATGCTAGCACATGCACAGGTGAATGGTTCTCCCAGTCACTATTGTTCAAGCGGAGAAGGCTATAGGCTATTGTTCTCTCTACATGTAAGGTGTACAGAGCACACGAGAAAACGGGTCTTCATGCATTATTGTCCAGTTTGTAGAGTGTGCGAAACAAAAAAGGGAGATAACTTAAAAATTAGCTACGCAAGAGTTGTCATTCTTGTGCGCGACACACCTTCTGGTCGTCGTCTATGCATGTGTGAAGCTTCATGAAAATATTCCAAAGGGTGGTCGAGTTATGCTCCGGACAGGAAATCAGTGCACGAAAACAAAAAAGGGAGATAACAAAAAAATTATCTATGCAAGAGTTGTCATTCTTGTACACGACACACCTTCGGGTCGTGGTCTATGCATGTGTGAAGTTTCATGAAAATATTCCAAAGGGTGGTCGAGTTATGCTCAATCAGTCAGCGAAACAAAAAAAGGGAGATAACTAAACAAATAGCTATGCAAGAGTTGTCATTTTTGTGCGCGACACACCTTCGTGTCGTGGTCTATGCATGTGTGAAGTTTCATGAAAATATTCCAAAGGGTGGTCGAGTTATGCTCCGGACACGAAATCAGTGCGCGAAACAAAAAAGGGAGATAACTAAAAAATTAGCTATGCAAGAGTTGTCATTCTTGTGCGCGACACACCTTCGGGTCGTGGTCTATGCATGTGTGAAGTTTCATGAACATATTCCAAAGGGTGTTCGAGTTATGCTCCGGACAAGAAGTGTCTGCGGCGGACGCGTCCGCGGACGCGGCATGATGTCAAATCCATAGTATCCCCCGACTTTCGTCCGGGGGATACAATAACTGTTATTGTTAAATATACTTCCCATTACCCCGCTATATATAAATCAAGCAAACCAATATATGTCAGGCATTTCTTTTTTTAATATTAGCCCCCCAAATGGCATAATTTGGCATAATTTGCAATGTCCTCAGCTAGGATATGTTCATTGTAAGTGTTATACAGAAGTTGTTGTTCCTGATATAATGAACTATATATTTTTTCCACCATAAGACTCAGATTTTCAATGATTAAAGTCTAATGTTTGCCAGATGAACCATGGCTATACCTGGACGTGCTTGCATTTATATTTAAATGATGCGCCACCGATAGTGGTATATAGCGTTCACATAATATTTAATCACATACTCATAATTATAAGTTAATATTCACTTTCACATCATACATTGTAAACAGATACGTCACAATAGCTGTGTTCTGTGACACTAAATCACATTTCTAGATAAGTGTAGGCTCATTTAAGGCACATATGCACGTTTGAATGTGTTTTGTTTGGTGCTCTTCTTGAAGACGATTGAATTATAAATATTGAACAGATACGTTACCATTTCTGTATAGCTCACTCTTTATGTTGATCTAAATCTATAAAAACACATTTACTCGTATCAAATGCAATCGGCATCGCTGAAGTTACCTATGCAAATGCTATAACATACAAGTGCATCGCTTTTTATAGACAAGAGATAACTATGTGTTTGGTAGATTAGCACAGAATTGTAATGCGTCTTATTTTGATGCTGATTTCAACGGAAACTATTTTCGTCCACATTAATATTCGATTAGATGTTTTACCGTCCCCGGATCCTGTAATCCTGCACGATACTTTACATACAAAAACACGGATATTGAAACCTGTATTCATTTTATTTCACTGTTCCTGAATTAAACCCTCTTCTCAGTCATGTATATATTCCTGATGAATTTTGCATTATGGGGTGGCATAATTCCAGCATATACATCGACTTCTGTGCATACAGGTACGAATTCTAACATATACGCATTATTATATATATATATATACATTGAAGTGCCAAAGAAATCAATTTATTATGCATTTGAGTAAACATATTTTTTTTTACTTTTCCAGATTTCAAATTTGAACAATCAGTGGAGAATCAATGTATATGGTAATTAAGTACAGAGTGTGCGATTACGTATCAGAAAAAAAATGTGACCTACTTTTTTTTACCAGAACTAGTCCAGTAACAGCTTCTTGAAATTATCGAAATGTAGACTGGACAATAATTTAAATATGTTAGAATGCATCATTTCCATGTCTATTTATTTGCTTAAGATGTAACAGTTATTTTCACCTTTGCGGTTCTGCTGTATTTGAAGATTTGTTTCAAGGGCTATACCAGTATTGTCACAATCCATGACATAAATATCTCCTAACATCGGCTTAAGCAACACTAAATGTAAATGGAACAACCGTACTAAGTAAGTAAGCAAGTAAGTAATGTATTTATTATAGTGTTTGTTTGTTTGTCTATTGGTGTTTAACGGCCTATCAACAGCTAAGGTCATGTAAGGCCGGGCAAACGGGTTCGATCCCATTTTAACCTGCTGCATTGGGGGGAAAATTCAAAGATCAGAACTGAATATTTACATCGAGAAACAATATATTCAGCCCTGAAATTAGAATAACCTGACCTGGTGGCAGGTCCATACCACACCAAAGTCACTTGGCCCCTTCCCCTAAAATAGGATTACGAACAATCGTAATACTCACATAAGGGGTATAACCAGATTCAACTGTCACATACAAAATGCCAAAGACGTATGTGAGGGCCAAACCAGGTCTCCAGTCCGAATTCCGGTAAGGATGAACCCCGATCGTTAAATTACCCATCGCTTGCACCCACCTTCCACCCACGTATTTATTATAGTGACATGTGTAAACAATATATATATATATATATCGCAATGTTTAAGAGTCGGTATTCAGATACACCCGGCCCTATGGGCCTATATGTCACTTTTACCACAATTCATGAATATGTACATATATATAAATAAATACGCACATGCAATGTCACAGTTATACCTTACAATGTATATGTCTCCATGTGGGAAAGGGTACATCACGGCACGTACAATAAACACTGATTCAGATCGAATATGTTTAGGGGACCACGTCGACGCCATTAGATTACTGACATAATCTGGTTTAATCAATATTTGAAACTACCGTGATGTATTCTTTTCCACCCAGCGGACACATACAAGTCCTAATAACTTATGATGACTGTATATGTGTTTCCAAACATTGTAGTTCCAAGAATGTAGTAATACATCTCTCCATGCTTTAACCCTATCGACCCTGGAAGGCGGAAATGGTCGTCTGCTGCTTTTATTATACATGTATGTTGTTACCTAAAATAAAGCTGTTTCAGCGGCGCATCAGAAATGTCACCAATGGAGACGATTCTAGTGCGTTGCTAAAGCAGTAATTATTACAAAATGTCAAAGTTAGTAAACAAAAGAAGCAGACGACACAATTCTATTCAGGGTTTTAAGGGTTAAATCTCACATTGAACTTATGAATATGAATTGTGCAAGTGTGTATGAACAATATGGCCACGGATCGCTCCGCATACTTGTGCGGGTTGATTTGAGGTCACATTGGTAAGACTAATAATGTGCTATTGATACAAGAATAATATACGCATGTGCATTGCTTTAACCAAGAATTTCGCGGGGATATTGTGTCACCAGAATTGTTAAATGTATTTCTTTGCTTAACATGACGAAAGATTGTCTGTCATTTACTGTAGCGTATAATTCATCTCTAACGCCAGTATAATGGGTACACTGTGCGAGGAAATGTAGCTCATTTTCTACTTGTCCGTTATCACATATTATCACAAGACGTTCATCGGGTGACTCGCCCACATACCGTCCAGTTTCAATTCTAAGCGGAAGTATGCCACATCTAAACTGAGACAGGAGAGATTGTTCATTGCGTTTTAGATTTAGCTGGATGTATGTTTCAGTACCATACTCACGTTTAAATGTGGCATACGTTCTCAACTTTGGTGCCGTCTGCATTTTATTCGGCCAATCATTAGTATAGGCATTGGGCAACTCGGACTGGGCTAACTGTAGATTACACGCTTGTGTGTTCACATATACGTCCTGAATGCCTAATTTAAAACATATGTTTGATTCCCGATGACCAGTTGTTTTTGCACTTTTGGTAGTACCAGAGAAAAACCTTTTTACATAGTCTAGTATCATCCATTTTGACGAGTCTATTCCAGTACCGCAGCATATTTGACCACCGCCGTTCTCGAGATGGTAGCCAGCCAATATCACCGTTGATGGCCAACTTTGGTGTAAATCTGTGTACGCCGAGGAAATACCGAATCGCTCTGTTTTGGACAGCGTCGATGGAGTTGTAGTCACGGAAGCCCCACACAGAGGAATTATAATGCAATATAGGAATCGCACAGGAGTTATACAACTTTTCATATGTTTTAAATCCACATTCTTTCATGCTGTGTATTTTCGATATGATTGACCCCAACGCTCGACCACCTCCCTTGGACAGATTTTCCACATTAGGTGTAAAGTCGTTTTTCTCGTGAAATATAACACCGAGATATTTATACTGTGAAACTGTATCTAAGTAGTTATTTCCCACCTTAAAACCTATGTCACTGCGAAGTTGCCATCCTGACCGAAAGTGTACAACTTTAGATTTGTCGATATTAATCAATACTCTCCACCGTTTACACCATTTATGTAACGTGTCAAGCATACATTGTATATATGCTTCATTGTGTGCGACAATAACGATATAATCAGCATATAGCAGAAGAGAAACATTGGAGTGGCCGACATCCATGCCGAGCCCTAATTGGCGGATTTCGCCTACCAAGTCATCGATGAAAACGGAAAATAGTGTCGGCGAACAGTTATCTCCCTGCTTGACACCGTTATGACATAAAAACCAGTCTGTCATTTTTTTATTCACTCTAACACAGGCCGATGTTTCTGCGTACAAGCTTTTCACCGAATTGTACAATTTCCCGTCTATCTCATTCACTAGCAGTTTGTACAGTAACATATTTCTATCAACGAAGTCAAACGCCTTCCTAAGGTCAATAAATGCTGCAGACATGCGGGTATTGTTACGAATTAGACTATTTAGAGTAAACACGTGATCCTCGTATGAGCGCTTCGCTTTAAATCCGTTTTGTTCATCAGATAATTTGCTTGTTTGTTCCAAATACACAGTGAGTCGATTGTTAATGAATGCACTGTACAGTTTAGCCATACATGGCTGTAGACTGATACCTCTGTAATTTAAGGGGACGCGTTTGTCGGAACACGGGTCTTTCAGAAAGGGGAATATTACGGATTTCCGCCACACAGAGGGTATAATGCTTGTGTCAAATATTAACTGAAACAGTACTTTGATGACAGGAACCACTGGAATTTTAATACGTCATATGGAATATTGTCAATTCCCACAGATTATGCCTTCTTTGCGTTCATAATGATTTTACGTATTTCACATGTCGCAATATCCCCATTCAGCACAGTATTCGATTCATACAGAGGGTCTAACATACGGTCTTCGAGTAATTGTTTATGGGACAGTACATTGCGTTGAAATTCGATGTCAAAATCTGCATTTGTGTCACTCGTGTGTACACAGGTTTTCAAAACCGTGTTTCCATTTTTCCAGGACAATATTTTCATCAGTGAAAATATCTCCATTTTCGGTCGTAATCTCCACTGGAATTTGATTGTTTTTACGTGGCCCTAGATGCTTTATTTTATCCCAAAAGTCCCGCGGGTTATCTGTAGACGTTTCTTCGATGTCCTGACACATTTGTAGTCTATATGCTCGTTCGTTCTGTCTTAATTTCCTGTCAAAACACGTTTGAGCCACAAGGAAGTCTCGTCGTAAGCGTGATATTGAAGACACCGTACCTTTATGTTTGATGAATGCCTGCTCTTTGTAATGCATGTTGTTCCAGAGTTCTGTTAATTCGTCGATCCAGAAAGGTTTAGATGATCTAAAAGTTTAGCCGTCCGCTTACTGGTGAGTAGTAAGCCACGGCTCTATAGAACACTTAATACATTGTATATATGCTTCATTGTGTGCGACAATAACGATATAATCAGCATATAGCAGAAGAGAAACATTGGAGTGGCCGACATCCATGCCGAGCCCTAATTGGCGGATTTCGCCTACCAAGTCATCGATGAAAACGGAAAATAGTGTCGGCGAACAGTTATCTCCCTGCTTGACACCGTTATGACATAAAAACCAGTCTGTCATTTTTTTATTCACTCTAACACAGGCCGATGTTTCTGCGTACAAGCTTTTCACCGAATTGTACAATTTCCCGTCTATCTCATTCACTAGCAGTTTGTACAGTAACATATTTCTATCAACGAAGTCAAACGCCTTCCTAAGGTCAATAAATGCTGCAGACATGCGGGTATTGTTACGAATTAGACTATTTAGAGTAAACACGTGATCCTCGTATGAGCGCTTCGCTTTAAATCCGTTTTGTTCATCAGATAATTTGCTTGTTTGTTCCAAATACACAGTGAGTCGATTGTTAATGAATGCACTGTACAGTTTAGCCATACATGGCTGTAGACTGATACCTCTGTAATTTAAGGGGACGCGTTTGTCGGAACACGGGTCTTTCAGAAAGGGGAATATTACGGATTTCCGCCACACAGAGGGTATAATGCTTGTGTCAAATATTAACTGAAACAGTACTTTGATGACAGGAACCACTGGAATTTTAATACGTCATATGGAATATTGTCAATTCCCACAGATTATGCCTTCTTTGCGTTCATAATGATTTTACGTATTTCACATGTCGTAATATCCCCATTCAGCACAGTATTCGATTCATACAGAGGGTCTAACATACGGTCTTCGAGTAATTGTTTATGGGACAGTACATTGCGTTGAAATTTCGATGTCAAAATCTGCATTTGTGTCACTCATGTGTACACAGGTTTTCAAAGCCGTGTTTCCATTTTTCCAGGACAATATTTTCATCAGTGAAAATATCTCCATTTTCGGTCGTAATCTCCACTGGAATTTGATTGTTTTTACGTGGCCCTAGATGCTTTATTTTATCCCAAAAGTCCCGCGGGTTATCTGTAGACGTTTCTTCGATGTCCTGACACATTTGTAGTCTATATGCTCGTTCGTTCTGTCTTAATTTCCTGTCAAAACACGTTTGAGCCACAAGGAAGTCTCGTCGTAAGCGTGATATTGAAGACACCGTACCTTTATGTTTGATGAATGCCTGCTCTTTGTAATGCATGTTGTTCCAGAGTTCTGTTAATTCGTCGATCCAGAAAGGTTTAGATGATCTAAAAGTTTAGCCGTCCGCTTACTGGTGAGTAGTAAGCCACGGCTCTATAGAACACTTAATTACTATATGTATATAGTAAATCGGTCGGTGCAGTCAAAAAACCGATAAAGGCGTTCACCCGTATTATACCCGTCAATAGCAGACGACAATTTCTACCTGCGCAAACCTGTATTCAATACACGGATCGATAGCGTTGATGCCGGGGTATTTAACAAATATCACAATGGGTTAATATTCGCGTTATTGACTAGAAACATATTTGTATTTAGCATTAAACATCTGCCCATACGCGTTCCTAATTTGTATATGTGACTGGACATTTTATTACATGTTTCTTGATTTAGCCCGTGTCACAGGGTTAACATGTACGTGGCTTTGCTATAAGACGCATTTATTATTTTATTAAACTATAGCGGTAGACGAGCATTTGGCAATGCTATATTTATGCATGTAGCTTTTATTGTGTGTACCTTCTCATGGTAAGCTTTTACATAGGGTATACATATATATAGGTATCGCCTCCGACAGTTAGCCACGCCCCAGACCACCCCTCGATGCGGTGGTAGGTAGTGATATCTTGGAGTAACCATAACAACAAAATGCATTGTGTTACTCAACGTTTAATTGTCATACGCAAGCGCTAATTGAAAATAATATTATGAAAAACTACTTGCACTCCACAATATCAACAACGGATGTTCTATGTACAAAAATACATCGGATTATTTTGTTGCGCGTGATTTGCCCCCATTTGCAGCACAAATCGTGCGGTCATCGCTAAATTTAGTAACAGAGTTAACTCCCCTCCGAATACTCTCCGAAACAAGCGACGCGTTTAACACACAAACTACATCAAGTTTGACCTTCCGACAGCCTATTTTTAAACTCACCCGACACCTGTGCGAAACAAAACTCGCACGTGTAGGTCTAACTGATGTTTAATCCACATTCTCTCTCTCTATCGATGGATTTACAGTGGATTTTAGTGACATTCCTGAATTTGGCCTGATTGACATTTGTCTATGGTGGCCAATACACGCCAACATGAGTGTCAATTCTACGTTCAGGGAAGGGGGTCAATAAGTCAGTATTTAAGGTGATAACTTACAGTCAGGGAACAAATTAATGACAGTATAACACATCCAGCGTATATTAATACCCATATTAATGCAAGTACTGAAATACGACCAAAAAAATATAACAAGTTTGGGCTTCCATACATAAATTTTGTCAGCGGTTTCCCCAATGACGTGATTTGTATGTTTTAATATACTCGATCCGGGGCCAACTATTTTATTCACAAAACAGAAGTAAACTTGGCGATGTACCGATAAGTCATTTTCATGGCGCGACACTGCTTCCGTGGCGGAATTATTGTAACTATTGCTCAGTTTTCAATATATCTATAATGATCATAGATATCTGGAATTTGTATACTTGAATTGATGATGTCTTGTATATGTGTTACCGTATCTTTCTGATATTGCTATGCATAATCTGTAATGGTGTTGAATGTTGGTGTAGTAATATTTATTTTACTGATAGTGACGCGCGGTGGTATCAGGCTATTTTCATATGCAAATGAGGCATGATATTTTTTAATTATTTATAGTAAAGAAATGCGTCACCTGAAAAAATAATATTTTCGACAGATTTTAAAGTATGATCATTGCACATCATAAAATAAATACAGAGATTAAATGATATCACGATCATGATATCAGTGTGTAAATTTACGTCTGATATAAAATGTATAATAATGCCAATCAGTACGTGGGATAATGGCGCATGAATGTTTATTTTGCCAGGAAATGTCTCAGATGATGTCTCTGATGTAAAGAACATTTTGTACCTACTGAGTGGGTATGTACCTTTAAGGGTTAATGAAACTGCAACACCAACAATAAATCAATCAATCAATCTAGTTTAATATTGTAGTACCCTATGTTCAGTACTTTCAGTACTTTGATTATTCTGTGATACGGTCAGAATATTAGTCATATCTCTATCCCTGGTAATGTTTGTAAGGATCAGTCACGGTCACAGAATCGGTGGACAATGTTTTCACCATATTTTTGATCACGTCATAGTTTATCTGTAGACTGTTTTTGTGATTCAGTGTGATGCCTCTTATAATACAATGTGTTAATATTCCATTTTCATCGGGTCTGGTAGTTTAAAAAGCGTAGTTCTTTGGTCCTCCTGTGACACCTACGATACGACTACGACTTCTTACGTGTGTGTGTTGTCTGGACATCGGTCTTGTTATTTATGCGTTTCGCTTGTTTTTCTAACCGTACACATCTAGTAAACGTTTGTACCACGTTAACTATGCATGTCGATACAGATTTGTTGACTGTTGTGCGGTCATAAGTGTAGGGGCCTGTTTTATTTTCTCTTTGTGTTGGTATCTTTGGCACATGTGATAGTTTGTCTATAGGGTCATGTTGTGTTGTTATATTGGTGGACATCTATTTTATTCACTCAGTGACAATATATATAAATATATATTCATTATTGGATACAAACAGTAACACGCGTAACGTTTGAACAAATTAAATAAATGATTATTGTTGTGTCGAATATAACTCCGGCCACATAACTATAAACATTCGACGGTATTTACAATCATAATTATTCATTTATTAACTTCGATATATGGTATTGTCATGTAGTCATTCTCAAATTGATTTATATGTGAATACTAGAACTTTATAGCAAATAGTGTTACGAATATAGTCAGTACACTAATGGTATACATCTTGTACGTCAGATGCGTTTATCCATGAATTGAATTTCTTAGGAAAATGTAACCATTTCACGAAATATTGTTTGTTTCTTCCTTTGCCTCTCGCTTTAATAATAGTTTCCACTTTCCACATTTGGTCCTGATTCACAGAAATCTTTTGAATTTCGCTTTCATAGAACGTTCCAGTAATATCTTCATCCGCCATGTCTTTCAAGCGGTACATTGGTATCTGTCCCCGGAAATATCGCCGCTGTATGTCTGATCGCAAGCTCTGGTAAACGTCGCATGTAAGTGTGATATACGGACATAGTCACCGATTTTGAACCGGAAACGTTTCTTCTTTGTCACCGTTCCATCTTTACATGATAGATAAGTAGCAATTCGGACTTCCATTTCATTTTCGTCTTTAACCGATGCTGGCGCCGTATCTATCGTTCTATGTACGGTACTATTATAACTTGTCGGTACTATTATAACTTGTTGCTATGTCTTGTAACGCTGGTAGATATATGTCCGTTTGTTTATAGTTCATATACCGGTACTTTTTCATCTTGATAGTCTTGATTGTTCTCTCCGCTACGGACGCGTTGGTTTCATTTTGTGTAGGAAAATACAAAACTTTGTTCTTTTTCATTGGATCTTGGACAAGTTTAGCGCGGAATTTTTTACCTTTATCAGTGGATAGTCGTCTCGCGATTCGTCCTTCGGCAAATATATCTCGGAAAGCCGTACTAACAGAAGCACCAGTCTTATGTGTCAATGGTCTAAGCCATATATATTTTGAGAATACATCTACAACCAGTAGAATGAAAGTAATGCCGTCATTGTCTTTATAATATGTTGACATATCGAACAAGTCTGCTTCCCACAAATCATCAATACCGGCTGTAATCACGTGATTTCTTATGAATCGTCTTCTCACCGGTTTGCTTAAACTGTAAGGTTCTTGTTGTTGTAACCACTTGCGGATTTTGTATTTACTTATTTCATATTGATCTTGTTTCTTGACATAATTGTACAATTTATCTGGTCCAGAGAAACTCGCAGGCTTTGACGGGTCGAAATATATTGAGTGCAGATGATGTTCCATTTTGGTATTCTAGCAAGTGTTATATTCTTCATATAAATAGTGTTATTCTTATGTTGTTTAAGATTTAATCGTCACTCTCGTCTTCTGTGTCTTCCCCGTCATCTGTGCCATCGCTATCATCGGCATCAGGAAACAGATCGTTGAACCAGTGACTGTATTTCAAAATCTTTTTAATTCTCTTAATTTAATTTATTCCTCTAAATCTACAATGTCCGCAATTATTTTCCGCGTATGGGCAGATGTTTAATGCTAAATACAACTATGTTTCTAGTCAATAACGCGAATATTAACCCATTGTGATATTTGTTAATTACCCCGGCATCAACGGTATCGATCCGTGTATTGAATACAGGTTTGCGCAGGTAGAAATTGTCGTCTGCTATTAACGGGTATAATACGGGTGAACGCCCTTATCGGTTGTTTGACTGCACCGACCGATTTACTATATACATATAGTAATTAAGTGTTCTATAGAACCGTGGCTTACTACTCTGGTGTCAAAAATAGGAATTGTATTGTTCATTTCCTCTACGATGACGTCACGCAAATTCGAGTAAACATTATCCACATGCTGCTGTGTTTCTCTACATAACTCGATATTGTTAATCACATTCCGTAATGCTGTTTTTGTCAGCTCCGATGACATAAAATCAGCTGGTATAGCGTTCAGTTTAAATCGTTTCGGTTGTTGGTGAGCACTATGCGAGACAGAAGTACCGTTATGTCCCGAGGCGTTCATCGGATGTAGTGTGCTAAATTCTGTAAGCAATATGGAGTGGTCTGGCAATTTACACCTTTCTCCCAGTAGGGACTGGAGACGTGATTGTTCTATAAGGGACCTGGTACTAATGACGTTAAAACTGTTACATTGCACATCATGTGGTACACAGATATAGTCAACGACTGAAGTTCCACGTGGTGATATGAATGTGAAATTGTCATTTTCTGGGTCTAATCTGCCATTTAAAACACACATCTTTGCTTCATTCAGAAACTCCAGGAATGAATGCCCGTGCTGATTTACAGTTTTGTCTATAGATATTCGAGGAGCCATGTCATCAAAATCCGACACATCGTTAAGTGACCCGATTCTCGCATTGAAATCACCACACAAGAACATTGCATCAGTCATAATGTAGGTATATTTCCGTCAGTAAGTGCGCATACAAACCTTGTGCGTCATGCCCCCATACCGAGTGTTCTGGCGGCAAATAACACGAAAACACTATAAATGTGCAGTCCGTATAGTTCGATGTAAACTTAACACCAATTATACCATCATATGATTTGTCAATAGTTTCACAGACATATTCATCTATAATCCATTTCTTTATAAACAGACCAACACCACACGACGCCTTTGGAGCGTTCCTATGTATTCTGCTTCTATTTAGACCCTTCCATACACAACCGTTAATTTCTAGATTTTCCTGTTCTTTCAGATGTGTTTTATTAATAGAATATATGTCCGCATTTATTTCATTAACAATGGCTGTCCTCAGACTCGCATTCGCACTAGTCCAACCTCAAACATTAAGGTGACATAGTTTGACATTAGACCGGGGTACATCCTATCAAGAGTTCTCCGCATCAATATCGGCAGTATTACCAGTGGTACATGTTGTACTTTGCTTTTTCAGTATACGCCCGTTTCCCGAGATTCTATACAGGTTGCCCTGAGGGAGTTCACCTAGTACCGTGCGGACATTTAGCTCTAATAACCGTTCAACATGCGATTTTGCGCTCTGAATTTAAACTGATTTAAAGTGGTCACTGTCCCGCAATTTAGACTTATTACGCAGGATCAACACTTTCTGTTCACTTGATTCAAGGCTAATTTTCACCCAACCCGGCTTATTATAAAAGCGCGATTTCAGTCGTGCTGTGGCTACGATCTGCACGTTGGATGAGACGTCATCATGGATAGCCGCTATCAGGTCACGTGCTTTCCTCAATAGATCTTCATTTTCCGCGTACAGGAAATTCTTGACAATAATTGTCACGTCGTTATTGTACAGCGGATCTACATAACTATGTCCAGCACCACGTGACATATGGCTCTGATGACCATCTGCGCCCTGTGCAATAGTCGCAGGCCGCGGAATACTTTCTACCTCACCAAGACGTGTACTAAGGGCCTGAACAGAGTTCACCAAGTCATCAATGCGTCTCGTTTCCCGGCCAAGGTCAATCTCGTTTTTCAAAGAATGTATTTTATCACCAATTGTAGATAACACATCTTTACGCAATTTGTCAATTTTAGATTCAAACATACGTTTTAGAGTCAAACAGACTGACCTGACCATCTTTTATTTCGTTTACGCTGGTCACCAAACAAGCAAGCTGAGTTTTTAGTTCCGTCACCTCCAAAGTCAGGGGCCGCCATCTTGGACTGTTTATATTCAGGACGCGGGGTATCACCGTCAGAGTTCCTTTGTCTTTTATCGGTCCTTTTGGGTTTATCCGACATATCACGGAATATATATACACTTCATTCACATATTTATGCACATCTTATATCACATTAATTCCAAAAAGAATTCCGGGAATATACTTTAATTCCATTATTTTTTACTCATAATCACAAACACGTGACAATACATGCTATCTATTTATTACGTACTATCAAGTAAAACAACTGTTAAAATTACAGACGTGGCAACGGGAATATTTAGATTCTAACCTGTACAGATCGTGATAAGCATGCGTACTCATACAGCCTGATAGAAACCGGCATTATTCGTTACATGCGTAATCAATTCATAGACCGGAATACAATGTACTTAATTCAATCAGATAGAACGAATGATGTGAGTGATACTCTAATCACACATTATGAAAATAGCGTTCAGAATCAGAATCTTGTTTCTCGCCTCACTACTGTTGCTTTCTTTTTGGGACTGCACATCGATGATCATGGACTGCATGTTTGTGTCGCGTTGAAGGCTCTTCGACATTATCACGGGTTCATGGGTCTCAGTTTGGGATTATTGTTCTATTTTGCACGGATGGTCATGTGCGCATGCTGGTCTGAAATTTGCTGGACCGCGATATCTGGTTCCACAGCCCCAGTGAAATAGTTTGTTCACTGACTGTTCCATGCTGTCTCATTGCGCTGCACTTTGGTGTCGTTGTTCGTTCTCTCTGTTATGGTCGCTGTTTACTGATTGATTTATTGACCAGTATTTGTTCACATTTGCTTTATATTTTTTCTTCAGAACCGTATACAAAGTTTGAAAATAGGTGAAAAAATCACTCGTCATTTGTATTCATGTTCTTGTATATGCCCCCATTGCATTTTGTATTATATATTGTTCTCTATTTCAGCAGACGCAGCCGTGTTTGTCCATTCATTTTCCAGTACTGTTTATTAATCACGCACTGGCATGCGCATAACGCGGTGGACGGGAATATTTCCGGAAAGACTCGTGTAATTTTGTTTTTGACTTTCAATGGTTCACGGTATCAAGAACAAACCAGTGAATCTCAGACATTGCTTCTAATGAGGTCAAAATTATTGTTATAGAAAATATACAAGTACATGTACATCATTCTGAAAACGAGGATGGCCGCGACCCACATGTCGAGCCCGCCGAGGCATTTGATGGTCTCAGAGAGTATTTATTTGAAGTTTGATGCCCAATAAGCATACAAAGTTTCAAGCAAATCTGACTTACGGTTACAGAGATAGTAGGTTTGTGAAAACTTTAACGCAAAAATTGACAGAAACTTTAACGCAAACTTCTAAGTCATTTGACCTTGACATAGAGGCACAGGGGCCGCATGAGTGGGACACAGAATGAATATATGGATGATGACTAATAAGCATATGAAGTTTCAAGTCAATGTGACTTAGGACTGCAGAGATATAAGGTATTTAAAAACTTTAACGCATATTTCGGAACGCAAACTTCTGAGTCATTTGACCTTGACATAGGGGCACAGTGGCCGCATGAGTGGGATACAGCATGAATATGTGGATGATGACTAATAAGTATATGAAGTTTCAAGTCAATGTGACTTAGGTATTTAAAAAATTTTAACGCAGATTTCTGGTTACCTCTATAAGTATAATCTTACTGATAGTAATTGATGGTATCCTTTAAGTTGTGTGAAAACATAGTAAGTTATCATTTATGATCTCAGAAATGGCTTCACATGTGCAGCCTTCCCCGAAAATAAATTGTTTAAGTTTAAATTTCCTGTTTTCTATTGAGTTTTAAAGGCACTGAATCTCACAGATGCCTAGAACGTGATGAAACAGATTTGGAGAAAGATAATAGGGTTGTTTCGTATTTCTTAACCCTAATTATACGTATAATTCACCCGTAAAGAAATCGGCAATTGCTAATGAAATATGTTTATAAAATAATTAACGTTGCTAATTATTTTTTAGTAGTATAAACGTGTTTTATAATCACTGGCTACTTATTTATGTTATTTAAATTAATTACACTAGCGTCTGGTGGAAACGTCTTCCTAAATGTAGCATAGTAATACTAGAACTTTCACGTTTTTTACCTTACAGGTAGATGCATAGCGAAAATGCCATATTATGCCAAGCCAAATTATCGCCCCTACTTATCTGATAGCATGTACTTGGGTAAAGCACTTGTGTTGTTTTTTGTAATGTGATCAAATAAAAGGTGCACTTGATCGATATAATATTATGTCATTTGCAGTGCTTTAAGCGAAAAACAACATATCACATGAATTACATTTGCCATATAACTGTTAATTTTGGAATGAAGTCGATAGGAGTGGAAAGGGATATCATATTTAAAGTTGGGGTCCGGTCTATTAAGCACAAAATGTTTTTTTATATCAAATAAATAAGTGACCCATTTCAGTTGTGTATCATTAGGAAATTTAAAGTCAATAGCTTGCTTAGTTGTGAAGATATAACACTTCGAGCACGTACTTATGATAACTAGCTAACTAGCTCTGTAGCTTGGACCAGTTATATATAATGACTAGGTCGTACACTGAGCCAAATGTTACCATCACGTTAACACATGATGATATCAGCAGATGCAGTTTACCTGCATACGCGGCTTCTAGCATATAGTATACAACGTCATGATTTGACAGAGGTTTGACGTCAAAGGTACATGCCTACTCAATAGACACAAACTGTTCTGTATAGGAATTAAATAAGTCTTTAATTGTGTCACTATTCAGCGAGTCCTAACAATTACTAGTGCCTGCTATACAGATATAATCATTTAGTAATATTTATGTTACTGATAGTGACGCGGTAGTATCAGAGTATTTTCATACGCAATTGAGGCATGATATTTGTTAATTGTTTATACTAATTAAATGCGTCACATGAAACAATAATTTTTTCGACAGATTATAGAGTATGATCATTGCACATCGAAAAATAAATACAGAGAATAATTAGTAATGTCCGTTAACATTTTAAGGAAACACAGTTATCGAGCCTGATATCAGTGTGGAAATTTACGTCTGATATAAAATGTTTAATAATGTCAATCAATACGTGGAGTAATGGTGACTGCATACTTTTTTTGCCAGAAAATATCATATCTACAGAATATACAAAACTACATGTCTCTCTATATTACAACATGGCATGTGGGACCCCAACTTTAAGACACATAACATACAAACAGTTTATATGTTTAAGTCAGAAAAGAACGAATATTTGAAATGAAAACACCCAAAATCCATATGTTTCACCCTACTGGTCCCTTTTCCCTTTGTGTGTCACATTTATTAATTTTTAAATTACTTATAGGGACGCGTGCTTGTATCTGGCTATTTCGGTATGCAAATGAGGTAGCTCATTTTTTATATTATATGATATAAATAACATTATTTATATCAATTAAATGCGTCACCTGAATACATATGTTCATTGACATATTATGAAGTATGATCATTGCAAGTAAAAAAAAAAAAAAATGGAGACAATAAATAGTTGCCATAAAAAAATAGTATAATATAATGCCATTTAACACCTCCGATAACGGTAAATTAATGTTTATTTTGCTGGAATTTTTTTTTATATCTAATGAATGGACGAACAAAAATGTCTCATTATATGACAGTCTGGTTTGTGGGAGTCTATGTTTAATATCTGGCAAATGCATGCAAA
The DNA here is from genome assembly GCA_029237695.1 of Conchocele bisecta. Lineage (NCBI taxonomy): Eukaryota > Metazoa > Mollusca > Bivalvia > Lucinida > Thyasiridae > Conchocele > Conchocele bisecta. The sequence goes on from CM055267.1 coordinate 129,183,579, forward strand.
TGAAGTACAATGCATATTTCGTGCAGGCAAAACAATGGGAGCGTGTGGAAAGTAACAAAAAAACGACGAAAACAACAACCATAATGTGAGCACGTAGTTATGGGCTATGGCCACACCACATGTGTTTTAATATATAGATAAATCATAAGCATGTGGTTTTGTCCGAACTAATAACACATTTTGTTGTCTCCACGCATGTCTGCTGAAGCAAATCACATAGTTGTTTAATTAGTTAGACAAAAATGCTAAGTATACTTATTTAGCTAAGTATACTTTGGGGAAGTAATTTTCAATTTATGTATACATTTATAATGAAATAAAATAGTTTCTGATCAAATCAATGGTTGGAGTAATGTAATAAATAAAACATATGCAAACTGCATAAATTAAATAAACAAACATAAAACAGGCATTTGTTCTATATGGGAAAAAAAATGCATTTCAGCGAAAATAAATAATTACTCCATCAAAGTATATTTAGCTAGATAAGTATACTGAGACATTTTCGGGAACTCGACTACAGGTACAAGTCAGCCCACAGGTGGTGGAAAAAATCGCATAACAATATATATAGTAAATTATACAACTAGAGATCTATCAGAGTTATTTTTCCGTCACTTGTGCGTTAGTCGGGTTGTGTCGAAACAATACACCAATATATCATACGTTGTGGCTTAGTAGAGGTCGAGCCAAAATATCAGCGGCTGTAATTTAGAAATACAGCAACGACAACAACATTTGGCGGGAAATGTTTACGTACAGGAATAATATTACAGTCTCTGAATATTCATATCCCAATATAATGTTGCACAATTGTCGGTATTTATGCCCCACCACGATAATGGAGGGGGCATTTAGTGTTACCCTTGTCCGTCCCGCCCGCCCGACCGTCTATCCGTTCGTCCGGTCCGGTCCGTCCTTCCATCCGTCTGTCACCAACTTTGTAAATTGTAACTTGTAAAATTTTTAAACTGTACTACAATTCTTTAGGGTATTGCGGATAGGTGTAGAATTTTTATCAAAATATTGTTTTATAATGTACATTTAAAATAAATAAAATTGTACCGTTAGGAAGAGTGATATATCCCACACACAATGACAGGTTTACTTTGATATAACAGTACCGATACCGTGCATATGGTTTCAAGGGACACAATGACGTAACCGGAAGTTTACACGAAAGTAGGTTGCTCCAGAGTCATTTCACTAAAAATGTGTACCAGATTCCGACGCCCAGTTCGTACACCCCGCCAAACAGTCCGGTACGCCTAATGAGAAAAACGAAACTAGCCACTCCGTACACCAGCACTCTGGTAGTCGCGACCCGTTCTACATGTAGTAGCCGTTTTTGGAAAAAAATTCTTTGTATATTTTTTATCGCTGCTCGTTGGGTAGCCGAAACCGCTGCAACATTTTGTATGACATTTTATTTTTTACTGTGGGTTGTATTTATTTCGCTTTAAATTAACAGGAAAGGTACCTATGTGGCTACCCACTGCTTTCCCCCACACTTCGCGGTAACGAACTGACACGTTTAGAGAGCATTAAACCAAACTAAAGTCATTGGTTAGGGTTTTGAGCCAGAACCGGCTTTAACCTGAGCCCAAAACGGATCTAATTTCTACAAAATTAATTCAACTACATAACACTGGTCCCCAAATGAATGAGGTTTCAACTACCTGCACCAAACACATGCGTATCCTCCCAATTGATAACTATTATTTAATCCATGCGTACCCACCTAGGTTAAAATAAGGACCCTGTAGGTGTACGTTATAAACTGGTTATGAAAATACTAAACACCATAGACCGCTTATAACGATGACACGATTCCAGATATTTATATACCTAATGAATAACAAGGGCTCACGCACTCTATATAAGGGAATATAAAAAGTGGTCCAGAACCGCCATTCTCTTATACTACAGTATGACATTTTATTTTTACTGTGGGTTGTATTTATTTCGCTTTAAATTAACACGAAATTTTACTATTTTTGGTACTGCTTTCAATTCGTCCCCCACACTTCGCGGTAACGAACTGACTCCCTTTATACTACTCAGGTATCCAGTACACCCTGAAGCTATCCGTTACTGACTAATTCAGTGCTTTAGGTAAACAATAAATAATGCGAGGAAAACCTTGAAATAAATTGAAAAGGTAACCCAATTTGGAAAGAAGACACTTTTTCCTGTCTATTGGTACCAGGTACTTGCCAAAATGTTCTATTTTAAAGACGTATGCAGCAATAATCTGCTTAGCTATCCGCTATACCATAAAGAACTGTAGCAGAGACATAATTTCAAAGCTATTTATATCTCTGCTACTAGAGACATACCTGCAACTTGGTATGTAGCTTCTTTATGATGAGTATAACGACCCCCCCCCCCCCCCTTCAAACAGGTCTGGCTACGGGCCTGAGTTATTCAATTGAATGTTTTAACAAGCGACGCGTTTAACACACAAACTACATCAAGTTTGACCTTCCGACAGACTATTTTTAAATGTGTAGTATGGAGTGTTTGGTATCCAATTAAAGGTATTGAAGAATGCAAAACAATGGAAGTTGTTTCAAGACATCTCGATTGGTTAAGAAGTTATTCAATTTTTACATAGGGTAGCCTATGTATTGGAATCGCGTCGGACAGTTAGCCACGCCCCAGACCCCCCCTCGATGGGCACGTCCGTAGTGATATCTTGGAATAACCATAACAACAAAATGCATTGTGTTACTCAACGTTTAACTGTCATACGCAACCGCTAATTGAAAACAATATTATGAAAAACTACTTGCACTGCACAATATCAACAACGGATGTTCTACGTACAAAAATACATCGGATTATTTTGTTGCGCGTGATTTGCCCCCATTTGCGGTCATCGTTAAATTTAGTAACAGAGTTAACTCCCCTCCGAATACTCTCCGAAACAAGCGACGCGTTTAACACACAAACTACATCAAATTTGACCTTCCGACAGACTATTTTTAAACTCACCCGACACCTGTGCGAAACAAAACTCGCACGTGTAGGTCTAACTGATGTTTAATCCTCATTCTCTCTCTATCGATGGATTTACAGCGGATTTTAGTGACATTCCCGAATTCGGCCTGATTGACATTTGTCTATGGTGGCCAATACACGCCAACATGAGTGTCAATTCTACGTTCAGGGAAGAGGGTCAATAAGTCAGTATTTAAGGTGATAACTTGCAGTCAGGGAACAAATTAATGACAGTATAACACATCCATCGTATATTAATACCCATATTAATGCAAGTACTGAAATACGACAAAAAAAATATCTAACAAGTTTGGGCTTCCATACATTGAAAATTTTGTCAGCGGTTTCCCCAATGACGTCATTTGTATGTTTTAATATACTCGATCCGGGGCCATGGCAACTATTTCATTCACAAAACAGAAGTAAACTTGGCGATGTACCGATAAGGCATTTTCAGGCGCGACACCGCTTCCGTGGCGGAATTATTAGGTTTGAGGCGGCTTTCAGCTGCGCCGAAAACCTATTGTATTCGTTGGGTTTTTTTTATTCAGCCGTTCAGTCTACAGCCCAAACCGCTGGTCGGATCGACTTCAAATTTTGCATGCCGATTCGGATCAAGTGTGAGTCGAGACTTAGAGATTTTCAGAAATCTCTTAATGCCACTTTCCACGAAACCGGAAGTGACGTCATACTTTCTATAACTTCCTTATTTTCCAACCGATTTCAAAAATTCTTTTTGCATTGGAAAGCTGACAAAATTCTCTATCTCGAACTCACTGACAGTTCTCGGCTATCTGGTCAAATAAGAGAGTTATAGGCATTTGAAGTTGATTTCAACGATTTTGCCGAATTTTTGCCGAATTTCGGCTGATAACGGGTGGTCTTTACAAACGTTTTCCAATTTGTACAGTAATGTCAGCAACATAATTTCTTGCCAGTGTGATAGGGGAGTGTCACGCGCATACAAGATGATAATTTTCAGAGCTCTATCTTGACTACTTCCGGTTCTTTGGATGTCAAAGATGAACGTCTTTTTTTCAAGTTTTCAAAATAGAGCAAACGGATGTGACGTCAGCTTCGTTATTTATCAATAGATTTCAAAATTTCTTGCTGCGGTCGATATTTCAGTCCTTTAGCTAAAACTTTCCCGCTTTGTGCCCGGCCTATGGTGAAAAACAAACGAAAATTTCACTGGCGGAATATTGCACATATTTAATTTCCGTTTTATTAGGTGTATTTACAAATGGCGTAAACTGCAATTTAAGGGCGATAGCTATCGAAAAATAATCATCCGCTGACTTACGGGCTCCCTCCATCTACACCAAACCGCTGGTCGGATCGACTTCAAATTTTGGATGCTGATTCGGATCAAGTGTGAGCAGAGACTCAGAGATTTTCAGATATCTTTTCATGCTACTTTCCACGAAAACGGAAGTGACGTCATACTTCCTATAACTTCCTTATTTTCCAACCGATTTCAAGAATTCTTTTTGCATTGGAAACCTGACAAAATTCTCTATCTCGGATTCACTGACTGCTCAAATAAAAGAGCTATTTGCATTTAAAGTTGAAAAATGTACATACTTTTCAACGATTTTGCCGAATTTCGGCTGATAACGGGTGGTCTTTACAAACGTTTTCCAATTTGTACAGTAATGTCAGCAACATAATTTCTTGCCAGTGTGATAGGGGAGTGTCAGGCGCATAAAATATGATAATTTTCAGAGCTCTATCTTGACTACTTCCGGTTCTATTGGATGTCAAAGATGAACATCTTTTTTTCAAAATAGAGCAAACGGATGTGACGTCAGCTTCGTAATTTATCAATAGATTTAAAAATTTCTTGCTGCGGTCGATATTTCAGTCCTTTAGCTAAAACTTTCCCGCTTTGTGCCCGGCCTATGGTGAAAAACAAACGAAAACTTCACTGGCGGAATATTGCACATATTTAATTTCCGTTTTATTAGGTGTATTTACAAATGGCGTAAACTGCAATTTAAGGGCGATAACTATCGAAAAATAATCATCCGCTGACTTACGGGCTCCCTCCATCTACACCAAACCGCTGGTCGGATCGACTTCAAATTTTGCAGTGTGAGCAGAGACTCAGAGATTTTCAGATATCTTTTAATGCTACTTTCCACGAAAACGGACATCGCAGACTTCAGCTGTTGAGCAATGTGGGCTAAGTGTCTTGCTCAAGGACACAAACAGCCGCCCAGGCTGAGGATCGAACCCGGTATCCCTCGCTCCGAGTCCATCGCTCTACCTCTAAGCTAACCGGCCCCACATCGGTGTGATGATGCGAACACAATAATGTTGGACTGTTCATTCTAAAACTTCAGAAATTCTTTTTGCAACCGATAGTTTACACCTTGGGCTAAAGCTTAGTTACACATGAAATCAATGTTTGAGGCTCAAACCGTTGATGCAGCTCAAGCTGCTCTAGTTGTAACTATTGCTCTTCAATCAGTTTTCAATATATCTATAATGATCATAGATATCTGGAATCTGTATACTTGAATTGATGATGTCTTGTATATGTGTTACCGTTTCTTTCTGATATTGCTATGCATAATCTGTAATGTTGTTGAATGTTTTGGTACATACTGTAGCAGTGCATACTGTACTTCAAGTTGTGCCATATCAATAGTTTACCCCTTAACCATTAAAACGCTAAAAAATAAAATTGCCGTCTGCTCATTTTGTATATTTTAATCTCTTTAAAAACCTGTTTTGGCAGCGCAGTAGAATCGTCTCAGTATGTTTTTGAGGAGAAAATATAAAAATATTTAAAACAGCAGACGACAATTGTCGTTTCCAGCGCTTTAAAGGTACATGCCCACTCAGTAAGTCCAAAATGTCATTTATAGGAATTAAATAAGTGTATAACTGATAGTGACGCGCGGTGGTATCAGGCTATTTTCATATGCAAATGAGGCATGATATTTTTTAATTATTTATACTAAAGAAATGCTTCACCTGAAAAAATAATATTTTTGACAGATTTTAAAGTATGATCATTGCACATCATAAAATAAATACAGAGATTAAATAGTAATGTCCGTTAACATTTTAAGCAAACACGGTTATCGCCCATGATATCGGTGTGTAAATTTACGTCTGATATAAAATGTATAATAATGCCAATCAGTACGTGGGATAATGGCGCATGAATGTTTATTTTGCCAGGAAATGTCTCAGATGATGTCTCTGATGTAAAGAACATTTTGTACCTACTGAGTGGGCATGTACCTTTAAGGGTTAATGAAACTGCAACACCAACAATCAATCAATCAATCTAGTTTAATCTTGTAGTACCCTATGTTCAGTCCTTTCAGTACTTTGATTAATTTTTAATTAATTTTTAAAAAAATATCGTTTTTGAATTTAGCGGATATTTTTTCCGAAAAGTGTGTAGTATGGAGTGTTTGGTATCAAATTAAAGGTATTGAAGAATGCAAAACAATGAAAGTTGTTTCATGAAGATATCTTGATTGGTTAAGAAGTTATTCAATTTTTAATTTCGAAAAATATCATTGCCGATTTTGAATGTAGTAATTTTTTCAAAAACAAAAGTGTGCATTATGGAGTGTTTGGTATCAAATTAAAGGTATTGACACAATCAAAACAATGGAAGTTGTTTCATCAAGATATCTTGATTGGTTTGGGAGTTATTCAATTTTTCAAATTTGGGGGGGAAAAAGCAACGTTTTTTGTGCCGAGATCTTAAAGTAGCTCAATTATTTTTTGCACAAAGATGTTCATGTCAAGATTATAATGTGTTAATGAATAGAGCTGTTTGGTGTGTTTGTAACATTTTTTGATTGAAATATTACTAGTTATTCACAAAGTGAATATTAATGGCCAAACTAATGAATGGACCGAATTACAAAAACTGTTTATCTATCCAAATAAATACAAGGTCGGCGGTGGGGTTAACTAAGATAGTGCGCTCTCATTTAATTAGCCAACAATTAGTCAACAGTGGCTCTCATACACGGATTGATTGATAATTTGTGTTTAACAGCATATCAACAGCTAAGGTCATGGCTTGGCCAACGGGTCTATCCCGTATTTAATGTGTCCATAATGAGAGAAATTCCCAAAACCAGAACTGAATATTTACAGAAAAATCAATATTCAGCCATGAAATTAGAATATCCTATCCTGGTGCTAGGTCCATTCCACACCAGTCACTTAGCCCAACCACAAAAGTAGTATGATCAACACTAAAGTAATTTGATCTGACTTGTGGCTGCAGAGGCAACAAGAAAATGTGGCTTGTCGGCACACAAATGCCCACGGTGGCAGATTGGAGAAACTGTCAAAGTTAATTAACCAAGTGATACATATTCACAAGCATAGTTGTGACAGTCATAAGGTCAAGGTCATATTAAGGCCAGCATGGATGTGTGGCATTTGTCCACATGTATGATGTATTTAAATATTAAAGTAATCCATCAAGGGAAATAGAAGTGATGACAGAAATGAGAAACTCAGGCAAATTTCTTAATGTGTGAAAAAGTTAAAAGTTGTGACGGTCAAGGTCATAAAAATGGCAGAATGGGTGTGTGGCATTTGTACACAGGTATGCTGTGTTGAACTGTTTACAGGCGTGGATCCAGGATTTCGGGTTAGTGGGGGCGTAACTATTTTGCAATACTTTTGTAGCTCGTTCATAGACCGAGCAGAGCTTGGGATAGCGCTAGGGGGGTCCGGGCGTTTCCCCCGGAAATTTTTTGAAATCTACATCCTGATCGAGTTCTGGCACATTTTGGAGCAAAAATATTGACACTGTCACAGTATGTCCGTAGAAACGTGTCTTGTAACTTGTAAAAAAGCTTTACTCGGCAAATTTTAGGGGGGGGCGCATGCCGGGTCCGCCCACCCCTGAATCCGCCCATGGTTTACGTTCAAATGATATAGAAGTTATGACAGTTTGTTGGTGTTTAACGGCCTATTAAGCAGCTATATAAGGTCATTTAAGGTCGGGCCAATGGGTTAGATTACGATTAATCATATTACTCAGATAAGGAAGAATAGGAGAAAGGAAGAATAGGAAGCTGCCCCAACCGCCACCGCCGGCGCTTTACAAATATATAATAGAAATCCCCCCACCCACCACCGCTCTAGAAAAAGTAGACATTTTTCTTCAATACAAAATAGATCAATTAGTTCTATTGCATAATTAAAGGTACATGCCCACTCAGTAGGCACAAACTGTTCTTTATATCAGAGACATCATCTGAGACATTGTCTGGCAAAATAAACATTCATTCACCATTATCCCACGTGTTGATTGACATTATTATACATTTTATATCAGACGTAAATTTACACACAAACATCAGGGGCGATAACCGTGCTTCCTTAAAATGCTAACGGTCATTACTATTTAGTCTCTGTATTTATATTTTGCAATCATACTTTATAATCTGTCAAAAATATTATTTTTTCAGGTGACGTATTTAATAAATAATTAAAAAAATGTCATGCCTCATTTGCATATGAAAATAGCCTGATACCACCGTGCGTCACTATCAGTAAACAAATATTCCAAAATGATTATATCTGTATAGCGGGCACGTGTAATTTTTAGAGACCGGTATAATTCCTATAAAGAACAATTTTGCACTTTAATTTTACACTTAAAACCGCCAGCTCTACTGTAACGCTGCCTTTTTCGATGTGGAAGCGAAAAAAAAATGGTCGCGAAAACCCATGACACGGCTCGTGTTCCGAACTTCCGGTTTGATATGAGGTTAAATTACTTTAAAAAATGCCATCGACTGTGCACAAGCCAAACAGTTCAATAAAGTGTTTTTTGGGCACATTAATGATTGTTAAAGAAACTCAATGTCCTAGAATGTCGAATCCAGAGGTTCCTATAAAAATCACTGTTCAAATATTTACCGCTTTCTAGCACCAAAAACACGATTTTACTCTCAGAAATCTCAGCAGCAGACAACATAATCGTGTAGAGGGTGCTTTTTTCTTTCCGTTGACATGCCCAAATTAAATATTCATCAAGAAATGATCGTTTTATCGAAATTAAGCGACACCACCTATCACGTGATCTTTCAAAATGGCAGCGTCCAAAAAAAAAAGTGAACTCGCAAGTGATTAGAATTTATCGATTAAAAGTCACCCACATGTTACATATTTAAAAAAAAACATTGTAAGTCATAAAATATACATTACACAATGTGTGTGTATGTTTTTTATTAACTAAATCGTCCAATATTGATAAAAAATCGACTTTGAAAACGGCCCAATTTAACATATTGGGTCAGAAGGCAAACCGTAAATCGGGGAAAACTCCGACATCGCTACTTATGATGCGTAGATGCGCATAGTTTATTTCGATTGTTTATTCGATCCCCGGGTCATGGATTATCTCCCCCTTTTTTACTTAGAATTTCACCATTTTGCCTTTTAACTTGTAAAACCTCTAAACCATAATAGCTGGAGGCTTGATGCTTGGTATGTAGCTTCTTTATGGTGTGTAGATGCACAAAGTGAATTTCTATTTCTGCTTTAAAAATTGTACCCAGTGGAGAAAATCAACTTTATTACATTTATTTATTTTCATTCATGATTTTGAAATTTTCAATATTTTCCTTTATAAAAGCATGCACAATCAAAAATGCCATAAATGGTAGATATTTTTTCCCCAACATTCAATGTCATGTATGTAAGATTTGTATAAAACTAATACAGAAATTAAAGAAATTAACCGTCACCTGGAAAAATAATATTTTCGATAGATTATAAAGTATGATCATTGCACATCAAAAAATAAATACAGAGAATAAATAGTAATGTCTGTTAACATTTTCAGGAAACACAGTTATCACCCCTGATATCAGTGGGGAAATTTAAGTCTTGTATAAAATGTATAATAAAGCCAATCAATATGTGGTGTAATGGTGAATAAATGTTTATTTTGCTCAGATGATGTCTCTGATAGAAAGCACATTTTGTGACTCTGAATTAACTTTTGTTGTCTGCTATGTAATGTTATTTGTTTTCAACTTTTCTTGACAAAAACTTTGTTTTAACAGAGCATGAGAATCATCTCCTGTGGAGATAATTTTCATGTGCTGTTAAAACATGTAGGAAAACTTGCAGACGAAAATAATAATTTTCATTTCGAAGGTTAATGGTGTATTCTTACCAGGACTAATTTGTTTGTGGAGGTATCTCAACCATGACTTGTCCAATAACCACATTTACTCCCGAAATTGACATCATGACAAAATAACCTTTTTGTACGACATAACCAGACTTTACGATGCATCATTTAACCTGGTTTTATTGAACTTGGTAAACATTTACACAGCGTGGCCATTGAAGCCTCTCTACTACTTGGTGGTACTTGTAATGTCTTTGCTCAGTCGACTTACTACATGAACACCTGTCATAAATATGTGATTTTGTACAACAATTGTTCATCATTTGTCACATCATTTTGTCTTCGCTTTTGTGTCTTATACATGGTGTTTCATTGGTTTAATTGTGTTTGGTCACGGGAGTGTGAGCTTGTAAATAATAACATCTCTGAACCGGATTTCAAGTGATTTATTCAACAAGTGTATTGATCGATCTTGGCGATATTTACAAACTCCAGATTTCCATTGACATCTGAGTGAATGTGAAGTAAAGGTACCGGTAAGTGTTTTTGCGAGGGCAGGTGTGGGTTAGTTCTGAGCATAAGAATGCGGAAAATAATAGCTGCGGTTATAACTTATATTGCCCCAGGTGAGTTAGAAGTTACACACTATTGTATCTGTGTTTTATGGCATGTATTAATATCAACTGTAGTTACTGTACGCTCTGGTGTGACTAGCAAACAGTGTAAATTCCTTAACCCTTTGATTATAAACATATGAGTGCACATATTATATTGACCAGACTTTACACCTGTCTGTAAATACAGTAACCTAGATGTATGGTAGATGCACGTTTTCTGCTCTATAGGCAATAGCTTGCACTATATCGCTACACAAGTCAACGGTAAACATTTGCAGAATAATGTTTACATTTCGCACTAAAATATTGCAATAATCTGCAGGGAATTGATGTTCATACTTCGCTACATTGTTATTGAGAGAAAATTCTACAATATGAGACAAAAATATTATCATAAACTCACTTAATACAGTGTGTATTAGTAAAAATTCTTAGTTCACTTTCCACAAAGTTGAAAGTAAATAAAGAACACTTCAAAGGCAAATTTGGAAATACTACTCGGTCGTCACGTTTATGTAATGTAATGTAATTCGAGTTATGTAATCAGAACTAACAGTAACCTTGTTGTTGAATAGCTGTAAAACTTCATTCAATCGCTCAGACTGTTCACTGACCAGTTTTCAATCAGGAGCTACACTTGTCAAACACTCAATTTGTTCGATTTATTTTTGTGGCACATTAACCCTTAGATTGTGGGAAACAAAGATTGTTGTCTGCTGTTGTTTTATATTTAATCTTCTTTCTCAATAAAAACATGGTTTTACCACCCTTTAGAATCATTCCATTGAAAATGATTCTAAAATGTAGTCAAAGCATGCTTTTGATGAGAAAAAATGGAAAATAAAAAATAAACAGCAGACGACAAAAATAAATCAGCGTTGTCGTCTGCTGTTTTATATTTAGTCTCTTTCTCAATAAAAAAAACATGGTTTGACAGCACTTTAGAATCGTTTCCATTGGAAATGATTCTAATGAAATTATTCTGAAGTGTTGTCGAAGCATGCTTTTGATGAGAAAAATGGAAAATAAACAGCAGACAACCAAAATAATTCAGCATTGTAAAGGTTAGTTAAAAGGTACATGCCCACTTAGTAGGCACGCAATGTTCTTTATATCAGAGACATCATCTGAGACATTTTCTGGCAAAATAAACATTCATTCACCATTACCCCACGTATTGATTGGCAATATTATACATTTTATATCGGACGTAAATTTTCACACTGATATAAGGGGCGAAACCGTGTTTCCTTAAAATGTTAACGGACATTACTATTTATTCTTGGTATTTATTTTTTGATGTTTAATGATAATCATGATCATACTTTATAGTCTGTCGAAAATATTATTTTTTCAGGTGACGCCACAGGCATTCGGCATGTTTCGGCTTTCGGTAACACTATATATATATATATATATATATATATATATATGAACAAGGCTTCCAACTTTGGTCAGACACAACCTCTATCATAACAAATTCCGAGATATTATTAACGCTAATGTGAATATTTTGGCAGAAAGTACACATGTTTATTTGAGATTTATTGTTATCTTGCTAAAATAGCATAGTTAGAACATAATTATGCAAAGAATATCGAATTACAGCTGCTTTCCCTAGGTCGCACACAACCTCATATCATAACAAATGAAATAATGTGTTTAAGGCTCTAACGTCAATATTGTAGTTGAACTTTCATATGATCATTTGAGTATTATCGATATCCTGCAGAAATACATTGGATGCATAGATAATTACAATTTTAAACATGTTATTTTGTTATGATACGAGGTCGTGTCCGACCAGAGTTAGAAGCCTTGTTCATATGTATATAGAGTTATACCGATGACAGCCGAAACACGCCGAATGCCTGTGGGTGACGCAGGTGATTTATTAGTATAAATAATTAAAAAATATCATGCCTCATTTGCATATGAAAATACGTACGTACGTGTGTCCGGTTAAAGTTTTTGGTTAAGTTGTTTGGTTAAGTTTTTTGGTTAAAGTTTTTGGTTAAGTTCTTTGGTTAAAGTTTTTGGTTAAGTTTTTTGGTTAAGTTTTTTGGTTAAAGTTTTTGGTTAAGTTTTTTGGTTAAGATTTTTGGTTAAAGTTTTTCATTATACTATATCTCTTTTTTTTAGTGTCCATGCCTCGCCACAAGGCGCGACATGCAGGCCGCGGCCATCTAGTTTGGAATAGTGACACAATTATACACTTATTTAATTCCTATAAAGAACATTTTGTGCCTACCGAGTGGGCATGTACCTTTAACATAATTGTCATATTTTGAATTCGTTGGGCCATGATATGATCCATGCATGACAATGAATTTTATTTACTTCATTTCAATGGGGCGGATGGTTGGGAGCGTGTGACGGGTAATTTAATGATGGGGTTCATCCTTACTATACCAGAATCCCGATATCCCTGGTTTGGCCCTCCGATACATTTTTAGCTTTCTTGTATGTGAGAGTTGAATCCAGTTATACCCATTATGAAGCAGGAGGATAATTACTACCGTAACTAGAGCAGCTTGAGCTGCATCAACGGTTTGAGCCTCAAACATTGATTTCATGTGTAACTAAGCTTTAGCCCAAGGTGTAAACTATGGTTGCAAAAAGAATTTCTGAAGTTTTAGAATGAACAGTCCAACATTATTGTGTTCGCATCATCACACCGATGTGGGGCCGGTTAGCTTAGAGGTAGAGCGATGGACTCGGAGCGAGGGATACCGGGTTCGATCCTCAGCCTGGGCGGCTGTTTGTGTCCTTGAGCAAGACACTTAGCCCACATTGCTCAACAGCTGAAGTCTGCGATGTCCGTTTTCGTGGAAAGTAGCATTAAAAGATATCTGAAAATCTCTGTGTCTCTGCTCACACTGCAAAATTTGAAGTCGATCCGACCAGCGGTTTGGTGTAGATGGAGGGAGCCCGTAAGTCAGCGGATGATTATTTTTCGATAGTTATCGCCCTTAAATTGCAGTTTACGCCATTTGTAAATACACCTAATAAAACGGAAATTAAATATGTGCAATATTCCGCCAGTGAAGTTTTCGTTTGTTTTTCACCATAGGCCGGGCACAAAGCGGGAAAGTTTTAGCTAAAGGACTGAAATATCGACCGCAGCAAGAAATTTTTAAATCTATTGATAAATTACGAAGCTGACGTCACATCCGTTTGCTCTATTTTGAAAACTTGAAAAAAAGATGTTCATCTTTGACATCCAATAGAACCGGAAGTAGTCAAGATAGAGCTCTGAAAATTATCATATTTTATGCGCCTGACACTCCCCTATCACACTGGCAAGAAATTATGTTGCTGACATTACTCTACAAATTGGAAAACGTTTGTAAAGTAAATTCGGCAAAATCGTTGAAAAGTATGTACATTTTTCAACTTCAAATGCCTATAGCTCTCTTATTTGACCAGATAGCCGAGAACTGTCAGCGAGTTCGAGATAGAGAATTTTGTCAGAATTTTTGAAATCGGTTGGAAAATAAGGAAGTTATAGAAAGTATGACGTCACTTCCGGTTTCGTGGAAAGTGGCATTAAGAGATTTCTGAAAATCTCTAAGTCTCGACTCACACTTGATCCGAATGGGCATGCAAAATTTGAAGTCGATCCGACCAGCAGTTTGGGCTGTAGACTGAACGGCTGAATAAAAAAAATTAATAAAAAAAACCAACGAAAACAATAGGTTTTCGGCGCAGCTGAAAGCCGCCTCAAACCTAATTACTTTTAGGAGCTGTGGCTAAGTGACATTGGTGTGGTGAGGACCTGGCAGATAAGGATATTTTTTCTATGTCCAAAAGGGGGAGATAATTTCATGACCCCTGGTCTATTCAGAAATCTAGATTCAATTTGCTCATCTACACAAGTACTAAATATGAAGTTGCCAGCTTTTACGGTTTAACAGTTTCACTTCAACATGACACAATTAAGAAATTACAAATTCAAAAGGGGGATAAAATCCATGACCCATGGGTCAAATCAAAAATCGAAATTCAATTTGCGCACCATAAGAAAGGGATATACCAAATATCAAGTGACCAGCTATTCTGGAAAATTTGCGAAATTCTATGTCCAAAAGTGGGAGATAATCCATGACATGGGGGTCAACTAAAAAATTGAAATTCACTTTGCACATCTGCGTTCCGTAATGCAAAGATGCCGTAATGATTCGCCCGTGCATCTATTAGAATCACTACTGGTTCCGTAGTCCTGGGTGGGCGCTTAATAGAGGCAAGTGTTATTGAGCGAACGGAACAATGATAAAATATACAATTTACTGTAAACATAATAACATAACGAGGGGACGTTACTCCCGCCCTCTCAACATCTACCAGACTTGATTGTACTGTCTGTCAGTCTGTCAATTTATGAAAATTTCGAACAAAGATGTTTCGGCCCACTTTTGGTCAATATGGTACAGTCGGTAAAATGGTTAAAATACTGTTAATATTTATAATATCAAACTAGTGTCGATCATTAATGGTTATCAGATTTACGCCTACAGATGTGTCGGACCATGGACGTTTCGGACTGTGGACGTTTTGGCCTGTGGACGTTTCGGCCCGTATCAACGCGATTATTTTCGGCCCACGGCAACGTCCAGAACAAGCCAGTTTTAATTTTGCTTATCTCCTTGGAAATTTCGGCCAACAATCCAACATGATGGCAATTTGAACCATATTATACGAGATGGGTTTGAGATGCTTTGAAAATGTCGTCTCCATAACCGTGTAAATTGTGTTCGCCCAGCAGCCGTGCAAATAACTACTGCTGTTGAGGAATTTAATGTCACACCGGAAACAGTCGAATTTCACTTCCGCTTTTGAAAGTAGAATTTTTTTCCCCGATTTTCAAAGAATTTGCCTACGAAATACTGGAAAGAAAAAAAAAATATATTTTGACATTTAGCTTCGATTTTGTTCCCCAAGTCCAAGTCTTTTCAATGTAAAAACTGGGGTGTGGGCATCTATGAGAGCATGGGCGTCTATTAGAATCATTACGATAAATACCAAATATCAAGTCCCCAGCCATTATGGTTTAAAAGCTTTACTTCTTACCAGGCAAAATTGAGAAATTCTAAATCCAAAGGGGGAGATAATCCATGACCCAGGGGTCAAATCAAACATCAATATTCACTTTACGGATCTGCACACTATAAAGCAGATACATAACCAATTATCAAGTCCCAGCTATTACGGTTTAAAAGTTTTACTTCCAAGGCAAATTGAGAAATTTCAAATCCAAAAGGGGAGATAACCCATGACCCGGGGGTCAAATCAAAAATTGAAATTCACCTTGAGCATCTGTACACCATAAAGAAGATACATAACAAATATCAAATCTCCATCTTTTACGGTTTAAAAGGTTTACATCTTACAAGGCAAAATTGAGAAATTCTAAGTCAGAAGGGGGAGATAATCCATGACCCGGGGATCAAATAAAAAATCAAAATTTTCTCTGTGCATCTGCACATCATAAGGAAGCTACATACAAAATATCAAGTCTCCATCTATTATGGTTTTAAAAGTTTTACTTCTTACAAGAAAACGTGACGGATATAAATAGTCTAGGAAAAATGTTGAACAAGTACCGGTACCTCAAATTCTTGTACGCACAAATTGATACACAAGTATACCTGGTTGAGTACATCTGAGTCCGTCCGACGCTGATTTTCGGACACTCTGTCGATGGATATCTGATGCTTGTGCAACAACTTTCGCGACAAGTACCACAAGACCCTTGTGAGCTGAAATAAAGTAGTCTGCTTGTGCACCTGGCAGAAGTGCATCTTGTGCACACAAATTGATTCACAAGTATACCTGGTTAAAGATGGACAGATGGACGGACACGTGTGACGAAAACAATATACCTATACTTTTTTTTAAAAAGTGGTTATAATATATGGTACCAATTACCTGCCTTATGCCTGGAATAGAGGATAGATAGGAATTGGAAAGTACTAGAAGTCAAAACCGTAATAAAAACTATAATAAAAACACACACTTTACTTTTATAAATATAACTGAGATAGACAGAAGACCCCTGGCTTCATTACGATGTTAGTGCATCACTCTCAGTTGAAAAACTTTGCAATTGCACTCATATGTGGCCTTGAGTCTGATCAGGATCTGCACTGTTCACCATTCCATGAAACAGCCATCAGCCTTCTAACAAGGAATATATCTCGTTATCAGGTCACAGGAGTGTGCTATTTGATCGAGAGCTACAATGGTCACAAAACCCATAAGCCACATTTCTCCAGTCACAGCTACATATAATCTCCAAATACCAAGCCAGACCACAAAATCTATTATTTTGGAACGAAATGTGAAAACGCCATACACAAGCATCTTCAGACAACTCCCAAACATTTGTGGGCAGTTAGTTAACCTGCTATGCTTTTTATGCAGTTCTGTCCATGGTTAAATCACGGCAATGTCCTTGCAACGTGTTATTATGGCCTATTAAGGAAAATATCTCAGAGATAACGAGATGGCGGGCTAGTAATCAGCCAAATATGGAGCTGTGTACTGAACAGACATATACGCCAGCATATGAGAAACAGGACTTGCGGCATTTGTAATTTTATGACACGTACAACAATTTTTACGGCATTTGCTATAATTTTATATCTTGTTACTCCTGTACAGATCCGAAGTCGGATTAGGATCTACAGTAATCAATTTGCTGTGATTATTCCCCGATCCGTACAAGCGAAATATGGGATTCGACCTTGTTAACCTGGCCTAAAAAACAGTTAATAGTTAATTGTGTCACCGCAACAATAATTGTTGGGCGTATATAGTATAGTGTTTACTCTGTTTTCATTCGATAATTCGACTACCATATTTTAGATGAACATTCATATCATCCATTGGAAGAACCCTATTGATGTAGGTTTAATATCTTCAAAGTCAGGGTCACAGGTGCTAAAAATAGATTGTTTATGCAAATTTCTTTCGCTTCCGTACGATAACTCGACTAACGTCTATCCTATTTTTGTTATACGTCACATGTACATGTATATTCATATCCACTATGCGAATAACCCTATTGCATCTGGGCTTCATCCCCTCACGGTAATAAAACTAAAAACACAATCAACAAAAATAAAATGATGCATTTACTTGATATTTTTGTTTTCTTCTGTTGTTTTATGTTTTGTCTTCTTCAGTAAAAACATGGTTTGACAGCACTTTAGAATCATTTTCATAAGAAATTATTCTTAAGTGTTGTCAAAGCATGCTTTTTATAAGAAAATTGGAACATACCGGTGTCACAGGAAATTCTCCCCCCTGGAAATCTTCCCCCCGCGAGGGTGGGGAAAGATTTCCAGGGTCGAGCCTGGAAATATTCCCCCCCCGGGGAAGAATTTCCTAGGAAATTCTCCCCCCCGGGGGGGAATATTTCCAGGCTCGACCCTAGGAAATTTCCCCCCCCCACCCTGGAAATTCTCCCCCCCACCCAAAAGTTTGTGTTTGAATGCTACAAAGCAGAATTATGTCCCACCAAACATGTGCACATAGGCACGCACAATGTTTGCCATTTGGTAGTATAAGAAAGGGGAACATAAAAAATCACCTCCATCACACCCCACCCCAATCTACCATATGCATAGTGTAAATCCCTTGATAGACAAGAATATCACAAGATTGGGGGAAGATTTCTGATCAAGTGAAAATGTTTGTGTAGAACAGTTAGCATGTGACGCATATTGGCGGGGGGAGAGGATTTTATTTTCCTAGGAAATATCTACCCACAACCATCTACCATATGCATAGCGGATGTGAATGCCTCTTTGTAGACAAGAATAACCTCCCCTCCCTCATGATGAAATAATGTATGTTGTTGTAGAACAGATAGCATTTGGCATGTATTGAGGGAGGGGGTGGGGGGGGAGATTTTCCTAGGAAATATCCCCCCCCCCCCAACCAACTACCATATGCATAGCGGATGTGGATGTCTCTTTGTAGACAAGAATAACCCACGATTGGGGGAGTATTTCTGATGAAATAATGCATGTTGGTGTAGAACAGATAGCATGTAGCATGTTTGGTGGGGGGGGGGGAGATTTTCCTAGGAAATATCCCCCCTCCAACCATCTACCATATGCATAGCGGATGTGAATGTCTCTTTGTAGACAAGAATAACACCCCCTCCCTCATGATGAAATAATGTATGTTGGTGTAGAACAGATAGCATTTGGCATGTATTGAGGGAGAGGGGGGGGGGGAGATTTTCCTACGAAATATCCCCCCCCTCAACTAACTACCATATGCATAGCGGATGTGGATGTCTCTTTGTAGACTAGAATAACCCACGATTGGGGGAGTATTTCTGATGAAATAATGTATGTTGGTGTAGAACAGATAGCATGTGGCATGTATTGGTGGGGGGGGGGGGATGGGAGGGTCTCCCCCCCCCCCCCTCCCCCCCCCCCCACCCCCACCAATTCATGCCACATGCTGTCTGTTCTACACCAACATACATTATTTTGTTTCATGAGAAATACTCCCCCAATCATGCGCTATTCTTGTCTACAAAGCTATGCATATGGTAGATGGTGGCGGGGGGGAATATTTCCTAGGAAAATCTCCCTCCCCCCCCACCAATACATGTCACATGCTATCTCTTCACCAACTTTCATTTCATTTCATCAGAAATACTCCCCAATCACATGCTATTCTTCTCCTTCTCTACAAATAGACATTCACATCAACTTTGCATATGGTACATGGTGGGGGGGGGGAGGGAATATTTCCTAGGAAAATCTCCCCCCCCCCCCTCACCAATTCATGCCACATGCTGTCTGTTCTACACCAACATACATTATTTTGTTTCATGAGAAATACTCCCCCAATCATGCGCTATGTTTGTCTACAAAGCTATGCATATGGTAGATGGTGGCGGGGGGGAATATTTCCTAGGAAAATCCCCCCCCCCCCTAAATACATGTCAAATGTTATCTGTTCTACACCAACATACATTATTTTGTTTCATCAGAATTACTCCCCCAATCGTGGGGGGGGGGGGATATTTCCTAGGAAAATCTCCCCCCCCCCCCACCAATACAAGGCATACATGCTGTCTGTTCTACACCAA
Organism: Conchocele bisecta; assembly: GCA_029237695.1. Taxonomy (NCBI): domain Eukaryota; kingdom Metazoa; phylum Mollusca; class Bivalvia; order Lucinida; family Thyasiridae; genus Conchocele; species Conchocele bisecta. Next base: position 129,203,452 of record CM055267.1, read on the forward strand.
CATACATTATTTTGTTTCATGAGAAATACTCCCCCAATCATGCGCTATGTTTGTCTACAAAGCTATGCATATGGTAGATGGTGGCGGGGGGGGAATATTTCCTAGGAAAATCCCCCCCCCCCTAAATACATGCCAAATGTTATCTGTTCTACACCAACATACATTATTTTGTTTCATCAGAATTACTCCCCCAATCGTGGGCTATTCTTGTCTACAAAGAGATGTCCACGTCCACTATGCATATGGTAGATGGTGGCGGGGGGGGGAATTTTGCGGGGGGGGTAATATTTCCTAGGAAAATCCCCCCCCCCCCACCTCCCTCAATACATGCCAAATGCTATCTGTTCTACACCAACATACATTTCATCAGAAATACTCCCGCAATCACCTGCTATTCTTCTCTACAAAGAGACAATCACATCAACTTTGCATATGGTAGATGGCGGGGGCGGGGGATATTTTCCTAGGAAAATCCCCCCCCCCCCCCCTCCCCCCCCCCCCACCAATACAAGGCACATGCTGTCTGTTCTACACCAACATACATTATTTTGTTTCATCAGAAATACTCCCCCAATCGTGGGCTATTCTTGTCTACAAAGAGACGTCCATATCCACTATGCATATGGTAGATGGTGGCGGGGGGGGGGGGGGGTAATATTTCCTAGAAAATCTCCCCCCCCCCACCAATACATGCAACATGTTATCTCTTCACCAACTTTCATTTCATTTCATGAGAAATACTCCCCCAATCACATGCTATTCTTCTCCTTCTCTAAAAAGAGACATTCACATCCATTTTGCATATGGTGGGGGGTGGATATTTCCTAGGAAAATCTCCCCCCCCCCCCCAATACATGGCACATGCTGTCTGTTCTACACCAACATACATTATTTTGTTTCTTCAGAAATACTCCCCCAATCGTGGGCTATTCTTGTCTACAAAGAGACAATCACATCCACTATGCATAGGGTAGATGGTGGCGGGGGGGAATATTTCCTAGAGAATAATCTCATCCCCCCGCCTAAATACATGCCAAATGCTATCTGTTCTACACCAACATACATTATTTCATCAGAAATACTCCCCCAATCGAGGGTTATTCTTGTCTACAAAGAGACATCCACATTCCGCTATGCATATGGTACATGGTGGGGGGGGGGGATATTTCCTAGGAAAATGTCCCCCCCCCCCCCCCCCCACCCCCCCCCCCCCCACCAATACATGGCACATGCTGTCTGTTCTACACGAACATACTTTATTTTGTTTCATCAGAAATACTCCCCCAATCGTGGGCTATTCTTGTCTACAAAGAGATGTCCACGTCCACTATGCATATGGTAGATGGTGGCGGGAGGGAATATTTCCTAGGAAAATCTCCCCCAACCCCTCCCTCAATACATGCCAAATGCTATCCGTTTTACACCAACATACATTTCATTTCATCAGAAATACTCCCCCAATCGTAGGCTATTCTTCTCTACAAAGAGACATTCACATCCGCTATGCATATGGTAGATGTTGGGGGGGGGGGGGGACATTTCCTAGGAAAATCTCCCCCCCCCTCCCTCAATGCATGCCAAATGCTATCTGTTCTACACCAACATACATTATTTCATCATGAGGGAGGGGGTGTTATTCTTGTCTACAAAGAGACATTCACATCCGCTATGCATATGGTAGATGGTTGGAGGGGGGATATTTCCTAGGAAAATCCCCCCCACCTCCCTCAATACATGCCAAATGCTATCTGTTCTATACCAACATACATTGTTGGTGGGGGGGGATATTTCCTAGGAAAATATCCCCCCCCCCACCAATACAAGGCACATGCTGTCTGTTCTACACCAACATACATTATTTTGTTTCATCAGAATTACTCCCCCAATCGTGGGCTATTCTTGTCTACAAAGAGATGTCCACGTCCACTATGCATATGGTAGATGGTGGCGGGGGGGGGGGGAGATGGCGAGGGGATATTTCCTAGGAAAATCCCCCCCCCCACCTCCCTCAATACATGCCAAATGCTATCTGTTCTACACCAACATACATTTCATCAGAAATACTCCCGCAATCACCTGCTATTCTTCTCCACAAAGAGACAATCACATCAACTTTGCATATGGTAGATGGCGGGGGGCGGGGGATATTTCCTAGGAAAATCTCCCCCCCCCCCCCACCAATACAAGGCACATGCTGTCTGTTCTACACCAACATACATTATTTTGTTTCATCAGAAATACTCCCCCAATCGTGGGCTATTCTTGTCTACAAAGAGACGTCCATATCCACTATGCATATGGTAGATCACCAACTTTCATTTCATATTTTGTTTCTTCAGAAATACTCCCCCAATCGTGGGCTATTCTTGTCTACAAAGAGACAATCACATCCACTATTCCACTATGCATAGGGTAGATGGTGGCGGGGGGGGGGGGAATATTTCCTAGGAAAATCTCCCCCCCCCCCCACCAATACATGCCATATGCTATCTGTTCTACACCAACATACATTATTTCATTTCTTCAGAAATACTCCCCCAATCGTGGGCTGTTCTTGTCTACAAAGAGACGTCCATATTCACTATGCATATGGTAGAGGGGGGGGGGGGATATTTCCTAGGAAAATCTCCACCAATACATGCCACATGCTTGCTGTTCTACACAGATATACTGTTTTTGTTTTTATTTTCTAGACCCACCCCCACCATGTGCTATACATTTATACCAATCATATGCAGCTATGGTAGAGATTTAGCCTAGAGAACTCTCTACCAGCCAACATACATAATAGTTATGGTACGGTAATGGGGAATTATTGCATATACCGGTAAATAGAATCTCTACCACCCCACCACCACTATATTGTCTATGTATAGATATTATACTAAATTGGAGAGCTCTTTTATAGAAAATACTGCCTCACCTATTCACATACTTACATACAGAAGCAGACATACATTATGACTATGTTAGTTGGGTATACATGTAGGGATATTACGTCCTCTGTTACCAACAGACTGGTTCTAGCACGTGCATTTTGTATGCTCCTGAGCACAATATCAACAATGTATATGAAAATACATTAAAAGTTTTGTGGACAGTGTCTGTGAAGGTGGTGATGGGGGGGGGGAGAATTTACCAGGCGGGGTGGGGGGGGGGGGGGATATATTTCCAGGCTTAAGCCTGGAAACTCTTCCCCCCCGGGGGGGGGGAGATTTCCAGGGTGGGAAGATTTCCTGTTACACCGGTAAAAAATAAACAGCAGATGACACAATTTAATTCAGCATTCTAAGGTTTAACAAATAAACCTAACCCGGACAAATACAAAATATTCCTGATTTCCCCGCACCGTGGCCTGTGATTGGCTGTCCCACAGACAGCCAGATTTGCATCTTCCGAGAAAAACGAACAATGTTCCCGCCTAAATAATGGCAGTAAATTGGCTCCTTTGCCCGCAGATCAATACACCGGCTGTCTCTCAAGGCTCAGCAATCTGGACAAATCTAGTTTCGCCGCGTAATAAAGTAAAGCTTGTATTATCCTCGACTCAATGCCTCTTCCTTTTATCTCTCTCCGAGTTTATCTTGGCTTCGGCTCAAATAATTAACCCCTACAAGGCAGAGAGCGACTTTGTAACCAGCATCTTTGTCTCGGAATTTGAAAAAAAATCCACAGGATTTGGACAGTACGTAATTCACAGTTGTATTTGTTACCCATAATTCTGCATTCTCTGGATCTATAAACCATTTTGTTTAGGAAGAATGCAAAAATCAAAGTTTGTTTCCAGTAACATTTAAGAGAAAAGTATGAAGTATGTTGGGGGTGGGGGGGGTGGGGTGGTTGATCACCGTTTTATAAATTATTTGGTACACAATTTAGCAACATTACTTATTTAGTTAGTCTGAACATTCTGCAGAGAAATTTGAATCGGACCAACGTTCAATTCTGTCTGATTCAATTTCTCTGCAGAATGTTCAGACTAACATGCTGCTAAATTTTGTATTGTTAACGGCTGGAACTTGGTCATCATGTTTGTGGAAAATTTATAATATTTTTTAACTGTTTCTCTTCGAATAGCATATAGTCTGCGTAGTAATTGGGGTGGAATCATGTTACATGCTGATTTTCATAAAAGGCAACTAAAAGGGATTGGCCTAAGTGACGTTTGTAGTGTCTCATTTAAAGCACCTGACGACATATCGGGATCATGCATATTCATTGTTGAGTCCACAATTTCCCCACACAGGTGCAGACTGGTTCTACATGTACCAAGTTACTCACCTGTGTATCACTTTGTAGTTGAACAAACTTTAACCCTTACACCCCTAGTAATTGAAATAGACACTCCGATGTTATTTTTCAAACTCTTCCATTTATCAGAAAGGGGTATTGTTTTTAGAAATAAGAAAACATCGGCAAATCATGCAGATACTGATGTGACGGCTTGTTATGAGCTGGCTCATCTGGATCTATACTGTTTGCTATAGAGGGTTGTTAGTGTTGAAAGGGTTAACCCCCACAAGAATCAAGTCAGCCATTTTTGAATGGGCCCTTTTGTTGAAACATTTTTGGAAAATTACTTGTATCGGAAGCTAATTTTTTGTATTTATTTGTTAATAGATACTGGTAAATTATTTTTACTTGACAGTTCCCCAATTTGGGAAGAAAAAAACACCCAGATTCGTTGGGGAAGGTGCTAAATTTGTCCCCTAGAGACAGAGTAGCTTAATCCTTGTCCTATTCTATAAATATTTTGTTTGACCAACACTTGTCCCGTTCCCGACTTGCAGGATTTTCCGTGATTCCCCCTCAATTGAGCATCTGTAGATCCAATTGTTAGACTAGTTAAATAAATTGACTGTTTTTCATGCGCCACTTACGGAAATTAAATGGCTTGCGTGCCTGGCTGAACCAATTTACATAGTGAGATGGACAAATGCTCGCGCTTCCTTCCTTATTGGACTGGTCATTTATGACTGTCACTGGAGAAAATGGGGCTTATGACATCTGTGGCCGAATACACACTGATTAATAACACTCAAATTGTTGTGTCCTATTTTAGGGGAAGGGGCCAAGTGACTTTGGTGTGGTATGGACCTGGCACCAGGTCAGGTTATTCTCATTTCAGGGCTGAATATATTGTTTCTCGATGTACATATTCCGTTTTGATTTTGGGATTTTCCCCCCAATGCAGCAGGTTAAAATGGGATTGAACCCGTTTGCTTTGGCCTTACATGACCTCAGCTGTTGATAGGCCGTTAAACACCAATAAACAAACAAACACATTGTTGTGTCCTATATTGACTAGATACGCATATCCTGGTCACAGCTACTTTCGCTGACATTCCATTGGTCAAACAGCATCAGATGACATTGCCGAACGACATCAGTCCACGTTCTTTTCCTAATCCTATTACTTTCAGAGGAAGGTGCCGAGTGACTTTGGTGTGGTATGGACCTGGCACAAGTTCAGGTTCTTCTAATGTCAGGGCTGAATACATGTATATATTTTTTCGATGTCAATATTCCGATCTGATTTTGGGATTTCCCCTCAATGCAGCAGGTTATATGAGGGATCAAACCTGTTGGCCCGGTATGAAATTACCTTAGCTGTTGATAGGCCAATACACACTAATAATAAAATAAAATAAAATCTTTTTAACGAAAATCATGTTAGATTTGCCCATCCTTTTGCATAAACCGTTACCTGATAAATAGAAAATCTTGCCAGTGTCTTGATGTCATGTATATTAGGCACGGCTCAGAAATGGTAGGAACTACTGTATGTTGTCTAGCGTGCCTCATAAACTTGATATCAAAACGCATTGGTATTTTCTATTTAACTCCTTTCATGCTGAGGATACACCATTTTGTTTGTGTAGAATCCTAAATATTTTCTTTATATGAGCTCACAAATATATGTTGTGACCGCCATTTGAACCGTCTCGTCAAGACGGTTCAAATGAGTGGTCACAACATATACTTTCATTGAGATATAACAAAAATAAAAATAAAATATATTTTTAAAAAATTATACCCTTAAAGTTGTATTTCGCATGTAATTGGTTAATGCCCTGTATCTTCATCAAACATAGGAAGTATTAGCATAAGTATTGGACAGAGCGTAATTAAGGAGGAGGGATCTTGTGTGCATTGCATACTAGTATGTCATTAATAAGTGGACTTGTAAACTCTTGTAAACTAACAAGTTATGACACCACACTATTGCAACCTGTGCTGCGGACTGGGAAAAGGGAGTTTACAATGATTGCGACCAGCGTCGTCCGTGTCAACAAATGGCAATACTTCTGTACAAGTTTCTTCATCATGATATAACTTTAATATTACTTCACGGATTGCTTCAATATTTGGACACTTGATACATGTGAGCATTCAGAACACACTCATGCTGCCATTAACACAACCTTGTTTCGTGTTTAAATCATGCACTTCTCTGATGGTTTTTGTGATACTTGCTTTAGCACATGCCCATGATCATGTTACGGTGAACAGTAATACGGTCAAATGTGTCGGCAGGCGCAATACTGTTTCCGTGACAAAATTCTTGTTTTACTCTATTTCCTTTATTTCTCAACATATTCAATTGAACCATCTTCAAACTGTCATCGTAAAATATAATTTCATTGAAAAATAAGAAAACTACCATATTAATTCCAATTCTAATAATGTGCAAATAACATACAGTGAAACCTGTGAATAACGGCCAGTGATGGGAAGAGAAAAAATGGCCTTTGTTCACAGGTGGTCTTTATTCACTGGGTCATTTATGTTGTAATTGAGTTATTGGGAAAGCAAACGTGTGGCTGCTATAGACAGGAAATTACTATTCCAAGCAATGGAAGGAGAGTGGGGGTGGCTACTATTAGAATCAATACAGTATTGATATTTTTCCACCTATACAATGAGGGGGCTACTATTAGAATCAATACGGTATTGATATTGTTTCACCTATACAATGAGGGGGCTACTATTAGAATCAATACAGTATTGATATTGTTCCACCTATACAATGAGGGGGCTACTATTAGAATCAATACATTATTGATGTTGTTCCACCTATACAATGAGGGGGCTACTATTAGAATCAATACGGTATTGATATTTTTCCACCTATACAATGCGGGGGCCTACTATAAATCAATACAGTATTGATATTGTTCCACCTATACAATGAGGGGGCTACTATTAGAATCAATACAGTATTGATATTGTTCCACCTATACAATGAGGGGGTTTTCTACTATTAAGAATATACAGTATGAATATTGTTCCCACCTATACTATGATGTGCTACTATTAGAATTCAATCGGTATTGATATGTTCCACCTATAACAAATGAGGGGGCTACTATTAGAATCAATACAGTATTGAAAATATTCCACCTATACAATGAGGGGCCTTCTATAAATCAATACATATTGAATTTTTCCACCTATCAATGACTACTATTAGAATCAATACAGTATTGATATTGTTCCACCTATACAATGAGGGGGCTACTATTAGAATCAATACGGTATTGATATTTTTCCACCTATACAATGAGGGGGCTACCATTAGAATCAATACGGTATTGATAAGTTTTTCACCTATACAAATGAGGGGCTACTATTAGAATCAATACGGGTATTGATTTTTTATTTTTTTCCCACCTATACATGAGGGGGCTACTATTAGAATCCACCGATACAGTAATTGATTGTTTCCACCTATACAATGAGGGGGCTACTATTACAATCAATACGGTATTGATATTGTTTCCACCTATACAATGAGGGGGCTACTATTAGAATCAATACGGTATTGATATTTTTCCACCTATACCATGTATACAATGGTTTATCGTAAGATCCCTTCTACTTCTCTGTATTTGAGAATGGGAGGATAAATTGATCCGATGTCCCTCCAATGTCACAAATCAATTTTTCCTGTACCATTTGCGTAAAATTGTTTGGCGTGTCTGGATGGAGTGGAGTTTTGTTTGGGCTGGAATCGGCAACACGAATCAATACACTTGCGAACAATCTTGGACTGGCACTTGATCTGAATTAGGCAGAATTTGTAAGAAAATATTACATTAAATGTGTGTGCAGTGTAAGGATACAATGTTTTCGTTGAAAAAATCATTTATTTTGTTTATTTCTCATTAAAAGTATATGTTGTTACCACTCATTTGAACTGTCTCGGCGAGTGTTAACAACATATACTTTGGAGAAGAAATGAGGATTATAGGAACGTATTCTTCAAAATTTCATATTGACTATTAATGGATTAAGAAATTAGCAGAAATTTCTCATTTCAGTCTACGGATTCATTAAAGGCAGAAAATGTTCTTTATATCAGAGACATCATCAGCGACATTTTCTGGCAAAATAAACACTCATTCACCATTACCTCACGTATTGATTGACATTATTATACATTTTATATCTGACGTAAATTTCCACACTGATATCAGGGGCGATAACGGTGTTTCCTTAAAATTTTAACAGACATTACTATTTATTCTCTGTATTTATTTTTTGATGTGCAATGATCATATTTTATAATCTGTCGAAAATATTATTTTTTTAGGTGACACACTTAATTAGTTTAAATAATTAAAAAATATCATGCTTCATTTGCATATGAAAATAGCCTGATACCACCGCGAGTCACTATCAGTAAAATAAATATTACTAAATGATTATATCTGTATAGCGGGCATGCGTACTTTTTAGAACTGGTGGAATAGTGACACAATTATACACTTATTTAATTCCCATAAAAAACATTTTGTGCCTACTGAGTGGGCATGAACCTATAAAAATATGTGTTGTTACAACTTACATCTTGACGAGATGGTTCAAATGAGTGGTAACAACACATACGTTGGAGAAGAAATGAGGATTTTAGCAAACTATTCTACAAAATTTCATATTGACTGTAACGGATTAAGATTTAGCAGAAATTTCTCATTACAGCTCACATGAGTGGTGAAAACATATATTTACGAGAAGAAAGGAGAAAATAGAGAATTATTTTCTCCAAACTTTTATACTATTCTAATCGCATATTATGTAGCCCTTTTTTGAATATTTAGTGGAAATAGCCGTCTTTGCTTGGATTAAATAATGTAAATGATTAGTAAGAATGTGCAAGTTTAATTTAAATACTTTAAATGTTTAGTAAAATGTGGTGAGTATAACTTTATTTATTTTTCCTTTGACATTTCAGTTGGAGATGTTTTGATATCGTTCTCTTTCGCTGCTGTTATATTCTGGACATCAGAAGTTGCCTACGTAATAAGTAAGTACTTATATGAGTGTGGGGGGGATTGGAACAAAACCATTTTAAAGGCACAGTGTCATAGTTATGTGCAGAAACTGATGAAATGGATCATTAGTAGAAACATTATTTATTGTAGATTTGTGTCATAATATCTGAATCACCTGTAATTATTAGTCTAAAAACCTGAAAAAAATGTAGATAAAAGATGTTATTTATACTAAAAGTAACTAGCATTGCAAACACTAGTTTTTGTGACTGTGACTGGAGAAATGGAGCTTAATGGAACAACGTAGAACCAAAAATAGCAAACGACTACCAGTATTCATTATATTTTCTTTAATTTTCCCTGTAAATATCATGAATATGTCTTGGAATTCCATTAGAGTTGAGTCCGGAGGACGCATTCTAATGATATTTCAAGACATGTACAAAGAGGGAGGGAGAGAGAGAGAGAGGGAGAGAGGGAGGGGGGGAGGGAGGGAGGGTGGAGAGAGAGAGAGAGAGAGAGATTTTTCTTGAGTTGTTGGCTGTTATGGTCTACCCTCGTTACCTCAAACTATCTAAGTCAAACTACAGATACCGTATTTACCGTATATATTGGGACAGTAAAAAATAATTAAAAAAATTAGTGTCCCAAAATATAATATAAAAAAAATATTTATTTTTTTTCTGTCCCAATATTTATGGTAAATTCGGGAATATTTGTTCATTTCATGTTTGCATTGTCATTATTAAAATTTGAATTAAAGTTTGTGTTTGTGTTAAATAATCCCTAATTATCGATTCTCACTGTGACTATGAATGAACGACGTCGCCAATGCCTATAATATGCCATAAGTTTTCACTGTTATCTTCGCATGTAATACATATATTGAATCCAAGAATTGTTAACGTCATGTTTTTATGTATTCATCATGTTCATGTAGAATGTAGATCTACGCAGGTCCGTGCAATCCATTATTGTAAACGCGTAGTAAAAAAGTGTAGTAATGATGACACAATGACCCAATGACCGATATCCTGTTCCATCAGCTGCAACGCCACGGACAAGCTCGTGCGTTGCAATCTGTGTTTACTCTTATGGTGAGCACAGGTGGAAGACTCGGACATATGACACCAAAATAAATGCCTATTAAAAAAATCCCATTATCCCACCCACCTGGTATCGTACTGTACATGACGTTAATAATAGAACGAGATCAAGTGGGTGGGGTGGGGTAATGGATATTTTTGAAATGGTCATTTTCTTTGTGTCACACGTCCGACTATTCCACCTGTGGGTTGAGTACAGACCTGTATAGACATGTTTTGCCCGACGTGTTATAATATTGCGCCAGTTCATGAGGTAATCAGGCTTATCACGTGAGATTTTCGACGAAGATAAATCTGATAATAGTGATAATAGTGTACATTTTCTGTAAACAATATCGAATGTTGACGAATATTAAATTAGTAATTATTACGCATTTGCTCTGAAAATGTTATCAACTTTCCGATATATTTGCAGAAAAAAATAAAATCATTCTCGGCGAAAATCTCAGTTATATAATAAAGTTGATTATCTCATGCACTGGCTCAATTATGACGTAGCGAAACAAGGCCAGTTGTCACGTACACATTTGTGTACATGCGCCGGGGGCGTGGGCAGTGCTGTAACAATTTAGTTAATCTGGGTCGAGTTAATCTGCGCGACTGATACGCGATCTCCGATTGGTCAGCCTTTACACCTAATTAATATTCCACCAATGGTGAGCGTGAACGCATGCCGGAGATGAAATCGAGCACATAAACAATTAGCACTGCTTTGTTTCTGGGACCAATAATTGATCTTATTCCCAGTTTGCTCGGATTAATTTACGAAATGTGCAAACGTGATCAGCTGCACATTCACATCGGTGAGATAAAAGGAGGCTATGCGTCCATAAAAAAAAAAAAAAATCGTCCATTTTGGGTCTAATTTGATGGAATATTTTTTTATATTTATTCACCCAAAAATGGCAAGTTGGGAGTTCTTTAGAATCGTAAGACGATTCTAAAGCACTCCCAACTTGCCATTTTTGGTGAATATATATCAAAATTTCCATCAGTTAAGGTGATTAATTTGAGGGTATGTCCCAAATCTTAATCTCCCAAAAATAATTATTTTCCGGTGTCCCAATACATACGGTAAATATGGTAACTGAAAGTGAAATTCCTGGTCCCAAACACATGTTGTCTTATATGATACTCTCATTCACTCTTAGAATGCGGGAAACAAAAATAGTCGTCTGCTGTCGTGTTATATTTGATCTTCTTTCTCAATAAAAGCATGGTTTGACAGCACTTTAGAATCATTTCCGATCATTGTAAGTGTTAACTAAGTATTTTCCTAGTGCGATAGGAGAATGAACTAGCTAGGTTAAATTAACTGCCGCATCGCCTCCTTCATTTAATGCACACATATTGACTGTATCGCAGATATTAGTAAATTCGGAAACAAACGGGCCTGTCGCGTGACACGTGCATTCTTGTATATTCGGGATTTCCGTATAATTGTATATTTGTGATGTGTGGTACTGTGTTGTATGGTTGTGCGTATTATTGATTTCACATACCTGTGATTCCACATACCTGTGATTTCACACACCTGTGATTTTTACATACCTGTGATTTAGCATGTACATTTGCCATGTACAATGTGCGTGTAATAACGGGGCTTATGTTGTATTGGTGGAAATACGTTTATGCGTGTCCTTTTTGCGCATTTAAATACACGTCCATTTATGAGCAATGTTTTTACTGATGCACGCCATATTTGCCACAGACTATGCATGTGTGTGGTAGAGCACTCGTTGACTGCGTGTGCTGGTTTCGCTAGGGAAAAGACCCCTTTTAGTATTACGGATGTCCACTATCCGTGCCGGCCGAGTTTGTCCGCGTGTCAGTTGTTCACCAGATAAGGGACCTTCTGTAGGTGAAGCCAGTATATAGCGCAGACCATACCATGGTCTGCCCTGTTATGTCTGCTACGGGTTAGTGTTTCAGCATAGCCTGGTACTGGCCAACACGGATAATTCAGATCCCATACTGGTGATGCTTTGTGTCGTGATATTTCCGTAAATGACCACGATATTTGAGTTTAGTATGTGCTACACTCTCATTTCAAGCCAATTTCAACCCTTAAATATAAGCTAAAAAAAGTATTTTCCTCAGTTCCTTGGACTTTGAATAAACCAGTGTAGACTGTATTATCACTGCTAGCATGAAAAGAGGAAAATAGCATTGGTGGCCAGACCACTGTCTGTTCCACATTTTGTTGCCTCGTTTTGACCATTAAACGCATGAAATCCAAAAAATATTTGAAAGTAATTACTTTTACACCAATAACCAAGAAGTCACCCTGCCAAAAAAATATTGATTTTATTGCGAAAAAAAGATTTTCCTATGTTAAATTGCCATAAGAAATTTTTTTTCGCTATTAAATCAATATTTGATGGAATTTCATGAAACAAAAAAAATTTGGGGAGGGTAACTTTTTTCTTATTGGTGAAAAAGTACATACATTTAAATATTTTTTAGATTTAATGTGTTTAATAGCCAAAAGTTTGTCGGTGGGAAAACGTGGAACAGACAGTAGTTGTGAGGCGCTATGAGACGGAGGTTGGATTAAAGCAGTCGTATGTCAATAGTATGACATATAATTCCATCTAATGTTTATTAAGCAATCTAAATCTAGCCAGTGGTATTTTAAGCCTAATTTGGAATTGAAAAATTCTGAAAGTGGTGCTCTAGTGTCACAGAATATGTGAGCCATCATGGGAGAATGGACCAGTCGGGTGGTGGCCGATTCTGCAATCATAAAAATGTTTTCTGTCAGAATATCATAAATTTGGATGTTTTAAAAGTACAAAAATAAAATTGACCATCCTAAAAACATTAGCACTGGCGGCCGATTGGAAATGATTCTAAAGCGTTGTCAAAACATGTTTTTGATAAGAAAAATGGAAAATAAACAGCAGACAACAAAAATGAATTCAGCATTACTGGTCTGTATATGTTCCAGAGTCCATGTAATGATGTAATGATGTAATGATGTAATGATGTAAGTCTATCTACAATGTAATAATAGCAAACAGTGATCTGATTAGAGGACAAAGTATTGCTCTGTGGGGACATTTTAGGTGAATAGTGCAAGTCTGCTTGATGTCTGCTTCATATGCAAATTGTCACCATTACGTATCATCGTCGTTGTGTGTGCGAGGAGGTATTGGGTCATGTTTGCAACCAGTGTAGACCCAGATCAGCCTGCACATCTGTGCAGTCTGATCAGGGTCTACTCTGTTTGTTAAATGTTAATGTTATGCCTTGTTTGTATGTGATGTTGGATGAGAAAAACGGGTTAAATTTTGGGATTGATGGCTTTGATATTGGAAATGATTCTGAAGTGCTTGTCAAAACATGTTTTTATTGAGAAATAAGGCAAGATATAAAAGCAACAGCAGACGATAATTGCTGTGTGTAGCGATCTAAGGGTTAACCTAATATTACATACGAGTCGCCTGAAAAAAAATATGTATAATAGTGAAAAATAACAATTTATGGTTACAAATTTTATTGTATTTAAATCAATTCAACAAGTGTCTAGATATGGAACCTATTTCTATACGTTCTATTTCTATACGTTCTATTTCTATACATGCGTCTGTCCGTACGTATACATCTGCAGTGTACATGGTCATTTACTTCAAAACTTCAATATGCCATAACTTCAATATTACTGCATGGATCACTTTAGCATTCGCACACTTCATACATATCAACATCTACGACACACTCGTGTGACCAATAACATGACCTTGACCTTCACAAGGTTGCTGAAACACTTAGCCATTTTTACCATCAAATATATGCAAGGGAGCAGATTCATATTTTTACAAACCTACTGTCTAAAGTTTTATCAAATGAATTGGTGTGTTTGGTTGATATGTTGCCTAGAGATTTATCTACTGAATTGGCGCGTTTGGTTGATATGTGTCATTTGCAGTTCATAAAGACAAATCCACAGCCTAATATCTGTGACATGATCTGTGACACAGTGCCTATAACGATCAATGTGGGATTACGGAGTTGTTGGTTCGATGGACCCTCAAGATTGTCTAATGAGACTCGTTTCCTGCTAAATTCATGAGAAATCTATGAAAATCTATTTACCCCAATGGCGGAGAAAATGGACCTTACAACGTGTGCGACCAGCGAAGCCCCAGATCAGCCTGCGCATACGTGCAGTCTGATCAGGGCCAACGGTGTTCACAATTCAGTCACTCAGCATGCTGACTGCTGACAACAAGTCCTCGACAAATCCACTCGTCCGCTTATATGGTGACTCGTTCACTCGTCCGCTTATATGGTGACTCGTCCACTCGTCCGCTTATATCAAGTGAATTTTCGATCTGGATGAGTGGTAATTTGAATAGACAGTGCGGCATAAACATTAACCTTTAGAATGCAGTAACTGAAAATTGTCGTCTGCTGCTGTTTTATATTTTGCCTTCTTTATCAATAAAAGCAATGGTTTGGCAGCATTTTAAAATCAGTTCCATTGGAAATTATTCTAAAATGCTGTCAAACCATGTTTTTAATGAGAAAAATGGAAAATAATAAGCAGACGACAAAATTTAATTCAGCATAGTAAGGGTTAAAACATAGGAATGTATGATTTGAAATTCAATCTGGACGAGTGGAAAATTAAGAATATGTCTGGCCTGAAAAGATGTTGACCCTAATGCAGCCAGATTAACAGGACCTATATTTGTTGCAGATGTCGGGTACATTTTCTCAGCGGGCGGTTTATTCGTACTTGTATCTTGTATAATGTAACTGCAGAATATTATTATGTCTGTACGCACAGAGATGTGACCAAGTTGTTGATTAATCTTGCAAGTTAGAACACTTTCGTCGCCGTCGTCGTCCACATCGACAAATGTCAAAAAGTTTGTGCAACTTCATTCATCATGATATATACCCTATATAACTTTAATATTAGTTGACGGATTGCTTCAGTATTTAGACTTGATACATATGAGCATTTGGAACACATGTACACTCGTGCCACCATGAACATGCACTTGACTTTTTTGACCTTCACATGGTTGCGGAAACACCTGCATTTGGAACACACTCATACAGCCATTAACATAACCTTGACCTTTGTCGTGTTTAAATCATTCACTTCTCGGACGGGTTTTGTGATGCTTACTTTAGCACATGCCCATGATCATGTTGCGGTCAAATGCCGTGGCAGACGCGACACCGCTTCCGTGACAGAATTCTTGTTGTTGGCTGTTTTTCGATACTATTTAACTACTATGTGTACCAAGAGATGATACTTTACAGGCCCGTAGCCAGACCTGTTTGAAGGGGGGGTCGTTTCGAAGGCTCAAGAGGCCTGAGATATCTAGGGGGGTCTAAAAAAGTGGACCTCAAGGCCAAATAAGTGGACCTCGAGGCTGGGCGGGGGGGTCGTCCGACCGCTCCGACGCCCCCTGGCTACGGGCCTGCTTTACTTGCACCCAATGTAAATGTCACTGGGTCTCACATATGTACAGAAAGTGATGAAACAAATTAGTTGAAACTATTTTTAGTGCAGATTTGTATCATATTTCTGAACCCAAATGTACATATAAATCACCTGAAAATGTTTTTATCACTGAATAATAACTAGTGCATGTTGCAAACTCTAGTTTTTGTGCAAACAATGGTTACTAATTTATTTGTATTGATACTCTTTTAAATTACTAGAACTAGGGTGTTTAACCCTTACTACGCTGAATTAAATTTTGTCGTCTGCTGGTAATGTTTTATTTCCAATATTTCTCAATAAAAACCTGGTTTGACAGCGCATGAGAATCGTCTCCACTGGAGAAGATTCTCATGTGCTGACAAAACAGGTTTTTTTGTTAAGAATTAAGGCAAAAATGAAAAACAGCCGACAACAATTTTCGTCTCCCGCGTATTGAGGGTTAATGAAAACTTCTTCATGAGGCGAACAACAGCGTATTGACTATCTGAGACGTCATCTAAGACCCACTGCCTCCAAGTCTCAGTATTAAAGTAACTTATTCTGTGTTTCTATGAAGCCATAAAATGTCCCACAAATCCCGTCGGCTGGCAAAATCTGGCTATTGGTAAAGATTGTCTATAGATACTTGGCACGCCTGATGATAGAATGGACAGTGTTGTGTGTGTAACATATGTCATAGAAAACCCTTCCCACTAAAACCCTCCAATTGTTATAGCAAACCCCGCCCAGGTGGAACATTTCTGTGATCAATGGATACTGATTTTACTCTAATCATTATTATTGCACATTACAGGCGGGATTTATACCAACAACAAGATAATAACAATCTACAAACTGTAGCATATTACTCTGAGTATTTTTAGCTCACCTGAGCAAAGCTCAGATGGCCGCCGAAAGGTCAAAAGGTTGTTCTTTTATTAGAGATTTCAAAATTTTCTTCACACGAATCGCTTTGCCCATGGTGGCCAAACTTCAGTTATGGTCCATAGGTGAAGCGTTTTCAGATTTGTTAAATTTGTTAAAACAGAGGTCATCGCTAATCCAAGATGGCCGCCATCTAAAAATAGCACAAATTCTTAAAAAATCTTCTTCTCATGAACCGCCAGCCAGATTTCGACGAAACTTGGTAGGAATGATCGATAGAATGCTCTTTCGAAGGTGTTAAAATGGTGACCCCGGGGTCAAAAATGGACGTGGCCCGTGGGGTCAAATTGGGGTCAAATTGAAGGTATTGATGAGGTGATTGCTCTGGTGCAATATTTGCTGGAATCGGATGATTATGACATCCATGATGGCCGCCAAAAGGTCCATTTATTCAAGATTTTGAACGTCTTTTTCTCAGGAACCACATGGCCGATGCTGGCCAAACTTCATAGTAAGTCAAGATCCTTGGGTGAAGCATTTTCAGATTTGGTAAAATGAGAGTCATCGCTTAATCCAAGATGACCGCCATCTAAAAATAGCACAATTTTTTTAAAACACATGAACTCAATGTCACATTCTCCTCTGGTGTTCATGGAGTCAGGTGAGCGAATTAGGGCCATCATCGCCCTCTTGTTCATATAAGACCCCCCAGTTTAATGAGACGCTCTATTCTGGTAATTTGACAGCTACCAATCTGTGTTTACATGACCTTGACTTCACAAAATGGCTAAAGAATCCAGTGATGCAGACTGACAGAACCATGCTTTGTAAATCTTTTTCAATAATGATGTTTATGATTGGACAAAAGTGGGAATAGCTGAAATACAACATTTTGAAGGTATTCTAACAATTTTGATTAAAAACGTACATGCCCTTTCACAGATGGGTGTTTTCTGCAATAAATTTCTGGGAAACTGACCGTGAACATTTCTGTGATTAGTGACGAATGCAGTTTACGAAAATTCACGATGCGGTGGTAATCCCGACAAATGGTTACGCTACTGTATCTCCCCTGTTTATCACAAATTCTGATAATATATGCTATATATACCTACCGGTATACAACAAATTTTCTGGATATTGATAAAATTCAGTGGTACAATTGGTTGCTATACGTCATTTGCAGTGCATACCGGTAAAGTGAAAAATGCATATACGTGGTTTTTCGCTTCATGCACAATAAATGGCATATGTAAATCACAACATTTTATTTGATCAAATTCCCAATAACGTGTGTTATATTCAAGTAGATGTATATGCTATCAGCAACTGATAAGTAGGGGAGATAATTTGGCTTGTCGTCAGTAATGAAAAATTGTGAATTTCTTTACTTTAATATTAGAAAATTTAAAAAGAAGTTCCCATTATAGACGCTAGTGTAATTAAATAAAATAAAATAATTTAGTAACCATCGATTGAAAAACATGTTTATAGTACTGAAGAATAACTAGCGTTAAGATATTTTTCAATATTATAAACATTTTTGGCTAATCCCTATTTTTTTACAGGCGACTGTGTTCAATTACAATGTAGGTTCAGAAGTACGGTACAAATCTACAATTAACCCTTACACCGCTATCTTCACTTTTTGTCGTCTGCTGTTTATTTTCTATTTTCCATTTTTATCATCAAAAACATGCTTTGACAGCAACTTAGAATAATTTACAACATGCTTTGACAGCACTTTAGAATAATTTACAACATGCTTTGACAGCACTGTAGAATCATTTCCATTGGAAATTATTCTGAAGTGCTGTCAAACCATGTTTTTATTGAGAAATAAGGCAAGATATAAAAGCAACAGCGGACAACAATTGTTGTGTGTAGCGGTCTAAGGGTTAAATTGTTTTTCCTATTCTACTTCATCATTTTCTAAGCTGATCTGTGACCCAGTGCCTTTAAGCAAATCATCAATACCGAATGGTGGATCCTGTCATGTGACGACTATATTTGGAAAGGCAAACATCGTTAGTACTACAGATGACGAGCTTGATTCTGCATCTGCAAGATTATCGAGGAACACATTGTTGTGTGAGTAGGTGGGCCACGGTGGGTCGAGTGTGTCATGTGCACGTGATATTTTGGCTGGCTTCTACCTACATTCTTAGTGTATTTTTACTGTATCCAATACCGATATAAGCTTCTAGCTCCTCAGGTACTTTATTTCTTGTATACAGTTGAAGCCCTATAAACCTGACGCTGGAAAATATGGTTGTTTAACTTAGATGTGTGTCGCTGTTATGTATCTCCGATTACAATGACTTCATGATTTCAAAGCACTAATATCTGTTATGAAGTGCTCACATGTCTGATTGACAGTGGGACTTCTCCAAACAGGACACCCTGGGGACCTCCCAGGTTTGGAGATGTTCCACTGTATCTTCTTATATTTATTTGTTTTTTCCCGTTCTTTTTAATTAATTTGGTAAATAGTTGGGAAGAATCTTGCTGGGTGATCAGACCCATGCTTATTTAACCTACTTTTAAATTGGTTCTGTGTATCTGATTGGACTAACAAATTGGGAATATTATTCCAGGCATTGACAACATTGTTGCTAATATTTATTCTCAACCTTTGTTTGAATATTTTATTCAGTGTCCTGGTCTGTTGTTCAGTTGCCATCTTGAATATGTTGTCCTTGTCGAGTTTGTCTATGTCTGGTATGCTTATGGGTTTTGTGACTAGTGTAAATCCAGATCAGAATCCGCACAGTCTGATCAACATCTGCACTGTTCACCATTCCATTAGTGAAACACCCATCATGCTTCTAACAAGAAATATAGATCGTTATCAGGCTACATGAGTGGGCTATTTTATCAGGAGCTACACTGGTGACAAAACCCAAAAGCACCATTTCTCCAGATAACTGCCACATTTATCAAAATATCTCAGTAAATTCTGAAATAATTGTTATGGGAAAAAGCGCAGACATGCCGTGAAACAACATAGCCTGCCAATAACGCCTTCCTCATAACTGTAGGCAGAAGTGAGCCAGTTTAGCAGATGCACATGATACAATTTGCCCACCATATATTGGTGTCAACGGAAAACAAACGTAGATATTACATAGTTACCAGCACTGAGGAAGAAAGGGTTAGATCCTGAATGAGTGTTAGTGTTAAGAGTGAAGACTGAGGTAAGCCATTATATTATTGTGTCTGTCTTGATTTACACCTCTTAAATTGAATAATATTTACATGTGCCCATGACTTTTTATCCCACCTACCTTTAGTGGAAAGTGAGACAGTGGTCACAAGTCTGGCGATATTGACGTCAACAGTTTTGGACAACACTTGTATCCACAGTTGTTCTTACCTCCTCATAGGTTAGGCTTTACCATACTTCATCAGTATCTTCCTCAACTTCATGGCTAACCATGCACTGTCATTTGTGTGACATTGACCTACTTTTCATCTCACCCACTTTTATTTAGTGGAAAGCGAGACATAGCAGTCACAATTGTGTTGGTGTTGGCTGCAACAGCTTTGGACAGAAGCTTCTAAATATTGCTTTTCTCCTGATGTGTTAGCTAAAACTTTGCCAAACATTACCAGTAGCTTCCCCACATTGACCACTGTGTCATTCAGGTGACCTTGACCTACATGTGATAATCTTGTTTTGAGATTAAATCATTTTAGTGACCTATTTATAGCCCACAAAATTTCCCAGCATGCAAAGAGAACAAATATCTCCAATTGTTGCAAATATCATTAGGTGACTTCTCAGCCAGTGGGCCTTGTACAGTTTTCATGCTCAGGATACGCCATTATGTTTGCGGAAAATCCTAAATATTTTCCTTCTATGCACTCAGAAGTATATGCCGAGACAACCATTTGAACCGTCTTTACCGAGATGATTCAAATGAGTGGTCACAACATATACTTTCATTGAGAAATAACAAAAATAAAAATAAAATATTTAATAAATTTCATACGCGTAAATGTGTATTCCGAAAGGAATGGGTTAAATTCCTATCATTTGCTTATGTTGTTCCATATGAGACACGCCTGTCATTTTTACTTAATTTCATGAAATACGTTCACAAAATTTACAATATTATCCGTAAATGGAGTCAAAAGTTGACAAAATTTTCAGAGTACATTTATATTCCCGAATGTACTTTGAAAATGCTGTCAACTTTTGACTTTATTTATGAAAAATATTGTAAATTTTATAAACGTATTTAATGAAATTACACAAATGTCCGAAGGTACAAAATCACATGACGTGTCTCATATGGCATTTTTTAACAGAAAATAAAAAAAATAGCATATTGATTTCAACCGCAAAGTGTTCTTGTATCTGAACTTTAAATTACTCTCATTTGTCCACGTGGGTCCATACGACATTTTGAAGAAAATGCAAATCAACAGGAAATACAATACAGCACATTGAGTTATTGTATCATTATAATAGTTAGTTCCTGAAACCTCGGAACCAGGACATCTGCTCTCTCGCTATTGACAGGCCAACACAGGCTCACGATTTGATGGAGGGTAATGTATGTCACAGACACAGGACTCCAGATAAGGAATTGAGTTTTGTCACTCCATTATTTTTGAAGCAGTTAGGTATTTCAAAATTTGAATTTGGTAAAATCAAATCACACTACTGTTTACACATCAACAGACAGCAATTATTGAATAGTACATGTAGTTTGCTTCGAAATGAAAACAGTCTTTTTCAGTTCATTAGAATTGTCTCCTTGGAGACAATTCTAATGAAATACCAACATGTGCTTTCATGGAAAATAAGAAAAATATGCTATATTTGTGGTTTGTTTATCGTTTTCTGCAGCATGATGAAGGTACCATAAATTTGTTATTGCTTTTTGATACTCGCTACTTCCGATTTCAATTTGGTTTTTGGTATTTAGTATTTACGCAAATATGCAGCTTATCTGGAGCACTGCAGACACCTGCTATTTTCCTAAATATCTCACCAACTACTGGAGCAATTTTGATGCGAGAAAGAACAGATACCCCGGAAAACTGCATACTCTGTCGATTACGCCATTCTCATAACTGAGATCCATTTCAGAATTATTTCGAGAAAACTTGCATAAGTTTTATTGAAATAACTCTGAAATGACTGCAACCATGATTATTGTATCATTAGCTGCATATATGGGATCATCTGATCTGTGAGATAGCATGTGTGTTAATTTCTATAATTGGATGAAAATTATCAATATAATTATTTTACAGCAGCGACAAATAAGATTTGTGTTTCAGGCATGTTTGTCATCCAAGCGTGGTTGTCTCCGCATGTATGCAGCATGGCTGGATAGTCGCGTAGTAGAGCATTGCCCCTCAGTATCCCACGTTGTGGGTACAATACCCACCCGAAGTACTGTCATAGTACTTCCACTCAACAAATCTATTGCCAGACCTGATTAACTGTGACAGTTATAATCATGAGCATAACTACTTACAATCTGAGAAGCCAATTGTTTCTGCGGAGACAAATTTTCATGACACCAGATTGGTCTGTGGCTATTTGGCTATTTCCTCACTACAGTAGCCCATAATTACAATGCTGAATTAATGTTTGTCGTCTGCTTTTGATTTCTTATTTACATTTTTCTGATCAAAAACATGCTTTGACCTGCACTTTAGAATCATTTCCACACAACATTAACCCTTACACTGCTGAATTAAATTTTGTCTGCTGCTTTTATTTTCCATTGTTCTCACCAAAAACATGCTTTGACATTACTTTAGAATCATTTGCAATGGAAATGATTCTAAAGTGTTGCAAAACTATGTTTTTATTGAGAAAGAAGGCAAAATATAAAACAACAGCAGATGACAATTTTCGTTGCCATCATTCCAAGGGTTAACAAGGTAGGAAAGAAAATTGTTGTTGTCAGCTAACGTGAATCAAGCTGCCAACCAATGGAGTCTCGAAAAGTAGTCATTAAAACAATGGTCTCTTTACCCTTACCATGCTGTGTCTAATTTTCCTGTCCCCTGTTTTAATTTGTAATCATTGTGTGACTTTGTTATTAATGTTACATATCCTGTGGGAGCATGTGATGGGTAATTTAACGTTTGGGGTTCATCCTACCGTAACCGGAATCGCGACCGGAGACCTAGTTTGACCCTCACGTACGTTGTTGGCATTCTTGTATGTGACAGTTGAATATATATACCCCTTATTTGAGTATTACGATTCATCATAGTTCTATTTTAGGGGAAGAGGCCAAGTGACTGGTGTGGGTGGTATGGACCTGGCACCAGGTCAGGTTATTCTAGCCCGAATATATTTTTTTTTCGATGGTAAATATTCCGTTCTGATTTTGGGATTCCCATCACCCCCCCCCCCCCCCACCCCACCCCTATTGCTCATATTAGGAAAAACTCCAGTATGATTTACTGATTTATGATTTATGCATAATATGTTCCAATAAACGTGAATAGTTGTAAAAAATATACGTTTGAATGAAAATAATAAGGCAAGTCTGAAGACAATGACACAAAATAAGGTATGTTGTATTACATCTTCAGTGTCGAGACTTCAGCCTATGAGACATTTTCTCACCTCAGTATGTCCCTTATATGTGGCTGTGACTGGAGAAATGGGGCTTATGGGTTTTGCGACCAGTGTAGATCCAGATCGGCCTGTGCATACGCACAGTCTGATCAGGATCTGCACTGTTCACCAATTCCATCAATGAAACGCCCGTTATTCATCTAACATGCATTATAGATTGTCATCAAGGTGCAGGAGTGTGCTAATTGATCAGGAGCATCACTGGTCACACATCTCATTAGCCCCATTTCTTCGGTCTCCGCCATATATGAGCTGTTGAGTCTCTTTTGAGTCTACTGTTTCTTTTTTAACCGATGTCCCTTAACTCTTTGCTTTGCACGCTAGCAGTGAATATAACAGCGAACAAATTAGGAGTATTTATTACTGGGTTTGGAAGGTCCTCGAGCAGCCAATTCCTACCCTTAAATATAAGATAAAAAAAAGGGAAAAAAAAGGGTATTTCTCATTAGAATTGTGTCCACTGAACACAATTCTAATGAAATTGCAAGACATATTCATGATATTTATAGAAATAAAAGAAAATATAATTAATTTTCGTATGATATTTTTGAACTATTTATAGCCCACAAGTTTCCCAGCATGCAAAGAATTAATCAATAAGAATGTACCTATCATTTGCTATAGAAAAGGCCCCAATCCTGAAATTGTCCCCTTGGATCGGAGACCTAGCTGTCGCCTATTTACCAAAATTGCAAAGTATACTTATCTTGTACACTTTGAGGGAGAAACTTTCAATTTAAGGATAAATATTATTAAACTTTATTATACTGAATTTATTACCTACATAATGGCTGTGATAATGTTATAAATTCAATGTAATAATTATGCGTACGTTTAATCATCAAATATATGCAGTCGTTAGTTGTATATGAAATAATGCATTTCGGGAATAATAAATGATTACTCCCTCAAAGTATACTTAGCTAGATCGATAAGTATGCTTAGCTCAAAAATTGATTCTCAAATAAGAAGGAATGTCATGTCATTCACGACACTGTGAGAAACCCCCGAGCCTGTTATGTGGAGTTACTTATGTGGAGTAGTTACTTGTTATGTGGAGTTACTTGTTATGTGGAGTTACTTATGCGACTGAAGGGTAAATATATTGCCCAAGATATCCATGGCGCCAGCTTGAAATAATTAATCCGTTGTGTAACTTAATATTCTGTCAATGCCTCCTCGGTGATTGTCTATGCGCTGGGAATGCAATATTTCCATGAGAAAGACGATTAAGACAGCACAAGAGAAAAGTGTCTCTGAACCAGACACCCTGTGGCTAAGGTCGTGATCTTTCTATTACTTACAGTGGAACCTGTCTATACCGGACACGAGACAGCTGGTCGGGAGCATGTGAAGGGTAATTTAGCAATGGGTTTGTTCTTACCGGAAACACTGTATCCCTGGTTTGGCCCCCCAGCTACATTTTTGGCTTCCTTATTACTTGAGGGTTGGATCCAGTTGTAACCCTTATAAAAGTAGTAAGATTAGTAATAATGGTATGACTATAAGGGAGTGGGGCTAAGTGACTGGTGTGGTGAGGACCTGACACCAAGTCAGGTTGTTCTAATTTCAGAGCTGAATATATATATTTTTGTTGTATAATTTCTAAAGGCCGGATATTTTTTGGCTAGGTGGCCTCTGGGTGGTTCTTTTTTCTTTATTAATACTGCTAAAATGGTCACCAGGTGATAAAAAACAAACAAACAAAAAACACCTTTGTGTTGTTAAAATGTGTTTCATGAAAAAGACACTAAGGCATATGCTATGAAGAATAAACTATTGCAATAATAAGTATGTCATTTACATCATTGCTCAAATGTGAACATGTGACAGTGACTGCAGAAATGGGGCATATGGCATCCAAGCGATTGTAGGACTTATAAAGTAGCGATCCCAGCGAAAAATTAAAATTTATTAAACCATGGAGTGTTATATATCATTGGAAAGGTATTGATGAGAACACAATGGTACCATTTTTGTTTAAATCAAACAATATTTGGAAGAGTTATGCCCCTTTAAAGATTTGATAAATAACATATTTTCTGCCAGCATTGTGTGCATTAGTGTTTCGTGCTATAACATGTTCATTGTGTAATACATACTGCACTATTATATATTGTTGTAAAGAGACTGATTACAGAAACATAATGGTACAATGGCTCTTTAAAACAATCAATATTTGGAGGAGTTATGGCCCTTTAACGACCTATGATGATATCAAATTGTACACAGCATTTGCACATCCTTGCGCTCTGCAATACAGGCTTTTCAACTACAGTTCATCCACAAGGGAAACTTAACATGTTCTTATGGCTAAGTGGTTACTCAATATACTGTTTGTTATCTGTTTGTTAATGGTCTGGTAGTTGGATACTATTGCAATATTTCTAGGTCTTGGTTTTTGTAGTCGGCAGCAGTTTGGCCGTGTAAATTGCCTCGTCCTCATCGTATTTCAAGTTAAACCAATCAGGGAAACCGGGTAGCAGGAAACACCCAATAATCATATGTTAGACTGATCAGACTGTGAATGTACATGCTTATCTGGCTCTACACTGGTCACACAAACCATTTCTCCAGTCACAGCCACTTATTCACATTTGTTTGACGTCATTAAAATACATGACGTTCATAAGGTCACACTATTGACCGGCAACGTCGCTGTTCTATGAATTGCGACAAATGGCGTAAAGCAATAAGATTCTTAATTTTAACACCGTATTTGGTTATTTACATTTTTTATGGGACACGTTGCACCATCAACTGATGTAGACGCATAGCAATCATTGGCCATTGAATTAGCTGGCGGTGTGCCGGCAATTCAAGTGAATCATCAACTGTGAGTTCAGCTAGTAAATCAGTTATACATCTCTAAGTCCCCAATAGGGGTTCTAGATTATTGGAAGATAGATAAATCATAAAATGGTTATAAAATGAAAAAAGAAGTCCATCACAAGCAGAATGGAAACAAAAAAGCTGTCCAGTACTTGGAAAATAAGTAAAATCACTTATCAAAATATGACAAATTCAAATCAGATTCCAACTCGTGCATTTGATAACAGAAGTAAAAATTATATAAACTGTTTTGATAAACAATGACCGAAGCATTTTCAATTTCACTTTCAGTTTCAAACTTTCAAGTCAGGAGACTGGATTTTGGGCTATTTTATTCCTGCAAATACCCATAAACTAATGTAATGTATAAAATACATGATAAATAACTGAATTGTTACTACTGAAACAATTTATCATTATAAAAATAGTGAAATACTGTGATTTTATTAGCGAAATAGCTCATTTGTGGGTTTACTTCCGTGTTTTTGTTACAGTTCGGACTACTCTGATTCTCACTTCCGGTTTCCAATTTGCATATCTGGAAACCACTGGTGAGATATAAATAGCATTTGCGCAGCGATGCACAGCTATCTAGGTCATAGTTAGACAGCGATCTTGCTTAGAAAATGGCTAAATATTACTAATATGATTCGACCTAAATGACAGCAAGAATTGGACAAAATTAATGAATTTTCAGTATTTTTTGGTGAATTTTAATCGGGAAACCCCGGAGGCGGTTGCTAGCTGATGCTAGCATGTGCTGGTGACGTCAGATATCCCTGAATCCCTTGAAAGTTGATTTTTTTTACGATATTTTACATCAATTTATCTATAAACAACGAATGTTTTTCTATGAAAAACAGGTTTATGTGAACTATACAAGACTAGGTGGCGGAAACTGAAGCTGACATTGTTTGAAGGATTATATAATACCGTTTCAATAGAGCAATAATTCAATGGGTCAAATAGGGAAATCCAAAATGGCGGATATCGCTGGGATCGCTACATTGAAACCGACAATGGACAAAATGTGTTCCCATTTTCAAGTTGTTGTTGTCAGTGTTGATATTTTACCGCGCTGACTTTTCGGTCGTCTTTCCCCGAATATGTCTAGCGAGAGAAAGTCGAACTTTATAAGAAAAAAAAAGTGGGGAAAACATTTTTTAAACGCAAAAATTGGGTCGCCGGATCCGTAATCCAAGTTATATAAAATTTGTTGCCAAACTGCCATAGATTTATATATTTACTTTATAATGGAAGGTAGATATTGGATTTTAAATTTTAAATCCGACCCTTGGGACATGGATTATCTCCCCTTTTGGACCTAATTTGTCTGTGCATCCGTCCGTACATGTAGTAAAACCTTTTAACCATAATAAGTAGGGACTTGAAACTTGGTGTGAATTTTGATTTTTGAATTGACCCACAGTCATGGATTATCCTTTTCGACCTGCAATTTCTCAATTTTGCCTTGTAAGAAGTAAAACTTTTTAACTGTAATAGGTAGGGACTTGAAACTTGGTGTGTACCTCCCTTATGGTGTGTAGATGCGCAAAGTGAATTTGATTCGAACCCCGGTCATAGATTATCTTCCCTTTTTCGACTTAGAATTTCTCAATATTGCCTTGTAAGAATTAAACTTTTTAACTGTAATAGCTAGGAACTTAAAACTTGATGTGTGCCTTCCTTATGGTGTGTAGATGCGCAAAGTTAATTTTGATTTTTCATTCGACCGCCGGTCATGGATTATCTCCCTCTTTTCGACTTAGAATTTCTCAATTTTGCCTTGTAAGAGGTAAAACGTTTTAACCGTAATAGGTAGGGACATGACACTTGGTGTGTGCCTTCTTTATGGTGTGTAGATGTGCAACGTGAATTTAGATTTTTAGCCAGATTTTTGGAGAAAAAAATCCAGGCTATTGGATTGGTGAAAGCCGGCCGGGCGGGCGGGTGCGGGCGGGCGGGCGGCGGGCGGGCGGCGGGCGGGCGGGGCGGGCGGGCGGGCGGGCGGGCGGGCGGCGGGCGGTCGGGCGGTCCGGGCGGGCGGGCGGGTGGTGGGCGGGTGGCGGGTGGGCGGGCGGGCGGGCGGGCGGCGCTCCACAATAAATTTTAAGTTTTCGTGTTTGAGTCCATTTCTTTGTTACTGTACCACCTAGGACCACCAAACTTTCACAGCTTCATAATCAAGGGGTGCCCACCACATATCACTATCCAACATGTTACTTTTTTTTTAACTTGACCCATTTTTCCGCGCAATCGACTTAGCCATTTTCAATGTTAAGTTTTCGCGTTTACAATGTTAAGTTTTCGTGTTTAAGTCCATTTCTTTGGTACTGTACCACCTAGGACCACCAAACTTTCACAGCTTCATAACCAAGGGGTGCCTACCACATACAACTATCCAACATGTGACCATTTTTTTACCTTCACCTATTATTTCTACGTAATTGACTTAGCCATTTTCAACGTTAACTTTTTAACGTACGTCTGGTTAAAGTTTTTTTGGTTAAAAGTTTTTCGTTATACTATATCTCTGCAACTGCTTCGCCCATTACCTTCAAACTTCACATGGGTGTTTATCATCATCCATATTTTCATTCTAACCCCCAACCGTGCGGCCCCTGTGCCCAATGTCAAGGTCAAATTACTGTGAATTTTTTTGTTAAAGTTTTTTTGTGTACTATATCTCTGCAACTGCTTCATCCATTACCTTGATACTTCACATGGGTGTTTATCATCATTGTCGCACCCGCTTGCGGAAAGCGCGATATCGTCGGCATTTTGGCATACGTCCGTCCGTACGTCCGTGTGTCCGGTTAAAGTTTGTTTTTTTCGTTAAAGTTTTTCCATCTACTATATCTATTTTTTTAGTGTCCATGCCTCGCCCCAAGGCACGACATGCAGGCCACGGCCATCTAGTCTACAAAAAGTGGGTATAATTATGTTATCCAAGTGTCTATGCTTGGAAAAAACCTGGCCTTCGTGGCTTTGCCTCGTTTCTTGTTGATATTAGAATTACCACTGGCTCCGAAGTCCTGGGTGGACGTTTAATAGAGGCAAGTGTTATTCAGCAAAGGGAAAATGATAAAGTATATGATTTTCTACTCTCTGAACAAAACAAAAACATAACAAAGGGATGTTACTCTCAACGTCTGCCGGACTTGGTTGTACTGTCTGTCAGTTTATGGACAGATCAGATTTACGGATTCGTACCAGTACAAAACAAGCCATATTTATTTTTGCTCATCTCTTAGGAAATATCGGCCAACAATCCAACATGATGTTAATTTTACCCATATTATACCAGGTGGGTTTGAGATGCTTTGCAAATGTCATCTCCATAACCATGTAAATTCTGATCGCCCAGCGTTCATGCAAATAGCCGATGAGGAATTTTCTGTGACACTGGAAATACTAGTATTCAAATTTTCGCTTCCACATTTGAAAGTGAAACTAGAAATTATGTTTTTTCCCGATTTTCAAGGAATTTGCCTTCGAAATATTGGGAAGAAAATAAATCTAGTTGGACAATTAACTGATTTTATCCCAAGTGTGCACTGGGCGTTTATTAGAGGAACTAATTTCATGAAAATCAGCCAAACTATTTGTTGTTTTGAACGTCAAAACTGGGGGGTGGGCATCTATTAGAGCATGGGCGTCTATTAGAATCTTTACAGTAAATAAACTGTACCGAACACCCTGTTACATGCAGCCTGGTCAGGGTCATCATTAACTCTTAGAATTTGGTAACCGAAAATTGTCGTCTGCTGTTGTTTCTTGCTTTTTCTTTTCTGTCAATAAAACATGGTTTGGCAGCACTTCAGAATCATTTCCAAGACAGCAAAATTTAATTCAGAAATGTAAGGGTTAATTCTGGTGTTGACAATTGAGAAAATACATCATAATTGCAAGAGACGGTTCCAAGCCCAGCTGTATAAACACGACTTTATAAGCAACGGCATATTATTTATCGGGTGACTTTTGCGTTTACCGAATATTCGCCGACTGATAACAAATTGTTGTATTGTGCATTGACGAGATACACATATTCAGGTCACAACTACATGTACTTACAATGACATTCCATTGGTTCAACGGCATCACATGATGATACCGAATGACGGCAGTGTAATGACACACCGTAAACAAGTCTGCATTTTTTCAATAAATTATATTTGTCCCTCCTCTAGTATAAAACCTTATATTAGAAACAATTTTCTTTTTGTATTAAGTTCATCAAGATCGGCAAGCCTTGCAATTTCTATGTGTTTCCTATATAGCATAGCCTTGCCTGATAAACTTGATATTAACAGACGTTAGCCTAGTATTCTCTATATTTATCTCAAGCATGTATATGCTGCATCTCCCAACAATGTGTGGGGGCGTAGTTTTATGGATAAAAAGTCAACAATTTTACCAAATACATTCGAAATTCATGTTTATGTGTGTACAAATATTGAAATGTGTTCTGTTATATTTTTCATATATCTCAACCACAGTATATGTTATGACCATTAATTTGAACCGTCTCAATGAGACGGTTCAAATGGTGGTCACCACATATACTTCTGATGAGAAATAAAGATTTTTGTTTTTTTTTTCCCTTAAAAAATTGTGTATCTTCAGAATGTAATGGATTAAAACGCCAGCTATTACACAGGATTTGTCGTGCAAGGGAACTGACTTTGACAGAGTATTATGTGGCGTGTTTTTTTTTTGGACAAAATATCAGCAATATAAATGGCACAGCTATTATCTGGCATTGTCTGGAATTATGGGAGCAATACCCGACTCGGTATAATGTGCTTTTGTTGTCTTCCTTGTTACTTGAGAGTTGAATCTGGTTATACCCGTGGGTGGCAGGTGGGAGCACTAGATGGGTAATTTAACGATCGGGGTTCATCCTTCCCGGAATTCCGACTGGAGACCTGGTTTGGCCCTCACATGTCTTTGGCATTTTGTATGTGACAGTTGAATCTGGTTATACCCCTTATGTTCTGATTTTTGGATTTTCACCCTACACAACAGGTGAAATATGGAATTCGACCCCATTAACCTGGACTAAAATGACCTTAGCTGTTGACAGGCCGTTAAACACCATTAAAAACATATTCTATGCCAAGGAACCACAATTTTGCTGTATGAAAAACAAAAAAAGAGAATAAAAAATGAATACTCTTCACAAAGGTGATCAATACACATGACAAAACGTCGCAAATCACGGCATTTTCTCATCGCATCTATGCAGTTATTTGTCTCGATGTCTGGACATATATCAGTTTTATTTCACTGAACGTCAGACAGAGAATCACGATCAAACATAATCCATAATCCAACTTTGGTGCCAGCTTACCGTTGTTTGCTAGACATTGGAATATTTGCAAAGCTGCTGAAGGGTGTGTCAACTTTTAACCCTTTCAACCCTAAATATCTGATGTTGCCTGCTCCATGCTAATATGGCCATTAATCAAGAAATCTTGAAAATCATGACAAATACCGGTGTCACAGGAAATTCTCCCCCCCTGGAAATCTTCCCCCCCCCCTCCCCCCCCCCCCCCACGGGGGAATATTTCCAGGCTCGACCCTGGGAAATTCTCACCCCCACCCCCTGGACTCAAATTCTCCCCCCCCCCACCCAAAAGTTTGTGTTTGAATGCTACAAAGCAGAATTATTTCCCACCAAACATGTGCACACACGCACAATGTATGCCATTTGGTAGTATAAGAAAGGGGAACATAAAAAATCACCTCCAGCACACACCCCACCCCAATCTACTTGGGGGAAGATTTCTGATCAAGTGAAAATGTTTGTGTAGAACAGTTAGCATGTGACGCATATTGGCGGGGGGGGGAGATTTTCTAGGAAATAGGAAATATCCCCCCCCCCCCCAACCATCTACCATATGCATAGCGGATGTGAATGCCTCTTTGTAGACAAGAATAACCCCCCCTCCCTCATGATGAAATAATGTATGTTGGTGTAGAACAGATAGCATTTGGCATGTATTCAGGGAGGGGGTGGGGGGGAGTTTTTTCCTAGGAAATATCCCCCCCCCCAACCAACTACCATATGCATAGCGGATGTGGATGTCTCTTTGTAGACAAGAATAACCCACGATTGGGGGAGTATTTCTGATGAAATAATGTATGTTGGTGTAGAACAGATAGCATCTGGCATGTATTGGAGGGGGGGGGGGGGGGAGATTTTCCTAGGAAATATAGATGGGGAATTATTGCATATACCAGTAAATAGAATCTCTACCGCCCCACCACCACTATATTGTCTATGTATAGATATTATACTAAATTGGAGAGCTCTTTTATAGAAAATACTGCCTAGCCTATTAACATACTTCTCCACAAGCAGACATACATTATGACTATGTTAGTTGAGTATACATGTAGGGATATTACGTCCTCTGTTACCAACAGACTGGTTCTAGCATGTGCATTTTGTATGCTCCTGAGCACAATATCAACAATGTATATGAAAATACATTTAAAGTTTTGTGGACAGTGTCTGTGAAGGTGGTGATGGGGGGGGGGAGAATTTCCAGGCGGGGGGGGGAATATTTCCTAGGTTTAAGCCTGCAAATCTTCACCCCCCCCCGGGGGGGAAGATCTCCAGTGGGGGGAAGATTTCCTGTTACACCGGTACTGCAGATTCTGATGAGACGGCTTGTTACCTTGTTACCGTCTCATCTGGATCTACAGTGTCGGGTTGAAAGGGTTAACCCTTGTTACGAGCCGGCTCTCTGGATCTACAGTGTTTGCAATGTTGGCTCTATGATCTGTCGGGTTGAAAGGGTTAACCCTTGATACAAGCCATCTCATCTGGATCTACAGTGTTTGCAATGTTGGCTCTATGATCTGTCGGGTTGAAAGGGTTAACCCTTGATACAAGCCATCTCATCTGGATCTACAGTGTTTGCAATGTTGGCTCTATGATCTGTCGGGTTGAAAGGGTTAGCCCTTGATACAAGCCATCTCATCTGGATCTACAGTGTTTGCAATGTTGGCTCTATGATCTGTCGGGTTGAAAGGGTTAACCCTTGATACAAGCCATCTCATCTGGATCTACAGTGTTTGCAATGTTGGCTCTATGATCTGTCGGGTTGAAAGGGTTAACCCTTGGTACAAGCCGTCTCATCTGGATCTACAGTGTTTGCAGTGTTGGCTTCATGATCTGTCGGGTTGAAAGGGTTAACCTTTGATACAAGCCATCTCATCTGGATCTATAGTGTTTGCAATGTTGGCTTCATGATCTGTCGGGTTGAAAGGGTTAAAAGCACTGTCTCAGATATGTCCAAAAAGTGATGAAACATATTAGTGGAAACTAATTTAATTATAGATTTGTGTTGTATTTCTCAACCAACTCCTGGAGAAAAAAATAATTCATAACATTTCGAAGGTTAGTATTTTTTATAAACAATCAATGGTTGCTAATTTGATTTATTGTCTCACCCACGATAATGAAAAGTGAGACATAGCGGTCACAATTCCGCATCGTCGTCATTGTCGTCATTGTCGTTGTCGTCATCAACAATTTGGAACGTAAATTTTGGAGTAAGTGTCTCTTGAAGCTGTAATTGTGACAATACCAAACTTAATAATCAATACCTTCCTCACATTGATAGCTATCCATTCAGTGTCATTGACCTTCACCTTGGTGACCTTATCCTTTGTGTTAATAATTTTGGACGTCCGTCCAAATTTTGCATATCTTCTGATCCGTAGCTAACCACCCTGTGTCATTCGGTGATCATGACCTACTTTTCTTGAAATATAGGTCATGTCCGTCAAAACTTTGAACGTACATACAAACTTCGCATATCTCCTCATTCGTTAGTCGGATCTTCGCCAAACTTCATCATAAGCTGGCTTAAACAGATACCTGACCATCCTGGGTCATTCATGTGACTTTGACTTTCTTTCCTTGCAATATAAGTCAGTTCCATCAAAACTTTGACGTACTTCAAACTATCTCTTGATTGAGTAGTCGGATGTTCACTATTGTTCATTAGTAGCTTCCTCACATTGATAGCTAACAGTAACCACCTTTTGTCATTCGAGTAACCTTGACCCATTCGTAGTGGGTGTGACACTCCCTAGCAATCGCTTTGTATAAATTAATTCAACTAGATTCGTAAATTATGCTTCCTGGTTCATTAATAGTAAAAATGCTACCACATTATTTCCCCTTTGTTAACTGTCCTAGTTTTGCATGTGCCACACGTGTGAATACCCAAGTTCAAGGTCACTGAGGATTCACGTTCAAGTTTCGTATTTATCATTTGTTTATAGGTCTTGATTTTGTGATTAAAATGTGAATCCCTTGTCGAATTTTGATAATATTTGGCTACAATGTGTTTATTCTTGTGAATGAGACAACCTAATTATGCAGAAAACTTGATTATCGAATTTTGGTGGTTCACCACGATAGATTTTTAGCCAGATTTTTTGAAAAAAAATCCAGGCTATTGGATTGGCGAAAGCCAGGCGGGCGGGCGGCGGGCGGGCGGACGGGCGGGTGGGCGGGCGACGTCCACAATCAATGTTAAGTTTTCGTGTTTGAGTCCATTTCTTTGTTAATGTACCACCTAGGACCACCAAACTTTCACAGCTTCATAATCAAGGGGTGCCCACCACATATCACTATCCAACATGTTACTTTTTTTTTAACTTGACCCATTTTTTCCGCGTAGTCGACTTAGCCATTTTCAATGTTAAGTTTTCGCGTTTACAATGTTAAGTTTTCGTGTTTAAGTCCATTTCTTTGGTACTGTACCACCTAGGACCACCAAGCTTTCACAGCTTCATAATCAAGGGGTACCCACCACATATCACTATCCAACATGTTACTCTTTTTTTTAACTTCACCCATTTTTTCCGTGCAGTCGACTTAGCCATTTTCAATGTTAAGTTTTCGCGTTTACAAATGTTAAGTTTTCGTGTTTAAGTCCGTTTCTTGGGTACTGTACCACCTAGGACCACCAAACTTTCACAGCTTCATAACCAAGGGGTGCCTACCACATACAACTATCCAACATGTGACCATTTTTTTACCTTCGCCTATTATTTCTACGTAATTGACTTAGCCATTTTCAACGTTAACTTTTTAACGTACGTCTGGTTAAAGTTTTTTGGTTAAAACTTTTTCGTTATACTATATCTCTGCAACTGCTTCGCCCATTACCTTGAAACTTCACATGGGTGTTTATCATTATCCATATTTTCATTCTAACCCCCAACCGTGCGGCCCCTGTGCCCAATGTCAAGGTCAAATTACTTTGAATTTTTTTGTTAAATATTTTTCGCGTACTATATCTCTGCAACTGCTTCACCCAATACCTTGATACTTCACATGGGTGTTTATCATCATTGTCGCACCTGCTTGCGGAAAGCGCGATCCTGTGCCCAATGTCAAGGTCAAATTACTTTGAATTTTTTTGTTAAAGTTTTTTCGTGTACTATATCTCTGCAACTGCTTCACCCAATACCTTGATACTTCACATGGGTGTTTATCATCATTGTCGCACCTGCTTGCGGAAAGCGCGATCCTGTGCCCAATGTCAAGGTCAAATTACTTTGATTTTTTTTGTTAAAGTTTTTTCGTGTACTATATCTCTGCAACTGCTTCACCCAATACCTTGATACTTCACATGGGTGTTTATCATCATTGTCGCACCTGCTTGCGGAAAGCGCGATCCTGTGCCCTATGTCAAGTTCAAAATTACTTTTATTTTTTTTGTTAAAGTTTTTTCGTGTACTATATCTCTGCAACTGCTTCACCCAATACCTTGATACTTCACATGGGTGTTTATCATCATTGTCACACCTGCTTGCGGAAAGCGCGATATCGTCGGCATTTTGGCATACGTCCGTCCGTTCGTCCGTGTGTCCGGTTAAAGTTTTTTGGTTAAAGTTTTTCCGTCTACTATATCTATTTTTTTAGTGTCCATGCCTTGCCCCAAGGCGCGACATGCAGGCCACGGCCATCTAGTCTACAAAAAGTGGGTATAATTATGTTATCCAAGTGTCTATGCTTGGAAAAAACCTGGCCTTCGTGGCTTTGCCTTGTTTCTTGTTCCTGTATAAACTAACCAAATACCATACATTTTGCTATTCTCTGCTCTGGATATTCACTAATTAAAGTATAGGTTTAATTATTGTTGAGAAAGATAAATGCAATCTCCTGTGATCACCCTGGTGGTGGCGCAAAAAGTCAGCGACTGAAATTGAAACCACCTCACATGACAAACATTTCCAACTTACAAAATAATCCCAAACCATATGCTTGAACATGATGTAAATGATACACTAACATGCCTGTCAAGTAGATTAGTACATCGATTCACCAGTTTCTGCAAGCAAAGAGTGTCTGTCTATGGTATAACACATCTGGATTATGTTCTTTAACATACTATTTTTGACTGCACCGCGCATGAATATCTGATGATTTATTGTGGTTAAACCTTTAACCTGAAATTGTATTACTTTTGTCCTCTTGTTTTTGCAAAGAGTACAATTTTCTTTGAAATTGAAAGTAAAATGTGATAATTTTAGGAAATCATTGGAATTTTTTGTTCATCTAAATGCAAAATAGTGACGTTTGACGAATTACTGGAGATTTCGACATCAATATCTGTAAGACGGTAATGAAAACTTTAGGCACACCATTGAGATTCAGGTTGATAAACATAGACATTTAAATCTTTGCATGGTAGCGGTGAAAATAACAACCAACAAATATGGAGTATTTTTTTTATTTCTCTGTAAATATGTCTTGGAATTGCATGAGAATTGAGTCTGCAAGACTCTTTTCTAATGAAATTCCAAGACATATTCATTATATTTATGCGGTGAAATAAAATAAAATATTAATGATTTTTTTTTTGCTATTTTCAAACTATTTATAACCCAAAAGTTCCCAGCATGCACAGCATTAAACTGTGAGAGATACAGATCCCCCCAATGCAGCAGGTTGCATACGGATCGAACCTGTTGGCCCGGCCTTAAATGACCTTAGCTGTTGATAGGCCGTTAAACACCAATCAATCAATCAATCGACGTCATATACGGAAAATATCGTAAATGTTGTAAACATTTTTCATGAGATATCACACATTTTCTTAGATATTAAATCACTTAGCATGTCTCATATAAACTATTAGACGCAAAGACTGACTGTCTATCATTAACTTCCTAATTAGCTATGTAATAGTTTTGTTTCCATGGAAACATAATGTAAATTATTATAAATGTCTTCTTAGTTGCACTAGGATAGATTTATCTATAAATCTGCTTTGATTTTATGCAGGAAAAGCCATGACAAAAGGGGCGGGCTTAATATGTTTCGGATCAGTATAGCTCGGGATCACAGAGCACCAGATAAGGTGCGTATTTGCTTAAATACCCAATTAAAATTGCCAAAAAACCCAATTGAAATCAGAAGTAGTGAGTATCAAAAAGCAATGATAAATTTGTGGTACCTTTATCATGCTACAGAAAACAATAAACAGACCACAAATATAGCATATTTTTCATATTTTTCCATGAAAACACATCTTGGTATTGCATTAGAATTATCTCCAAGGAGACAATTCTAATGAAATGCCAAGACATGTTTTCATTTAGAAGTAAACTATTCAATAATTGCAGTCTGCTGATGTGTAAACCGTAGTGTGATTTTATTTTACCCAATTAAAATTGTGAAATACCCAATTGCTTCAGAAATGATGGAGTGACAATACTCAATTACTAATTCCTTATCTAGAGCCCTGGGATCAGCTAGCGCTATCATGTGATCAGCTATGGATCTGCTGTATTCAAGCCTCGACATATCCACATGTATGCTTGCATTGGCGAGTGACATTTTTATCTGGACAAGTAATAATCAACCAATCAATCAATCAATTGTGGTGGTGGAAATCATTTTCCCATGGAAGCCATCTTTTCTCTTCTTGTTGTTCAACATTCAACATAACAAAATGAAGCTTTCAAATGTACAAGACATACAGGTAAATGTCAGATAAACACACTGATACTTAAAATATCCAATTTCTGCATGTGTATGTTCTTTATTAATAATTTATTGATACAGCTTTGACAATTTTATATCACTAACATATCAAACATGCCAGATAACCGATTGCAAAAATCACTCTTCTATGTGTTACTTTAAAGAGATGGGGTTAAATTGCTACCCTCGTGATAGGTATGGAGCGGGGTAGCAATTTTGTTTCTAGTTGGGAGCTTGCGATGGGTAATTTACCGATTGAGATTCATCATTAATGGAATCCTGGAGACCTGGTTTGGCCCTCAGGTGCATCTTTGGCTTTCCTGTATGTGAGAGTTGAATCTGGTTATACTCCGTATAAGAGTAATCCTATCAGTATTACTTTTAGGGGAAGTGGCCAAGTGATTGTGGTGTGGTATAGACCTGGCACCAGATCAAGTTATTCTAATTTCAGGGCTGAATATATGTTTATTTTGATGTAAATATTCCATTATGATTTTGGGATTTTCCCCCCAATGCAGCAGGTATAGCTAGGGGCTCGAACCCGTTGGCACGGCCTTAAATGACCTTAGCTGTTGATAGGCCATTAAACACCAATAAATAAAATCAAGCAATCAATCACTAATCACTAAAGGAACATGCCATAACGAAGTTCCATATATTGCAATCATGAACAGACAATGATTAAAACAAGCAAAATTAAAGATGTATGTTTTCTGGGTGTGCAGTTTAGAGAAATTCTATTGTACCGCTAACAAACTCTGCGATTAGATAAATTTCAGCGAAATCCGTCAAAATTAAACACTGATATTTCCTGATAATCCAGTTTAGAGAGGTTCCACTGTAGCGCTAACAATTCCATGTTTGATCACGGCTACAGACAATATTGACAGACTGGTCCCTGATTAATCGCCAATTCATCGGCTGGTTCGTTAATTGTCCAGTTTCATTGACGATTTTCTTGGTTACTCTGTTGTTGGTGTCTGCAGTTATCAATAGATGGCACGATCTGATAAAATGAGGCTTATTTTGTTTCTGACCAGTGTATAGTAGCCTTAGTAGGCCATAAAAAACTAACTAACAATGCAGGTGAGTGGATGAAAATCTACAAATTAATTTTCTCTGGGCTTCGGTCAGAGAAAATAAATGATTAGATTCTCATCAAAATTTTTTGAATATGAAACTAAATTGTGGCTGTGATTGGCTGTGAATTGAGGCGAACAATGCTGATCCTGATCAGAACATTTACTTTACTGAAATTTCATTAAGATTAGTATTAAATTAAATTTCAAATAGTTTATTTTGAAAATGTATACAATTAAAAAGTAATTTGGAAGTAATTTATCTGTGGGTGGAGATGAAAATCTGTAAATAAATCTGATGTTGTCTGAATTTTGTCTCGACTTGATTCTAATAAACGCTGGTTATAACCTTGATATCAGGCCCATCAATTATCAGGCACTACACTGGTTTGATCCCAAGAACCTCCACTTTGTTTGATAGCACGGGATGGGTATGGGATATGACATTGGACTTCAATATCGGAGATTGGGAGGTCAAAACCTACCCTACGGCATGAAAAATACTTTCATAGTATTGCCATTCCACTGGTCTGTCGTACAAGACTTTAAATTGTGGTCCCGTCTCTGTATGACCTTAGCTGTTGCTGGGATGTTAAACCCATTCACTTTCGCCTTTTCTTAGTGTAAAGAAGGAGCGATGCTACAACTTGACTATACCCATTCTCATATTTCCCCCACCTATACATTTACAGCAAAGATGCGAGCGTGCTGGTTGAAATCGCACTACAACAACATGTACATCCCAAGCCACTTTTCACACATGCATTGCTCTAATGGTTCTCCATCACTTTGCAGGATGGGTCGTGGTCTAGGGCATATGGCATTGGACTTCACAGGACTCACCCTAGGCGTGAAAGATACTTACATATAGTATTTCCATCCCACTTGTTTGTCGGATGAGACGTTATACTGTGGTTTCGTCTCTCTATGACCTTATCTATTGCTGGGATGTTACACCCCATTAATTTTATTTTTGAATGCCAATAAGCCCCATTTTGTGGGATAACGACACAGATATGTTGGGTAAATAGCCTGGGAAGACAACATGTGCTATTGTTGGAGCAGTCATCTTTGTTATTATAAATTGAGAAATTTCCATGTACATGATTGGCCAGATGCTGGACACGTGGTTTTAAATATTTGTGATATTGATCCGAGAAAAGCATATCAAATAGTGTTATTATATGACTAAGTATTTCAGTCATTCTCATTGGCCGAAACACGGCCACGTGATTATCTACAAATTGAATGTAGACCTGAACGGTTTGTTTACACGAATAAGCACTCTCAGACCACGAGACCGGTCCGATATGTGTTTATTCATGTAAACAAACCTATTGTTCACCTCCTTCGAGTGCATGCGTAAATCTGATGCCAACCAAATGTTTTTAACTAAATATAAAGTTTATTCAACTATTGTTTTATTTATGGAGAAGTTTGTAAACATATTTTTTGTGGGAGGGAAATCGAGGTAAGGGTCATATAATAATACAATTATAGTCTTTTGAGTCAGTGTACATGATATTGATTTACGCACCTTCGAAAGTGATGTTCACCGGTGAACATCACTTTTCAGGTCCGTAAATCTCATGTACACTTCCTCAAAAGACAATAATTGTATAATATTGACCTTCTGATCCTAAACGTGCAAAATTTCTAAGGGCCAAACTGATTCGTGTGATTCGTGACATACAAAACATTTCAACCAATCACACTTCCTGTTACAAACAACCAGCGTTCTTACCAACCAGGAATAAATTATTTTTGTTTCATGTAGGGTTTTCTCAAATTTGACAAAACAACGAAAACAGGTTTTATTTTTATTTTGAAATATTTTATTCTGGTCAATTCGTAGATTCTTCATGGGTGCAGCATCTGGCCAATTGTGTACATGGAAATTTATCAATGTATAATAAAACAATTATTGTCTTTTTTTCGGATTGACCTCACAAAAAGGCAATACTTGTATAATATGATGGAGGGTATGTGTATGAAAGGTATTGACCCTACTATACATTTTGTCATAATAAATTATTATGTTTATTTATATTTTGAGATGTCCACCACAGTGACACACAATGACACACAGTGACACACGAAGGCTAAGAAAATCAAGGCTATGTTGCACCTCCGTGGAATGTGACGTAGCGGTCACATTTTCTGCGGCGGCATCGTAGGCGTCAACAATTGCGTCCCAATATTGAATATCTCCTCATACGTTAGTCAGACCAAACTTCATCAATAGCTTCCTCACATTGATGGCTATCCACCTAGTGTCATTTGGGTAATCATGACCTTGGTGACGTTGGCTTTCATGTGTGATACACTTGCCTGGTTTGTAGACATACAATTTCCAGACAAGACATATTCATTGTAGATTCTATTTAGGAATATTTACACTGCCTTTAACCCTTACAATGCTGAATTAAATTGTGTCGTCTGCTGTTTAGTTTTTAGCTCGACTATTCGAAGAATAAGTAGAGCTTATGTTGTCACCCCGGCGTCGGCGTCGGCGTCAGCGTCACCGTCA
The DNA here is from genome assembly GCA_029237695.1 of Conchocele bisecta. Lineage (NCBI taxonomy): Eukaryota > Metazoa > Mollusca > Bivalvia > Lucinida > Thyasiridae > Conchocele > Conchocele bisecta. The sequence goes on from CM055267.1 coordinate 129,245,246, forward strand.
CGCCTTGGTTAAGGTTTTTAGTCAAGTTTGTATATGGAATACTACTGGCCCTACACCCACCATACTTGGACAACTTCATCTCCTAGTGATGTACATCAATAACCCCTGATCTATATTTGACCTTGACCTACATTTCCTCTTGAATTACTTGGTTAATTCCCCTTGGTTAAGGTTTTTAGTCAACCTTGGTTAAGGTTTTTAGTCAAGCTTGTATGTGCAATACTATTGGCCCTACACCCACCATACTTGGACAACTTCATCTCCTAGTGATGCACATCAATACCCCTCATCATAATATTTGACCTTGACCTACATTTTCTCTTGAATTACTTACTTAATTCCCCTTGGTTAAGGTTTTTAGTCAACCTTGGTTAAGGTTTTTTTTCAAGCTTGTACATTGAATACTATTGTGCATCCAGACACCATACTTCAACAACCTTTTCTCATAGGTATGTACATCAATAACCCCTGATCTATATTTGACCTTGACCTACATTTCCTCTTCAATTACTTACTTAATTCCTTTTGGTTAAGGTTTTTAGTCAACCTTCTATATGGAATACTACTGGCCCTACACCCACCATACTTGGACAACTTCATCTCCTAGTGATGTACATCAACAACCCCTGATCTATATTTGACCTTCACCTACATTTCCTCTTGAATTACTTACTTAATTCCCCTTGGTTAAAGTTTTTAGTCCAGCTTGTAGATGGAATACTCCTGGCCCTACACCAACCATAATTGGATAACTTCATCTCCTAGTGATGTACATCAACAACCCCTGACCTATATTTGACCTTGACCTACATTTAACCTTGAATTACTTACTTAATTCCCCTTGGTTACGGTTTTTACTCGACCTTGGTTAAGCTTTTTACTCAAGCTTGTACATGGAATACTATTGTGCATACAGACACCATACTTGGACAACCTTTTCTCATAGTGATGTACATCAATAACCCCTGATCTATATTTGACCTTGACCTACATTTCCTCTTGAATTACTTACTTAATTCTCTTTGGTTAAGGTTTTTAGTCAAGCTTGTAGATGGAATACTCATGGCCCTACACCAACCATACTTGGACAACTTCATCTCCTAGTGATGTACATCAACAACCCCTGACCTATATTGGACCTTGACCTACATTTAACCTTAAATTACTTACTTAATTCCCCTTGGTTAAGGTTTTTACTCAACCTTGGTTAAGATTTTTAGTCAAGCTTGTAGATGGAATACTATTGTACATACAGACACCATACTTGGATAACTTTTTCTCATAGGGATGTACATCAATAACCCCTGACCTTTATTTTACCTTCACCTACATTTAACCTTGAATTACTTGCTTAATGTTTATAGTCAAGCTTGTATATGGAATACTTCTGGGCCTACATCAACCATACTTGGACAACTTCATCTCCTAGTGATGTACATCAATAATCCCTGACCTATATTGACCTTGAACTACTTTTATCCTTGGATACTTAGTTATCTCCCCTTGGTTACGGTTTTTACTCAAGCTTGTATATGGAATACTCCTGGGCCTACAGCAACCATACTTGGAAAACTTTATCTCCTAGTGATGTACATCAATAACCCCTGACCTATATCTGACATTGACCTACATTTAACCTTGAATTACTTACTTAATTTCCCTTGGTTAATGTTTTTAGTCAACCTTGGTTAAGGTTTTTATGCAGGCCGCAGCCACCTTCTTTGTCAAGCTATGTGTACATCGACAACCCTCGTAGTCGAGCTATGCTGTTCTCCTACAGCTCTTGTTATTTTCCATTTTTCTCATCAAAAAATGGTTTTACAGAACTTTAGAATCATTCCCAATGTAAATTATTCTAAAGTTCTGTCAAACTATGTTTTTATTGACAAAGAAGGCAAACTATGAAACAACGGCAGACAACAATTTTTGTTTCCCGCATTCTAAGGGTTACCCATTACATACGGGATACTATTAAAGTGGTATGAAATTTTCTTTAAAAATCCCAATTTTCATCATTTCTTCTAGAAAGTATATGTTGTCACCACTCCTTTGAACCGTCTCGTCAAGACGATTCAGATGAGTGGTGACAAAATATACCTTCATGGAGAAATAAATGAAAGCGTCATATTTTTCTAAAAAGATCTATTGTATCTATAGACCGCAATGGGTTAAATTCATAATGGAAATGCCCATTCAACATATTGCGTTTATATTGCAGTACATTACATGAGTCCCACGTGACGTTGCGCAACGTTGTTGATTCATTAAAGTTTGTTTGACATCATTAAAATACATATTGTACATTATCGCACTATTGACCGGCAATGTCGCTGTTCTATGAATTGCGACAAAATGTCGTAAAACAATAAGATTCAAGTACAACTAATAAAAACATGGGCTGTTGCGTTTACTGTAGTATGAAAAAAAAAAATTTGGTCTGTTTATAATTTGTGAGGGATCTAGTTGTCCCTTTTGCACAGAATCTATTCTTCCCGGTTTACACACGTGCTGAGAGGTGGTCTGGAGTGGTTTGTGTGCCTGGCAGCAGATTGTAATTTCAATACTTAACACTTTCAACCCTAAGTAACTGGGATGGATTTTGATATGTTAATTTTGCAACCAAATCCAATGGTCACAAAATGATTGTCAGACTAGTCCATTTATGAAAATGGGGTGTTTTTGTTCTCAAAAATATGAAAATTAGTGCAGATCCTGATGAATTTGAATACAAAGTCAAACCTGTGAATAAAGGCCAGCCATGGGTGAACTAGATTATGGCCTTTATTCACAGGGTCATTTATATGGTGATTGAGTTATTAGGAAAGCAAAAGCATGGCTGCTATATACGGGTAATTTCTATTCCGAGGTGGTCTTTAACACAGGTTCCACTGTATGGCACTGACTTTTTATGCCCCACCACGATAGTGGAGGGGGCAGTGGAGGGGGCATTTAGTGTTACCCTTGTCCCGTCCGTCCGTCTCGTTCTTCCGTCCGTCCATCCGTCCATCCGTCACCAATTTGCAACTCGTAAAACTTTTAAACTGTACTAGCTACAGACCCAAAACTTGGTATGTAGCTTCCTAATGATGAGTAGATGCGCAAAGTTTATTTCAATTTTTAATTCGACCCCCGGGTAATGGATTATCTCCCCCTTTTCGACTTAGAATTTTCCAATTTTGGCTTGTAACTCGTAAAACTTTTAAACCCTAATAGCTACAGACCTGAAACTTGGTATGTAGCTTCCTCATGATGAGTACATGCGCAACAGTTATTTAAATTTTAGATTCGACCCCCAGGTAATGGATTATCTCCCCCTTTTCGACTTAGAATTTTGCCTTGTAACTCGTAAAACTTTTAAACCGCCATAGCTACAGACCTGAAACTTGGTATGTAGCTTCCTTATGATGGGTTGATGCACAAAGTTTTTATTTTTGATTCGACCCCCAACTTTTGCATTGTTGATTTGACACTGAGCCATGGATTATCTCCCCTTTTTGGACTGTCAAAGCGGTATGTGGGGCATCCATGTTCTATGAACACATTTTCTAGTTTGTTAATTGGTGCATCATTTTTTGTTGAAAATAAACAACGTAGGAAAGTACACTTCGTCTTAACATTGAACGTCTTATACATGGCACAATATTTCATACAAACCACTTTATTTCCCTGTGGTCAAATAACTAGATGTCAGAATTGGCAACATACAAAAGAATTGGTAGGAAGGCGTGATTTATGGCTCTGACTGGAGAAATGGGGCTTATAGGTTTCACGACCATTGTAGATCCAGATCAGCCTGTGCATCCGCACAATCTGATCTGGATCTGCACTGTTCGCCATGCCATCAATGAAACACCCGTCATGCTTCTAACAAGCGATTATGATTGTTATCAGGCTCCAGGAATCTTGCTATTTGCTCAGGAGCTATGCTGGTCACAATAAGCGCCATTTCTCCAGTCATGGCCACGTTTATGTACGGCTGCAATAGGAAGTGGGTTCAAGCGCCTTGTCACTGCAGAATCACATATTTCCTGTTTCTGTGCCTGATGAATTGGATCGCAAAATGTTACGTCAAGCCTAATTGTGAATGTTCATACAAAACGGAAATAGGTGCCAACGAGTTTTGGTTTCTGAGTATACGAAGGGTGATCTTAAAGTACTTTTCCAGTAGCCATATACAGTGAAACCTCTCAACTGGACACCCTGTAAATGGCTTTATTGGTCATTTTGTGGATTGCTTTTTTATGTATCTCCGATGGTAATGTCTGTTCGTGATCGCAAAGCATGGCAACTTGGAGTGGTCATATGTCTGGTTTACAGTGAAACCTCGCTAAACCGGAGAGGTTCCACTGTATAGACTATAATAGGCCATATAGGACTCAATACTGTATTCCATGTCTAGATTTTGCAATTTCTTTCAGGGATGGGATGTAGTCTAGGGGTAGAGCATTGCACTTCAATGCCCAAGGTTGTGAGTTCAATCCCCTCCCTAGGCATGAAAAAACGCTTTCATAGTTTTTCCATCCTTCTCATCTTTCAGATGAGATTTTAAACCAGGGTCCCGTCTCTATATGACCTTAAGTGTGACGTTAAACTCCAGGCCCGTAGCCATGGGGGGTCGGAGCGGTCGGACACCCCCCCCCCCCGCCCAGCCTCGAGGTTCACTTTTTTAGCCTTGAGGTCCACTTTTTTAGACCCCCATAGATACTTCAGACCCCTTGAGCCTTCGAAACGACCCCCCCCCCCTTCAAACAGGTAGATACTTAACACTATGATGACAACATCCTATAAAGTGCAGATACCCCGAGTACTTGCAGAGTTAACACTACCCCGGGTACTTGCACAGTTAACACTATGATGACAACATCCTATAAAGTGCAGATACCCCAAGTACTTGCACAGTTAACACTATGATGACAACATCCTATAAAGTGCAGATACCCCGAGTACTTGCACAGTTAACACTACCCCGGGTACTTGCACAGTTAACACTACCCCGGGTACTTGCACAGTTAACACTATGATGACAACATCCTATAAAGTGCAGATACCCCGAGTACTTGCACAGTTAACACTACCCCGGGTACTTGCACAGTTAACACTACCCCGGGTACTTGCACAGTTAACACTATGATGACAACATCCTATAAAGTGCAGATACCCCGGGTACTTGCACAGTTAACACTACCCCGGGTACATGTACTTGCACAGTTAACACTATGATGACAACATCCTCGTAATTGTCGCCAATTCAAACTTATTTTGAGAAAACTTACATTTATGAACTCCTGCATCAGTACACAGTATTGTGGTCAGTGTATGTCACAAGTATCTGCTGTTTTGATTTGTTCCTACCTACATTTTCAAGAATATCACACAATTTTGATGCGAGGAAGTGCAGATATCCTGGAAATTCCTGGAATTCGAAGTTTTCTCTAAATAACTCCAAAATGGATACGGCCATCAGATGTCGTCATCAGTATACAATGCTATATAATTACCTGCAGTATGTTGGAAACAAAACTGATACCACGCTCCATACCTCTCGCGAAGGTAGCAATTTAACTCCATCTCTTTAATGTAACAGATGGAAGAGTGAATTTTGCAATCTATTATCCGGCGTATTTGATATGTTAGCTACATGTATATAAAACTGTCAAATATTTATCAATAAATTATTAATAAAGAACATACACAATCAGAAATTGGTTATTTTTTTACCATGTCATGGTGTTTATCTGACATTTACATGTATATCTTGTACATTTGAAGCTTCATTTTGTTATGTTGAACAACACGAAGAGAAAAGATAGCTTCCATGGGAAAATGATTTCCCTGTTTATTATTTTTGGCAATTTACTAGTTCTACATCAAAGATTATATGTTTAAATGTATAAAATGACCTACATACAACAGGTTTGGGTATGCACTTTGGTTGCTCACATTTTTTGAATGGGTCAAATTGTAGCCGTAGATAACATATCGGAGGTGAATTATTGTAGCTTTATCGCACCAGGATTGCTCCAAAAATACTGAGTTATGTACAAAAACGTAGGTGTGGATGGTTGATCGGGCGAACGCGACGGGGTAAATTAAAGGTAGGGTAGGTGTTCCTCCTTATAGGAATCACGATTTTCCTGGTTTGGCCCTCCGGTACGTTTTTATCTTTGGCTCTTTTGTTACCTTGAATTAGGTTATTGCCCATTATAAAAGTAGTAAGATTATTACTGATCCTACTGTTTTTGGTAGAGGGTCAAGTGATTCTGGTGTGGCGAGGACCTGACATCAGATCAGGATTATTCTGATTTCAGGGCTGAATATATATTTTTTTTATTGTAAATATTCAGTTCTGATTTTAGGATTTTCCTCCTATTTGTACATGTACTTGAACATATACATGTACTTGTACAGGTAATATATGGGATTTAGTACTAAACCCATTGACCCAGCCTTAAATGACCTTAGCTATTGATAGGCCGTTAAACCCCAACAAACAAACAAAACAAAAACGTAGGCAGAATGAGGCTGAAATAGCATGTGTGCATAACGCACTTTGCCCACCGTGCACACAGCCATAATCATATCCTGTTACGTCAGTTATTTCTTCATTAAAGACAGCCACCAATTATTCTAGTATTACATCTAGTTTGTCCTTTCAAGATGAGTATGGCAGTGATTGGTGTATAATTTTCATGTCACACTAATTGTTGTTTTCCAGTTTTATTCGTGTTATCATTACATCTGTTTTGTGGGGGCTTAGTATAATTTGTGTCCATTTGTTTTTCTTTTTCACATTTCAAGCTGTGCAGAACAGATTTTTGTTTCTAGAATAGTACAGTGGAACCTCGCTAAAAAACCGGACACCCTGGGAGTTCCCAATTTACCAACATTTCTTTTCCTATTTTCCTATTTTTTTTTAATTTCTGAATGAAAATATGTGTTGTTACAACTCGATGAGACGGTTCAATTGTGTGGTAACAAAATACATATTTGACAATCAATAAGAATTCAACTATAATCTGTTTTTTCCACGAGAAAACTGATTGCCTCTCTCCCATATGAAATTTATTAATTTATCGCCCCTAAGCGTTCTTTCAAATTGCAATACTTTATACGTGATTGGCGGTTTTACATGTGCACACGCGGTAACAACGCGTCACAGGAAATTGCATTAACAAGTCGCGACTAAACATAGCAAGTCTAAACATAACTTTTTACTTATTGCAACATTTAATGCTTAATTTAATAGACATTGGCGAAAGCGTCACAATATGCGATTAATTGTGACGACCTGCTGTGCTTTCCTTAATTGAGAAACTATGGAAAACCATAACAACAATATTTGCAAACAATGTAGCTCCATATGAGCCTGGTCGAGACACTAGGGAAAACCATAACAACAATATTTGCAAACAATGTAGCTTCATATGAGCCTGGTCGAGAAACTAGGGAAAACCATAACAACAATATTAGCAAACAATGAGAAACTAGGGAAAACCATAACAACAATATTTGCAAACAATGTAGCTTCAGATGAGCCTGGTCGAGAAACTAGGGAATACCATAACTACAATATTTGCAAACAATGTAGCTTCAGATGAGCCTGGTCGAGAAACTAGGGAAAACCATAACAACAATATTTGCAAACAATGTAGCTTCATATGAGCCTGGTCGAGAAACTAGGGAAAACATAACAACAATATTTGTTAAACAAGTAGCTTCAGATGAGCCATGGTCGAGAAAACTAGGGAAAACCATAACAACAATATTAGCAAACGAAACTAGGGGAAAACCATAACAAACAATATTTGCAAACTGTAGTTCAGTTGCCTGGTCGAGGGAAGATAACAACATATTTGCAAACAATGGAAACGAGAAACTAGGGCTCAGGTCCGGCCACTAGGGAAAAACATAACAATATTTGCAAACAATGTAGCTTCAGATGAGCCTGGTCGAGAAACTAGGGAAAACCATAACAACAATATGCAAACATGTAGCCCTATTTATGAGCCGTGGCGAGAAACTAGGGAAAACCATAACAACATATGCATCATGTAGGGTTCATTTGATGAGCTGCCTGGTCGAGAAACTGGGAAAACCATAACAAAACAATATTTGCAAACAATGTAAATAGCTTCAGTTGAGCCTGGTAGAGAAAAAACTGAGGGGTAGGGAAAACCATAAACATTAACAATATTTAGCAAACAATGTTAGCTTCAGTTGAGCCTGGTCGAGAAACTAGGGAAAACATAACAACAATTTTATTGCAAAACAATGTAGCTCTATATGAGCCTGGTCGAGAAACTAGGGAAAACCATAACAACAATATTTGCAAACAATGTAGCTTCAGATGAGCCTGGTCGAGAAACTAGGGAAAACCGATAACAACAATATAGCAAAACAATGTAGCTTCGTTTGAGCCTGGTCGAGAAAATAGGGAAAAACCATAACAACAATATTGCAAACAATGTAGTCTATATGAGCCTGGTTCGAGAAACTAGGGAAAAAACCATAACAACAATATTAGCAAAAATTGTAGTTCAGATTGAGCCTGGTCGAGGACTAGGGAAAAACCCATAACAACAATATTTGCAAACAAGGTTGCTTCATAGCCTGGACGAGAAACTAGGGAAAACCATAACAAACATATTAGCAAACAAGGTAGCTCTATTGAGCCCTGGTCGAGAAAACTAGGGAAAACATAACATTATTAGCAAACAAATGTAGCTTCAGATGAGCCTGTCGAGAAAACAAGGGAAAAACCATAATACAACAAAATATTTGCATAACAAGTAAAGCTTCAGATGAGCCTGGTCGAGAAACTAGGGAAAAAACTTAACAACAATATTTGCATACAACTGTAAGCTCCTATAAGAGCCTGGTCGAGAAAACTAGGGAAAACCATAAAAAAAATATTTGCAAAAACAAAGTGCTTCAGTAGGGAAAGCCTGGTCGAGAAATAGGAAAAACCTTAACAACAATATTAGAAAACCAATGGTAAAGCTTCAGTTGAAGCCTGGGTCGAGAAAACTAAGGGAAAAACAATTAAACAACAATATTTAGCAAAACAATTGTAGCTTCTATATGAAGCCTGGTCGAGGAAAACTAGGGAAAAACCATAACAAACAATATTTGGCAAACAATGTTAGCTTCAGATGAAAGCCTGGTGAGAAACTAGGGAAAAACCAGTAAAGCAAACAATATTTGAAAACAAGGGTAAAAGCTTCCTGTGAGCCTGTTCGAGAAACTAGGGAAAACCAATACAACAAAATTAGCAAATCAAATGTAGCTCTATATGAGCCTGGTCGAGAAAACTAGGAAAAACCATAACACAATATTAGCAAACCAATGGTTAGCTTCAGATCAGGGCCTGGTCGAGAAACAGGGGAAAACCAGATAATAACAATACAAATTTTTTGCAAAACAATGTAGCTTCTATATGAGCCTGGTCGAGAAACTAGGGGAAAAACCAATAACAAGCAAAATATTTGCAAAACAATGTAGCTTCAGATGAGCCGGTCGATGAAAAACTAGGGAAAACAATAACAACAATTATTTGCATACAAGTAGCTTCATTGAAGCCTGGTCGAGGGAAACTAAGGGAAAACCTATAAACAGCAATATTTGCAAACAAGTAGCGTCAGATGAGCCTGGTTGAGAAACTAGGGAAAACCATAACAACAATATTTTCAAACAATGTAGCTCTATATGAGCCTGGTCGAGAAACTAGGGAAAACCATAACAACAATATTTGCAAACAATGTAGCTTCAGATGAGCCTGGTCGAGAAACTAGGGAAAACCATAACAACAATATTTGCAAACAATGTAGCTCTATATGAGCCTGGTCGAGAAACTAGAGAAAACCATAACAACAATATTTTCAAACAATGTAGCTCTATATGAGCCTGGTCGAGAAACTAGGGAAAACCATAACAACAATATTAGCAAACAATGTAGCTGCATACATGTATGAGCCTGGTCGAGAAACTAGGGAAAACATAACAACAATATTTGCAAACAATGTAGCTCCATATGAGCCTGGACGAGAAACTAGGGAAAACCATAGCAACAATATTAGCAAACAATGTAGCTTCAGATGAGCCTGGTCGAGAAACTAGGGAAAACCATAACTACAATATTAGCAAACAATGAGCCTGGTCGAGAAACTAGGGAAAACCATAACAACAATATATGCAAACAATGTAGCTTCAGATGAGCCTAGCAAAATTATATTTTGTGGGCACTCATTTGAACTGTCTCTTGAACAAAAGAGTGCTCACAAAATATACTTTAGAACAGTTAGTGTAACAATAATGTTTTAGTGTTTTTTCCATCGATTAATCATCAAATAGGATACTATCACGCCACTCTCTGTGAAAGTCGTCCGACAATATTGCCGCAGATCAGTTGATTTGCCTACCGGCTTGCATGACAAACAAGATTGGGCCCGTTATTGACAGGTTCACTTTGACTCGATAATTAGTTTGAGATAATTAGGCGGCGATAAACGAAACAATAAACAAGTGGGTGGTGGATTGATCTTTGCATATTGCACTCTTGTAGACTGTGACCGGATAAAAACGATCTGTCAGAACATAAAGGCCCTGGGTCTCAAATATACCTAGAAAGTGATGAAACAGATTAGGGAAAATAGTTTAATTTAGACTTGTATTGTATTTCTGAACCCAATTATTGCCTGAAATATTTTTTAGAGATTAGTAAAAAAAATGTTTACAACGCTAGTTATTTTTCAGTATTATAATCATGTTTTTCAACCAATGGTTACTAATTTAACATACTTATATTAATTACACTAGCGTCTTTAATGGAAACCTCTTTCTAAATGTGATTTAGTATGATCATTGGACAACAACAATTCAAGAAATTTCATAATTCTTTCCTTACTGGTACATCTATAGCGAAGATGCCAAATGATGCCATGCAAAATTACCTCCCCTGCTTATCACAGTTTCTGATGGCATGTACAATGTACTTGAATATAACACTTTTTTTAATATGATCACATAAATTTTGTATTGATTTATATATGTCATTTACTGTGCATGAAGCGAAAAAAGCATATTGGATATCAGTCTATTTTCATATTCTGATGAGGCATGATATTTGTTAATTGTTTATACTAATTAAATGCATTACCTGAAAAAATAATAATTTCAACTGATTATAAAGTATGATCACTGCACATCAAAAAATAAATCAGAGAATAAATAGTAGTGTCTGTTAACATTTTAAGGAAACACGGTTATCGCCCCTGATATCAGTGTGGAAATTTATGTCAGATATAAAATGTATAATAATGCCAATCCATACATGGGGTAATGGTGAATGAATGTTTATTTTGCCAGAAAATGTCTCTGATGATGTCTCTGATATAAAGAACAGTTTGTGCCTACCGAGTGGGCATGTATGTACCTTTAATTACATACTTCTTAAATCAAAATCGCAACCTTCAAATCTGTGACTATATAAGTTTTAGCCTTAGCAAGTATTACACTACTGTCTGTTTCGCGAAAGCTGCCCAAATATAAACAGTGCAAAAACAATATTTGTTTCGATAATGTTAAATTTTATCAAAATTTAAGAATGAGCCTTCTTTTTATTTTGTGAAATTTGGTCAAATATTGATTTTATGACGAAAAAACAATTCCCCCATGTTAAATCCTGATGGGAATTTTTCTAATTTCAGAAATATTCAAAATTTAGTTTTTTTGGTTAGATCATTTCCAACCTATCTAGCCAAGTTTTGGAGTCAATTTCCATTTTGTTTTGTTGTTTGACTCCTCCCACAGCTCCTCCACCTCATTTACCCCCATGTTAAATTACAATAGACAAATAAATTTTTCGTAATAAAATCAATATTTGATAAAATTTAATGAAATAAAAAGAAGGCTCATTCGTAAATTTTGATAAAATTTAATATTATCAAAAAAAATATTGTGTTTGTATTGTTTATATGGCCGTAAAATTTGGGCAGGTTTCTAATTGTAAAACTAGCTAACTTTAGTGTGATTTTACATACCTTAGCTGCACGGACAGTTTCTCACAAAAATTTAATTGAATAGAATTTGTCATATTTTTAATGGAGTTTATCACGATGGGATGTCATAAGAGCATGGAATTGTCATCATACATCAAGGTTTCAGTTTAGTGTCATGCATGAAGCTTGTGACTGGTACTGACGGTTCTTGATAATCAACAGAAATGAAATACTTTTCTGAAGCATAAAAGATTTTACATACATACCTTTTCCAAAAATAATGGGTGCAACTGGGGGCCGTTTCACTAAACTTTGTACGACTAAAATGTTCGTAAGTGCAAATTTAGGATCGGCTGGAAATTCCAATTGATGAATTTACATTTATTGAACATATGTTCAATAAATGTAAATCCAATACTTATTTACAAAAAAACTCATAATTTTGCACTTACAAATATTTTAGTCGTACGAAGTTTAGTGAAACAGCCCGCGGATGCGCAGGCAACATCTGCTGATCTGTCAATATCAATATCAGTCGCTCATTGTAGCTCTAAATGTCACAGGCAATAAAAATGCACATCCCGGGGCTCGAACCCGGGACCTCCTGCTTACTAATGATCTATTGACTGACCTAACCAGGCGCAGATGTACATTTCGTCTGATGGAGCTCATTTAGACTGTGACACAGACATGCACAGAAATCACATTCTGCACTAAGTACCGACACAAGACCCCACTTAAAGGGATTTGTGAGGTATAAAAATAATTTGAGTAGACAGAGGCGAACATTAAGTATCACTTTAGCCAGTTAATGGTCGGGGATTACCGCAGTCTGTATAAGAATTCTACCACTAGCAGGAAATCAATCGCAATTACGCCAATAAAATATTTGTTTTCTCAACGACGCAGGCTTATGCGTCTAAAATTGTTCCGGATACGCATTTGTTTGACAAGACAAGCTCTGATTATGAGGTAATGTCTTAGTGGCCAGACAAAATCTTCAGTCAGCCTACATATGAGACACGCCATCTGATTTTGTACCTACGAACATGTGCGATTTTTCAAGAAATATATTTACTGAAACTGTGATATTTGCTGTAATGACGTCAAAATATGACAAAATTTTCATAGCATAATGCGGATTTCTCATTGTTATGAAAGTTTTGTCAACTTTCGACATAATTTACGGAAACTATTTAAATTTTGTAAACAATTTTCATGATATATTGCACATGTTCTTAGGTACAAAATCACAAGGCATGTCTCATACATCCATGTCTCATACATCCATGTCTCATGTATCATACATCCATGTCTCATACATCCATGTCTCATACACCCATGTCTCATACACCCATGTCTCATACACCCATGTCTCATACATCCATGTCTCATACACCCATGTCTCATACACCCATGTCTCATACATCCATCTCATACACCCATGTCTCATACATCCAGTCTCATACACCCATGTCATCACCCGTCATACACCCAGTCTCATACACCCATGATCACATACATGCCATGTCTCATACACCCATGTCATACAACCCATTGTCTCATACACCCATGTCTCATACATCCATGTCTCATACACCCATGTCTCATACACCCATGTCTCATACATCCATGTCATCATGTACATGTAGGTGCGCACCCATTGTATGTACCGGTAAACTATGATCGTGGAGGGCATTTAGTGTTACTCTTGGAGAAGGAAGATAAAATATGAAATAACAGCACGACAATATATGTTGCCCAATTTCTAAGGGTTAAAGAGCGCAATAGGCGGGCAATGGAATAAAATGTGTAGCTGGTCAATGACCAAATACACATTAAAGGGGTCAGTGGAAGTAGGGGACTAGCCCCCCTTTTCCACTGACCTCTTTCATTGTCATATTTTGCACTGACTAGTATATGTATCTTCTTGTCCTCTGGTTTACCGTACCATCGCTCTAATCAGTGAGATCGCCGGGTACGAACACGCACTTACTCCCCATAGTGAGTTATAGTACGTACGTACCATGACATATTCCCCTTCCAATTTGCAATTCTTCCCCGAATTCTATATTTCATTCGTCTCTGAATTCCATATTTTTAGTACATTTTGGGCAGTATTTATCAGTCACAGTTCCTTGTCGGGCACCAAATGTCACAGGGTGAGAAAGGTCATAACCGACCCGAGGCTCGAACTCTGGTTTACCGTACCATCGCTCTAACCTACTGACCTGGCCTGGCACAAATACACACTTCCTCCCCACAGTGAGCTACATGTCGTGACATTCTGATTTCAAAACTACTTTCCGTCGCGTTTCATTTGTGGAACATCATATGAAGTTATCGAATGATGTCGGTGTAATAAAATGTAAATGTCCATTTTCAATAGAAACAGACTTGCATTGTGCATTACCTAGCCATAAGCCATTACCTGATAAATGGAGTATGAGGCTAGTGACTCAATATCAAGTTTATCATGCTCGGCAGGGTAGGACCTGATCTTGGTCTAAGCTGGTTGCCATCATAAGGTATCTTTCATCAGCCTGTGGCCACATTTACATATACACGTAGCCACAAAAGAAACGATACATATTTTGAAAGCATAAATTATAAAAACCGGCAAACGTACGCATTTGGTCAGAGTATACCATGTGTCGTGTCGCAAGGGAATGTCCGAATTTGAACCGTGTCCACTCAACCGTTCTTCAGTTACGTCAATTTTAATGATTTGCACGAGCTCCCCAATATGCACACTCTGAGATACATGTACAGGTAAAATGACCGGTGTGCATACAGGGTTTGTACCCAAACAAAAGAAAACCATCAAACGTTGAGGAAAAGTTGTGAAACGGAATGCCGAGATTAAATGAAAATCAGCGATTGGAATGTTGGAATCTGGTCGGCGTAACGTTGACATCGCCGCTCAATTTGGAGAGTCGTGCATTACAATAACACGTCTGGCAGGATGATACGGAACACGTGGATCAGTTGATGATTCAAAGTTCAGACAGGCCACGCGTAACTACACGTGCTCAGGACCGTCACATAAGGATATCCCACTTATGTAACCGTTTACTATCCGCTCCATCAACTGCTGCTGTTACGCCTGGTTGAACCAACAACCGGATTAGTGCGCAAACAGTTTGGCGAAGACTCTCTGAGCACGGTTAAACCTAGACGTCCATACAAAGGATCGAAACTTACGCCACGTCATCGGCGTGATAGGGCACAGTGGGCACGTCAGCACATGCGATGGACTCATAATCAATGGAATAAGGTGTTATTTATACACTATTACCAGATTACTAGATTGACTATTACCTAAAATTGCAGGAAAATCATCATTATGCTGTAACTTGTCTTGTCCTTCCTGTATAAGTTATCTGAAATACTCAATAACCCCACTCCATCCCTCTAACCCACCAATACCCACATTATGCAATTGTATATAGAAAACATGAAATATCTTTTTAAGCTAACATAGTAACGGTACTATCATATATATTACATGACCACATATTTGGCTCCTCATTGGGGGCTACCTGCTATTTGGCGTTGTGCTTCATCAGACTCGCATATGCCAGACCAGATTTCTCTGAGCAAGAGGTGAGACGTATGCAGTAGCTATCCTCTTGCACGACTATGGCGGAGTGAATGTGTAGAGCTAATAACTCGCGTGAAACGACTAGAGGGTGACGAGTTGAGTGAAAGACTAGAAAGAGGTGAGTCGAGCATACGACTAGAAAGATCTGAGTTGAGTTAACAACTAGGATGTGCATCAAGTGGATGACTAGAAAGATCTGAGTCGAGTTAACAACTCGAATGCGAGTCGAGCGTACCGACTGGCGAGTCGAGTGTACCGACTATACGAGAGGCGAGTCGTCGAAATTAGTCGAGCGTACCGACTGGCGAGTCGAGCATATCGACTATAATGAGGAAAGTGGTGCAGGTTAGTCGGGCGTAACCGACTGGCGAGTCGAGCATACTCGGACTATAGAGAGGTGGGTTGTCCAGGGTAGTCGAGTGTACCGACTGGCGAGCCGATAATGAAGTAAGACGAGCGTACAGAATGTTGTGTCGAGCGTACGTACTGGGACGAGTCGCTTCAGGCAAGTGAATGATGTATCAACAAGTCTGGCAAATGTTTCAACTGATGCCGCACATAAATGTACATATGAATTAATTTATCTAAAAGGGGGCAAAATAGTCTCTGACATTAACCTATGTTACAGTAGCCCCAAGCCAACATAGGCATACACAGCTCAAGGTTTCAATGCTGTTATTTAAACTATTATGAATACTTGTCTTCAAATGTACTACGCATGTTTAAAATCAAAGGAGGAGATGGGGCGGCGGTGGGTATGTCAAGAATCCTCAGAATCCACGCCGACTACGCATTGTTCAAAACTGAATTCCTGGGACAGTGGATGTCACTCCCTGCTCCCTCGCTAGCTGGGACACTGACCTACATGTAGATCAGGCCTGCCACCACAAAACGACAGATGTCAAAACTGGGAGAACTGCATGACAGTCTCCAATACAGTGTATAAACTATAATGAAAAATTATCATTTCAGTGACAAATCCAGATTTCTTTTGGAATGTACAGACGGACATGACTGGGTCTACAGGAGATGCGGAGAACGCTTCGCAGACGTGTGCGTACGTCAAGTGGACCGGTATGGAGGCGGCAGCGTCATGGTATGGGGTGCCATTTCCTTCAACCATCACTCCAGGCTAGTTGTCGTACCAGGAAACCTGACTGGAGTACGTTATTGGGACAATATACTGGCACCTGTTGTTGTTCCCCTGACTAACGCCAACAGACAACTGACGTTATTCCAACAGGACAACGCTTGGTGCCACACCGCTTGTGTCTGTACCGCCTACCTCCAGCAGCAGCAGGTGGACGTTCTTCCTTGGCCGGCAAAGTCTCCAGATCTGTCACCAATAGAGCACCTCTGGGATGTGTTGGATCGTCGACTAAGACGTCCGCAACCGGCGACGTTGGCTCAGTTAGTAATCTTTCTTGAACAAGAGTGGAATGCGATACCACAGAATGAAATACAGACACTTATCAGGTCCATGCGATGCCGCTGTATTGCTGTTATGGATGCAAATGGTGGCCATACGCGCTACTGACTTCTGTGTGACTTCGTATGGTGACCCCTACGTGATTCGCAACGGTCTGACGTCAGCATCTGATGGTTAACTTGACATTTTGTTAATGAAGTCATCGCAAGACATTTGAATTTCATGTTGTATTTGAGAATAAAGTAAAATGTAATGTTTACAATACATTTATTCACAATCATATGTATGTATCGTTTCTTTTGTGACTACGTATATATTGGAACCTCTCGGAGGTCCCCAGGATGTCCGGTTTAGAGATGTTCCACTGTAAATCAGACATATGATGTTCCACTGTAAATCGGACATAAGACTATGCCAATGTATGCTTTGCGAACTTTAACAGGCATTAACATCATAAATATACGCCAATGAAACCCATAAAAGTAAAGGTACACAGACTGCCTACGTGTCTGGTTTAGAGAGGTTCTACTATAATACAGATGTTCAGAATCATTGTCGAAAATAACAATAAGGTACATTGTTATGCTCCCTGGATTTTATTTTCGGGGGAGCATATAGTTACCGTTTTGTCTGGCATCCGCCGTCCGCCATCCGAGTTTTACGTTAAGGTTTTTCAAATTGCTATATCTCTGTGACTGCTTGGGATATCAACTTGAAACTTCATATACATATTGATCACTATGCATATTTTCATTGTATATCATACCCATGCTGCTCAGGAGCCCAAGGTCAAGGTCAAATTACTTTCTTAATTACTTACTTTCAAATTGCTATATCTCTGGGACTCCGTGCGATATTGAACTTGAAACATTATATACACATTGATCACCATCAATATTTTCATTCTATATCCTACCCATGCTGCCCAGGAGCCCAAGGTCAAATGTTTTTAAAGCTTGCGTTAAAGTTTTTCAAATTGCAATGTCTCTGTGACTGCTTGGGATATCAACTTGAAACTTATACATATTGATCACCATCCTTATTTTCTTTGTATACCTTACCCATGCTGCCCAGGAGACCCAAGGTCAAGGTCAAATGACTTTAAACTTCTTGTTAAAGTTTTATGTTAATGTTTTTGAAATTGCTATATCTCTGTGACTGCTTGGGATATCAACTTAAAACTTCATATACACATTGACCACCATCCATATTTTCATTGTATACCCTACCCATGTTGCCCAGGAGCTCAAGGTCAAATGACTTAGAATTTTGTTTGTTAAAGCTTACGTTAAAGTATTTCAAATTGCTATTCCTCTGTGACTGCTTGCGATTTCAACTTGAAACATCATATACACATTGATCACCATTTATTGTGTTTAATAAGCATACTACACCAATACCCAGGGTCAAGTACTTTGAATTTCAATCCAGGTGTCATCGGGGAGCATTTGTCTGATTTACCGACCATCTAGTTTCATTAGACATGCATGTATCACACACACAGCACCTCACTGTCATGGCCAGTTATCTTTCATATGGAAGTCAATGTGGATCTCTATTTACATTTCACTACACTGCATTACATAAGTGTTATAACGGAGTAGTCTTTCCGAATGTGCGTTTGAAGCATGCTTTGTTTACTTTCTACTTAGTGCAACCTGTTGCCTATAAAGTGGAAAATGTGCAGCTATGTGGATCTATGCTGGTGAATCGAACGCAAATTTTTGTTATTATTTTTTCGTACACTGGTTCCTTTACCAATATTGATCTGCTGGAAAGTAGCTCCACTCGGTAGTAAATCAAATAACGAGCGAGTTATTAATACAGCTGCAGATGATTGGCCGATATTGTTACTTCTTCATACGTGGCTTTGACTGGAGAAATGGGGCTTATGGGATTTGTGACCAGTGTAGCTCCTGATCAAATAGCACACTCCTGTAGCCTAATAACAATCTCTATTGCTTGTTTGAAGCATGTCGAGTGATTCATAGATGGAATGGCGAAAAGTGCATATCCTGATCAGACTGTGTGGATGCACTGGCTGATCTGGATCTACACTGGTCACAAATGTAGCTGTGGCTGGAGAAAAGGATCCTTATGGCATTTTTGGCCAGTCTGTCCTAATTAGGGTCCCTCCGAGAATTGGTGGTGCCCTATTTCGCCCTGTCTGTCCGTCTGTCGGTCTGTTTATTTTTTTGAAAGTTTTTGTAAGAGTTAATACAGCTAATATCTTCATATTGCGCGCATGCCTTACTTGAGTAGCTACATCCTTCAGCATTAATACAAGTACCCTCGTACATCCGTCCGTACGTCTGTCTGTTTATTTTCAAATAGACAGACCACATTTTCTAGTTGTGATTGTAGAAATGTGAATTACGGCATTTGTGGCCAGTCTAGCTCCTGATCTGTAACTGTGACTGGAGAAATGGGGCTTGTGGCATTTGAGGTCGGTGTAGATTCTGATCTGTGACTGGAGAAATGTGGCTAATGGCATATGTGATCAATCAAGATCATGGTTTGAGACTTCATCGTTTATATCTCTGCGAGTGGAGAAAAGGGGCCGCATGGTATTTGAACACTCACAGTTTCTAATCATCTGTACCAACAAAGTCATTTGCTATATGTGCTCTTGCGCTTGTTTGTAATACTTGTGAAGTAAATTAAATTTTGGTCAAATGTGAAATTTGACCCCTTTAAAAGGGATGCCTGCCTGCCTGCCTGCCTGCCTGCCTGCCCTGCCTGCCCTGCCCTGCCCTGCCTGCCCTGCCTGCCCTGCCTGCCCTGCCTGCCCTGCCTGCCCTGCCCTGCCCTGTCCTGCCCTGCCCTGCCCTGCCCTCCCTGCCCTGCCTGCCCTGCCTGCCCTGCCTGCCTGCCTGCCCTGCCTGCCTGCCTTGCCCTGCCCTGCCTGCCCTGCCTGCCTGCCTGCCTGCCTGCCTGCCTGCCCTGCCCTGCCCTGCCCTGCCCTGCCCTGCCCTGCCCTGCCTGCCCTGCCCTGCCTGCCCTGCCCTGCCCTGCCCTGCCCTGCCCTGCCTGCCTGCCTGACCTGCCTGCCTGCCTGCTGCTGCCTGCCTGCCCTGCCGCCCATGCCTGCCCTGCCTGCCCTGCCCTGCCCTGCCCTGCCCTGCCCTTGCCCTGCCCTGCCCTGCCTGCCCTGCCCTGCCTGCCCGATGCCTGCCAGCCAGCCCAGCCCAGCCAGCCTGCCAGCCCATCCAGCCATGCCCAGCCAGCCCAGCCAGCCCAAGCCGCCCAGCCAGCCCAGCCAGCCAGCCCGCCCAGCCAGCCAGCCAGCCAGCCCAGCCAGACCAGCCCAGCCAGCCCAGCCAGCCCAGCCAGCCCAGCCCAGCCAGCCCAGCCAGCCAGCCCAGCCCAGCCAGCCCAGCCAGCCCAAGCCCCCAGCCAGCCAGCCCAGCCCAGCCAGCCAGCCAGCCAGCCTGCCTGTTCCCGCCCGCCGCCCGCACCCGCCCGTCTGTCTATTATTGAGATGTAAAAATAGGAACAGGAAGACGAATGCCGCGGTTTATTCCGTATTCGGATAATAGTTGCCAAATGCCCGATAGATCACCATGCCAAGTATCTGGTGTGGGTGTTGGATGATACCGCGCCATGAAATGAACATCCCATCTGATTTATTGGTACCGTCATAAGATCACTCGCCACAGCAGAAATGGACTTATTGTGGTTGGGTTTCGTCCAGTTTCTCTCCTGAAAATCTGGTGTTCTCATTAGACTTATAGGTGGCTGTGACTGGAGAAATAGGGCTTATGGGTGTTGCGACCAGTGTAGATCGAGATAAGCCTGTGCATCCGCACAGTCTGATCAGGATCTGCACCGTTTGCCATTCCATCAATTCTCCAGTCACAACCACATATACGGATCTGAGGGATGGGTTGAATTCCATATCATAGGTCGTGGGTTCAATCTCCAATCTTGGCATCAAAAATGCTTTCATTGTATCTGTTCTTTCGGGTGAGTCTCGAACCAATTTTTCATCTCTAGATCTGTCTCTATATGACCTTAGCTGTACATGTTACGAGGACGTTGAACCCGTTCTCTTTTTTATTTACACAATTGAATACATGTATTTTCCTAGCAGCCTCAGCAATTATTGCCCAACTCCAAAGCGAACAGTGTTGGCCCTGGTCAGACTGCGGATGCGGACACACTGGTCACAAACTCATTACGTCGCTCTTTGTCAGGGAATGTTCAATGTATGTTGAAGAAACCAGACCAAAAGCGTTCCGATGTTTGATCAATAATCTTTCATCTCTTGACGTTGCTTTCACAATACAAGGCAACGTATGAAAAATGTACTAGTGTCTTTTAACTCTTACAGTGCTGAATTAACTTTCCCTGTCTGCTGTTTATTTTCGATTTTACATTTTTCTCATCTAAAACATATTTTGGACGATGTCTGAGATACACAATAGCCCAGGAGCAATAGGGTTTAAGGTAAAAAAAATTGATAACAAACTGAAAATTTCAGGATATGTTCAGAATCATGTCTACATTATCAGAAAAAAAGTCCCCGTAAATCAACCTTGTGCCAACTTGACAATTCAAGATGGCGTCCAAGATGGCCGCCATTTTTGGTTTTTGCTTATATCGTCGTATTCAGCTATGATAAATATACATAAAAACCATCAGAACATACATAAGTATATAAATACCAAGACGCAGTATATATAGATAATATTCATAATCACCATTTAAAATGGCCACTAAAATATATCCCCAAATGGCACCAAAGTGTCTAGCATTAAAATGTTGACGGTCAAAATTATTTGTTGACACACCTAAAAGGCTTTCCAGATGTTGAGTATGATTTTTCAATGTATACTAGAAACGGATTAGTTGTGACATGCTAAATATGATAAATCTAAATCTAATATGGCAAAACCCTTCCGTGACAACGCAATATTAACTAGCCACTTGAAATCCGTATACAATTTTCAGAGCAAAGTGGCGTGCCATTTCGAAAGTCAGTCAGAATGAGCTACATGCATTTGGATTGATACAAGAGAATATAGAAATTAAATGTCTAAAACCAGAATGGTGTTTTAAATCCTAAAAATCATGTGAAAAGTTCGTGAATTTGCGTAGAGATGTGATCTTTTGAACATATGATGTCACGGATAACGTCTAACATTGATGTTTTGGTTGTTGCGCTTAACGACGTCGCGTAAAACGTCCCGCCTAACATAGTTTGACCAACCGTTCTACATAAAGGCGGTAGAAATAGTGACTGCAACAAATGATCTAAACAAAGTCATTGTTCGACTTGGTGGCTTCCATCTACTCCTGTTTTAACTAGGCAGCATTGTGTACATCATGACTGATAGCGGACTGGCAGATCTGTGGGAAACGGTGTATGCCAAAGGATCTGTTGTGCATATGCTGACAGGTCATGCATACTCACGTGCACACCGAGCCCACATGCTGACATCAGCGTCCCTTATCTGTTTGCTATTAAATGATAATCCAAACTCTCTGGATGACATTGACAAAGATCATTTGAAAATCCATCAGATGAGCTTGCAAGGTGTTCATTCTGCTGATGTTGCCGATGATGTACAGCTATTAAATGGCATAATATCACAACTCCTTATAGCTGTGGAAAACAAAATCAGAACTGGCAAGTTGTGGGTACAGTACATTGTCCAGGTCGCCCTCCTTCATCTGTTCATACGTCCTGAGAGAATGGGCAATTGGGATCTTCATCTCCACTGTGTTGAGAAAATGATTCCATACTTTCATGCTGCTGGGCATCTCCACTATGCCAAGTATGCCCGATTGTATCTTCAGCAGATGGGGTCCTTGGAAAATGTGATGCCAGCAGCTGAATATGCCAAATTCAATGAACAGGGATATTTCACTATCCGTGGCAACTTTTCTGACCAAACGATAGAACGCGTCCCAATGCGAATGTTAAAAACATCCGACATGACACATGGTAGGGTCATCACAGACAGTACATTGGCAAAGTGGGTGTGTGCAATGCCCGGTTGTTTGCATATTTGTAGCCAACTGGAGAAATTCGCATCAGTACACACATCTACCTCTGAACAGCACAAATACCTGAGGGTAAGCACCGAATCAAGAGATACCAAAGATATTGGTCTCTTTGTGGATTGGCTGTTGTATCTATATCCACTGGACTAGTGGCCGACTCGTCAGTGAATTGTCACCAAGCAGTCGCCATTGGTATCGCTGCAGCTGCTAAAATGACAGGTAAGTGTTTCACAGAGATCACTCTTCACAGAAAAGACAATCAGTAGTATGCACAAAAGTGTCAAAGTCCGAGGACATGATACGGCAGTTAACCCCACTCTGTTGTTTAATAGGATCACATGTGTTCTCAATGATAGTACTGAAATGGAAACATTCCTGACACACAAACTGTCACTGCAACCCCCAGCACTATTCATTGATGGTCTAATGCGGAAGCCCATGAAACGTATACTGGGTATATTGTTGAAGTCATTCGTTACACAACAACCAACTGTCCCAGACAATGCAAAGGCATATACATATCATGACGTGTTCCAGTCATATATCGCATACACACTAAAACATTTTGGTGTTGGGGACAGTTGGGACAGCAAGGTAACATCACGTTCCATCATATTTGATGTAAATATGAAAATCACGACTGCACAATCGGCATTCTTGTCAAACAGCAGCAATAAATGTTGATTTATTGACTTGCTGAGTCAAGAGATGCAAGCCGCAGGCATAAGAGTGAAACAGTCAGAGGCAGATGCATATTTCCTGATAGTTTCAACAGCCTTAACACTGGCTGATGATGCCGAGAAGCCAGTGGTGGTTGTTGGAACTGACACTAACTAACTGGTGATGCTTGTTGCACTAGCGGTTACTTTGGTGGCAATATATATGCTTTGCCGTAGTAACCCAGTTGGTGATGCTTGTTGCACTAGCGGTTACTTCGGTGGCAATATATATGCTTTGCCGTAGTAACCCAGTGAGCCTTTACAACATCCAGGATCTTCAGCATGCTATAGGAGGCACCAAAAAACACTTGTTGTTTATGCATGCTGTAAGTGGTTGTGATACAGTATCTGCACCTTATAGACGCGGAAAACGCAAGGCTTTCAATACTGTACACCATCATCAGGACAAGCATATGCTAGAAACGTTCAGAAATATTGAAAGCACACATAGCGATATAGAACATGCCGGTGAACAGTTCTTACTCAAATTGTATGGAGCTGGTCAAGTGAAGACACTTGATAAATACAGACACCTTGCATACAAAAAGGCAATTGGTAGGTCCTCCCTTAGCTCATCATTTCAGCTTGCGTGTCTCCCACCGACAAGTGCTGCGGCCAAATACCATTCATATTGTAAGGGACCTGCAGTCTGGTTTTTGTCAGGATGATTATCCAGATATAGGGTTTGGCAGCTCCGCACCAACAAGGATGTACCTATCAACTGAATATTGGCTGAGAATATAATATGAGAGCGAATGTCAATTCAACAAGTTTAATAAAGTCTTAACACATGTAACAACAATTAAAGTATTCTTTACAGCGTAATATTATGTACAGCGGTTATTTTGTCAGGATATCCGATGTGGTACTCTTGTCGATGCTTATAAATGAAAGCGGAGCAAGGCCGATCAGGTTCGCGCACGCGTCTCAAATACAACGGATCGCGATGGTATTTGGATGGTATATGTGGTGGGATCTAACCGTAGTGAACCAATACTTAATTTAACATGGGAAGTTACAATACTACACAATGCCTTATTCTCTTGTGAAAGTGATTTATGTATCAAACACGCCACTAGAAATCACTATTATAAGTGCATAGTCACTGCACTAAAACATAAGGAATTTGCGTTTAGCCACTCCACTAATTCATAAAATATAGTAGTTTGGTGTATTCACGTTTGTGTATTAGCCACTGCGCTAATATAAAGAACGTTGCCAAAACATCAGGGGGTTTAAGCACTCTAATGGGATTCAGTCCTGTTTTGTGTATTAGACACTCCACTGGCACTGAGCGCTCAGTGTTTATAAATTAACACGATGTGGATCAACCGTGTCTTTGGTAATAATTAATACAAGGTAATATTGTGTATCTGTATTTGACACTTACAATGAGTTTAATAGAAGCAGGTAAGTGCACAAGTATCAGTATTGGCTCAAATAAAGCTGGTTATTGGTTTTGTTGAGTATTGGTTTTCGAAAAGTAGCGCCTATGCAACTATGTAGTAACTACGATTAGATGCTGAAACTGGCCGTGCGCCGTTCTTTTATAGACATCTCAGAGTACCACGTGATGGCTATTAACCAATGAAAACACTGGAAATTTGGATCATTTCCTACGGTTTGCTCATAAAACAGTTAATAGTATTCTAACTAGGAACTCCGGTCGGCCGGACTTTCGCTCCTTTTACTCCGCTTCTGACAAAGTGTCAGAAGCAGGAAAGAGGAGGAAACCGGAGTTTCTCATAAAAGCGGAACATATGGAAATATCCATTATACAGACTGCGGATTTCAGAAAATGACCGTCAACCAATCAGAAGTCTCGAAAGCTGACACACCTCCAGCAACTCGACGAATCGGGTTTTGCATTTAAACTAGGAACTCCACTTATTTAACTTTGAACTCCTCTTTCTCCGTTCCAAAATCTGAGTCAAAATCTAAAAAGGGGAGTACGCCGTAGTTCGCTGTATTTAAGTAAAACCAAATATAAGATCACACTTGCAAAACCAACAAAAAGTTCGCTTAGCAACGAAATACTTCGCTTCACAGAAATAGTAAGCTTTCGAGACTAATCGACTAATCTCCGTTATTCAGTCATTCGCTCCTTTTATAAAGGTACAAATAAGGATTGTAATTCAAAAGTGTCATAGAGATGGAGTTTGTAACAACAGAGAAAATGGAATAAAACGAGCGAATGAAAGACGCGGATTGATTTGACATTCAACACTGTGAATGCCTAAACACTACACTACATACACGTAGGAAATTATCCACGTTAAACAGGCAATGTTTAACGCGAAAAACAACTCTTAATCCTATTAAAACATTATTCCTAGGGAGAAAAATCGGAAGTTAACCAATATTTGTGTATTATACTTGGTAGATCTCACAGCTTCCGATAATTTGTCGATACACCGGGCGCACCGGTTCAAAGGTCAAACTCGCGGAAGTGAAAGTTTAGAGAAATGTCTTGATCCAAAAATCAGTCAGTTTTAACCAAATATCAGCTAAATTATGACTTGTCATTACTCATGACACCTTCCAATGGGTGTTTGCATATAGACAGACTTCAGTTACGCTCGGATGTGCTAAATTCAGACCGAATATCGGATTATGCGGTGCAGAATATGTCATTTCCACATTGTGGCAGAAATGAACACATGTCAAACAGAGAACAATAATGGGAATCTCAACCTCCAAGTAACCTCTGCAACTAATCAACATGTGTCGGTAAGCTTGGTTAAATATTATTCAACATGTTCTCGTGTTATAGTACATTACAGTTTGCAGTGTTTAAAGATGGGTGGGGTAACAAGTGACAAAGGGCACATGGCCACAATCCCTGATCCTTACACTATCGTACATATTTGGCTGTTCAGCAATGGATGGGTAACTCAATGCCTCCAATAGAATGGGGATGGAGATTGCAAGATGATGTTCTGTTACCCATGGAGACTGACCTCCCAGTTGCACCAGATAAGCTAATGAAAATGGTTTCATGTGGCTGTAAGTGGAAAGTCATGTGGGTGCAGGAAGCTTGGGTTATTTTGCACTGAGATGTACAGCCAATGTATGGGACAAACATGTAATAATACCATGCCCGTACCAGTTGACCAAATGTAATTCATACCGCAGTAAACGCAATAGCCCGGGGTTTTATTCCTTAAATACAAATGACATAACTGTGTGAGCACTGTCAAACATTACAATGTGTATCACCAATGATGCATATAAATACAAGAAAGTGATTTGAAAGATAAACATGACTTATTTAATTGTGGCGAGTCTAATACACTTATTTAGTCTGAGTGAATGACATAACATTCATAAAAAAGTACATAGAAGTGTCTACCATGGAATCAAATGCCATAATTCTTAATCCACAAGTCACATTTTATGTATGATCATACAATGTTATTGTTATATTGATGATGCTGTAGTGGTAAAGTAGTATGGATTTACACGTATGTTTACTTACAGGACTGTCACTATTCATAATTATACGAGACACGAGTGCATACAAATCTGTATATACCATGAATAGTGATAATGAATGCATTTCTAATGTCCAATGTATTATGTATTAAGTACTGCTTGCCATATATTGTATAATATATGCATTAAATTGAAAATATTGCTATCTACCTCGCGTTTTTTCTGACAAAATATCCTAAAATCCATCAATTTGGCAGTTTTGGTGGCCATATTGGCGGCCATCTTGAATTGTATAATTTCAGAAATAACAAAACTGCTTTAAAATGTATATCTGAGATAATCCAGGTAAGAGTATAAAAAATCAAAACAATTTTATGCCTATTTGCCCATATAGCTGAACATTAAAAGATAATGAAAATATGGCGACCATCTTGGACGCCATCTTGAATTCTCAAGTTGGCACCAGCTGGATTTGCGGGGACTTTTAGTATGTTATTCTACATACATTTATACAACTTTCCTGAAAAATTTAGCTTGTTAACAATTTTTTTGGGTTTGGTGTTTTTTACACCTAATACTCCTGGGCTAAATATGTGGTTAGTTGAGCCATGCTCAGTAAATCACATATACAGTGGAAGATCGATCTCTCGAACTGGCAACGGACTCGAATAAAAGTTTGAGTCAGGCGTAGTTCGAGGGAAAGAAAATAAATACTAATCAGTGATTTCATTCCATTTAGGAATGACACCATTGATTAATGTTTGCATGGGACTATGGCCTTCTGGAAGAAATATCAAATAAACAAATATAAAGAATTACTTATTTTATTTCAATATGTACATGTATGCATACGTAAATAAATAAACTGTTAATTAAACTGAATATTACACACCGTCTCGTCTTTGTCTCGACATTTCCATTGTAAACGTGTTTATTTTACTATGCTATAATTAAGCTTGACAAACACAACTTCACAACCATAGACCATTTTTTTTGCACCCGCTTGCGGAAAGCACGATATAGTCGGCACTTTGGCATACGTACGTGTGTCCGGTTAAAGTTTTTGGTTAAAGTTTTTTGTTAAAGTGTTTTTGGTTAAAGTTTTTGGTTAAAGTTTTTTGGTTAAAGTTTTTTGTTATACTATATCTCTGCAACTGCCTTGCCCATTACCTTGAAACTTCACATGGGTGTTTATCATCATCTATATTTTCATTCTACCCCCCTCCCGTGCGGCCCCTGTGCCCAATGTCGAGGTCAAATTACTTTGAAGTTTTTGGTTAAAGTTTTTGGTTAAAGTTTTTTGGTTAAAGTTTTTCGTTATACTATATCTCTGCAACTGCTTCGCCTATTACCTTGAAACTTCACATGGGTGTTTATCATCATCCATATTTTCATTCTGCCCCCACCCGTGCGGCCCCTGTGCCCAATGTCAAGGTCAAATTACTTTGAAGTTTTTGGTTAAAGTTTTTGGTTAAAGTTTTTTCATGTACTATATCTATGCACCTACTTTGCCCATTACATTGAACCTTCACATGCCTGTTTATCATCATCCATATTTTCATTCTACCCCCCACCCGTGCGGCCCCTGTGCCCAATGCCAAGGTCAAATTACTTTGAAGTTTTTGGTTAAAGTTTTTGGTTAAAGTTTTTGGTTAAACTTTTTCATTTACTATATCTCTGCACCTGCTTTGCCCATTACCTTCAAACTTCACATGGGTGTTTATCATCATCTATATTTTCATTCTACCCTGCTCCCGTGCGGCGTGCCCAATGTCAAGGTATAATTACTTTGACATTTTTAGTTAAAGTTTTTGGTTAAAGTTTTTAGTTAAAGTTTTTGTCGCGACGCTTGAGGAAAGCGCGATATAGTCGGCACTTTGGCATACGTCCGTCTGTACGTACGTACGTACGTACGTACGTACGTACTACGTACGTACGTACGTACGTAGTTTTTTGGTTAAAGTTTTTCCGTCTACTATATCTCTTTTTTTTTAGTGTCCATGCCTCGCCCCAAGGCGCGACATGCAGGCCGCTGCCATCTAGTTATTGCTAGTGAATGTTTTTTTTATCACAGATCATTTGCATACACAAGCAGTAAAGTGTTGCAAAAGATCGGCGCAAAATAGCATTCAATAAACGAAAGGGGCGAACATCACATCCCAAGAAAATGTCTATAAATAGCACACTGGTTTATTAACTATGCAAATTGTACAAATAAAAAATTTAAGCAAAATTTCACAATTTGGCATTTAAAAATGTTAAAGGCGGAATATTATTATATTACTCAGGAATACAAATACGAACATGTTCCTTCATATTAAAACGTCCATGAATATTTCTAAAAGCGAAACAAATCAAACAGACCGCCAATCTTGATATTCACACCTCGTTAGGCAAACAGATCAGCTGGCGACAGACTTACCTGTACGAGCTATCAATAGCACTTTACGTTGATTGACTGACCAAGGGACCGTGACTTCGGTTCGAGAGTTCGACTTTGTCGTAGTTCGAGTTTTAGGTAGAAAAATATGATTTATATAAGGAAATTTGTCGGGACCACAAGACGAGTTCGAATTTTCCGGAGTGTTTGACAGAGACCGGTTCGAAAGATCGATCTTCTACTGCACTTTAACAACCCTCAGATATACAATATGTTGTTTGTTGAGTCATGCTCAGTAAATCACATATACTGTAACAACCCTCAGATATACAATATGTGGCTTGTTGAGTCATGCTCAGTAAATCACATATACTGTAACAACCCTCAGGTATACACTATGTTGTGTGTTGAGTCATGCTCAGTAAATCACATATACTGTAACAACCCTCAGGTATACAATATGTTGTGTGTTGAGTCATGCTCAGTAAATCACATATACTGTAACAACCCTCAGGTATACACTATGTTGTGTGTTGAGTCATGCTCAGGTAAATCACATATACTGCAACAACCCTCAGATATACAAAAAAAATTAAAATGTTGTTGTTGAGTCATGCTCAGTAAATCACATATACTGTAACAACCCTCAGATATACAATATGTTGTTTGTTGAGCCATGCTCAGTAAATCACATATACTGTAACAACCCTCAGATATA
The DNA here is from genome assembly GCA_029237695.1 of Conchocele bisecta. Classification (NCBI taxonomy): domain Eukaryota; kingdom Metazoa; phylum Mollusca; class Bivalvia; order Lucinida; family Thyasiridae; genus Conchocele; species Conchocele bisecta. Next base: position 129,275,536 of record CM055267.1, read on the forward strand.
CAATATGTTGTTTGTTGAGCCATGCTCAGTAAATCACATATTCTGTAATAATCCTGAGATATACAATATGTGGTTTGTTGAGCCATGCTCAGTAAATCACATATACTGTAACAACCCTCAGATATACAATATGTTGTGTGTTGGGTCATGCTCAGTAAATCACATATACTGTAACAACCCTCAGGTATACAATATGTGGCTTGTTGAGTCATGCTCAGTAAATCACATATACTGTAACAACCCTCAGATATACAATATGTTGATTGTTGAGTCATGCTCAGTAAATCACATATACTGTAACAACCCTCAGGTATACAATATGTTGTGTGTTGAGTCATGCTCAGTAAATCACATATACTGTAACAACCCTCAGGTATACAATATGTTGTTTGTTGAGTCATGCTCAGTAAATCACATATACTGTAACAACCCTCAGATATACAATATGTGGCTTGTTGAGCCATGCTCAGTAAATCACATATACTGTAACAACCCTCAGATATACAATATGTTGTTTGTTGAGTCTATGATCAGTAATCACAATATTACTGTAACAACCCTCTGATATACAATATGTTGTTTGTTGAGCCATGCTCAGTAAATCACATATACTGTAACAACCCTCAGGTATACAATATGTTGTTTGTTGAGTCATGCTCAGTAAATCACATATACTGTAACAACCCTCAGATATACAATATGTGGCTTGTTGAGCCATGCTCAGTAAATCACATATACTGTAACAACCCTCAGATATACAATATGTTGTTTGTTGAGCCATGCTCAGTAAATCACATATACTGTAACAACCCTCAGATATACAATATGTTGTTTGTTGAGCCATGCTCAGTAAATCACATATTTACTGTAACAACCCTCAGATATACAAAGAAAATGTGGATGTTGAGCCAAGCTCAGTAAATCACATATACTGTAACAACCCTCAGATATGCAATATGTTTTTTGTTGAGCCATGCTCAGTAAATCACATATACTGTAACAACCCTCAGATATACAATATGTTTTTTGTTGAGCTATGCTCAGTAAATCACATATACTGTAACGACCCTTAGATATACAATATGTTTGTGTGTAGAGTCATGCCCTCAGTAAATCACAATAAAATACTATAACGTAACCCCACCCAGATATCAATATGTTGTTTGTTGAGCAATGCTCAGTATCACATATACTGTAAAAACACCCACAGATATAACAATACTGTTGTTTGTTGAGCCATTGCTCAGTAAATCCCACATATACAGTAACAACCATCAGAATATACAAATATGTTGTTTGTTGAGCCATGCTCAGTAAATCACATATATGTAGCAAACTCAGATATATCAATATGTTTTTTGTTGAGAACTATGCTTAGTAAATCACTTGATACTGTAACAACAACCCTCAGATATACACATTGTTGTGTGTGAGTCATTTTTTTGCATGTCAGTAAATCACATATACTGTAACAAAACCTCAGATATACAATAAAAAGGTTTTTTGTTGAGCCTATGCTCAGTAAATTCACATATACTGTAACAACCCTCAGATACAGTACTACCTCAGTAATTTCACAATGTTTTTTGTGTGTTGAGTCATGAACCCTCAGTAAATCACTTATACTGTAACAACCCTCAGATATACAATATGTTGTTTGTTGAGCCATGCTCAGTAAATCACATATACTGTAACAACCCTCAGATATACAATATGTTTTTTGTTGAGCTATGCTCAGTAAATCACATATACTGTAACAACCCTCAGATATACACAATGTTGTGTGTTGAGTCATGCTCAGTAAATCACATATACTGTAACAACCCTCAGATATACAATAAGTTTTTTGTTGAGCCATGCTCAGTAAATCACATATACTGTAACAACCCTCAGATATACAATATTTTGGCTTGTTCAGCCATGCTCAGTAAATCACATATACTGTAACAACCCTCAGATATACAATATGTTGTTTGTTGAGCCATGCTCAGTAAATCACATATACTGTAACAACCCTCAGATATACAATATGTTTTTGTTGTGTGTCAGTCATGATCTGTAAATCACTTTATACTGTAACAAACCCTCCCAGATATACAATATTGATTTGTTGTTGCCACAGTCCATGCTCAGTAAATCACATATACTGTAACAACCCTCAGATATACAATATGTTTTTTGTTGAGCTATGCTCAGTAAATCACATATACTGTAACAACCCTCAGATATACACAATGTTGTGTGTTGAGTCATGCAAACCTCTGTAAATCACATATAAATTGTTATACAAATCCCTCAGATATACAATAAGTTTTTGTTGAGCCATGCTCAGTAAATCACAATATACTGTAACAACCCTCAGGTATTTACATATTTTGGCTTGTTCAGCCATGCCTCAGGTAAATCACTATACTGGTAACAACCCTCAGATATACAATATGTTGTTTGTTGAGCCATGCTCAGTAAATCACATATACTGTAACAACCCTCAGATATACAATATGTGGCTTGTTGAGTCATGCTCAGTAAATCACAAAATCTGTAACAACCCTCAGATATACAATATGTTGTTTGTTGAGCCATGCTCAGTATCACATATACACTGTAATAAACAAAACCCTCCCAGATATACAATATGTGTTGTTGTGAGCTAGCTCAAAAGAGTCTTATGCTCAGTAAAATCACATATACAGTAACAACCCACAGATATACAATATGTTTTTGTTGAGCTATGCTCAGTAAATCACATTACTGTAAACATTTCCCATTAGATATATACAATATGTGGCTTGTTGACGCCATGTCAGTAAATTCACATATACTGTAACAACCCTCAGACATACAATATGTGTTTTGTTGAGCATGCTCAGTAAACTTCATATAAATGTAACAACCCTCAGATATACAATATGTGGCTTGTGAGCCATTGCTCAGATATATCACATATACTGTCAAAACAACGTAAACCCTTAGATATACAATATGTTGTTTGTTGAGCCATGCTCAGTAAATCACATATACTGTAACAACCCTCAGATATACAATATGTTTTTTGTTGAGCCATGCTCAGTAAATCACATACTGTAAACAACCCTAGATACAATTTTGTTGTTTGTTGGCCCTTTGTTCCAGTAAATACAATTATACTTGTTTCATCAGCTTCATGTCAGTAAATCACATATACTGTAACAACCCTCAGATATACAATATGTGGCTTGTTGAGTAAATTCATTATGCTCAGTAAATCACAGTATTATTACTGTTTTAACAACCCTCAGATATACAATATGTTGTTTGTTGAGCCATGCTCAGTAAATCACATATACTGTAACAACCCTCAGATATACAATATGTGGCTTGTTGAGTCATGCTCAGTAAATCACATATACTGTAACAACCCTCAGATATACAATATGTTGTGTGTTGAGCATGATCAGTAAAATCACACATACTGTAACACCATCAGATATCACAATATGTGCTTGTTGAGCCATGCTCAGTAAATCACATTATATGTAACAACCTCAGATATACAATATGTGGGCTTTGTTGAATCATGCTCAGTAAATCACATATACTGTAACATCCCTCAGATATACAATATGTGGCTTGTTGAGTCATGCTCAGAGTCATGCTCAGTAAATCACATATACTGTAACAAAAAAAATAAAAATTTATATAAATAAAACATAAAAAAAATACCCCTCCCCAAAGATTATACAATATGTGCTTGTTGTCATGCTCAGGAGTCATGCCTCAGTAAATATTACATATTCTGTAACCCAACCCTCAGATATACCTCAATATGTGGCTTGTTTGAGTCTGCTAGAGTTATGCTCAGTAAATCACATATACTGTAACAACCCTCAGATATTAAACAATGTTGGGCTTGTTGAGTCATTGCTCAGTAAATCACCCTCGATATACAATATGTGGCTTGTTGAGTCGCTATGCTCAGTAAATCACATATACTGTAACGTAAAAACGAACTCAGTATACAAATATGTGGACTTGTTGAGCCATGCTCAGTAATCACATTACTGTAACAACCTCAGATATACAATATGGTGGAGGTTGTTCAGCCTTTATGCTCAGTAAATCAATTTTACTGTAACAACCCTCAGGTATACAATATGTGGCTTGTTGAGCCATGCTCAGTAAATCACATATACTGTAACAACCCTCAGATATACAATATGTGGCTTGTTGAGTCATGCTCAGTAAATCATCATTTTCTGTAACAACCCTCAGATATACAATATGTTGCCCCAATGTTGTGCATGACTCCGAGTAAGATCACATATACTGTAACAACCCTCAGAACATTATATACAATATGTGAGGCTTGTTGAGCCATGCTCTAGTAAATACATATACTGTAACAACCTCATTGATATACAATTATGTGGCTTGTGATCATGTCAGTAACAAATCACATTTACTGTAACAATAACCCAATCAGGTATACAATATGTTGTGTGTTGAGTCATGCCCTCAGTAAATGCCACAGTATACTGTAATCTAACCCTCAAGATTATACAATATGTGGCTTTGTTGACCGGCCATGCTCAGTAAATCTATACATATACTGTAATATCAACATTTCAGATTATACAATATGTGGCTTGTTGAGTCATGCTCAGTAAATCACATATACTGTACATTCCCTCTTGGATATACACTATGTTGTGTGTTGAGTCATGCTCAGTAATCACATATACTGTAACAAAACCCTTAGATATACAATATGTGGCTTCTTGAGCCATGCTCAGTAAATCACATGTTACTGTAACATTGAACATCTAAGTATACTATATGTGGCTTGTATGTGCCTGATCAGTATCAACATATACTGTAACACCCTCAGTATACAATATGGGTTGGTTTGTTCAGCATTTGCTCAGTTATCACTACTGTAACAAACCCTCAGTATACAATATGTGGATTGTTGATGCCATGCTCAGTAAATCACATTAATACATGTTAAACCCTAAGTTATACAATATGTGGGTTGTTGTCATGCTCAGTTAAATCAATTACTGTAACAACCTCAGATATACAATATGTGGCTTGTTGAGCCATGCTCAGTAAATCACATATACTGTAACAACCCTCAGATATACAATATGTGGCTTGTTGAGCCATGCTCAGTAAATCACATATACTGTAACAACCCTCAGATATACAATATGTGGCTTGTTGAGTCATGCTCAGTAAATCACATATACTGTAACAACCCTCAGATATACAATATGTGGCTTGTTGAGTCATGCTCAGTAAATCACATATACTGTAACAACCCTCAGGTATACAATATGTTGTGTGTTGAGTCATGCTCAGTAAATCCATATACTGTAACAACCCTCAGATTATACAATAGTGGCTTGGATGGAGCTGCTCAGTAAATCACATATACTGTAACAACCTTCAGATATACAATATGTTGTGTGTTGAGTCATGCTCAGTAAATCACATATACTGTAACAACCCTCAGGTATACAATATGTTGTGTGTTGAGTCATGCTCAGTAAATCACATATTCTGTAACAACCCTATTGTTGTGTGTGGTTGTTTCATGCTAGTAAAACATATACTGTACATCTCGTATAACATATGTGTGTTGTGAGTCATGCTCATGTAAATACATATGTGTGTGTTGAGTCTGCAGTATAACACTATGTTGTGTGTTGAGTCATGCTCAGTAAATCACATATTCTGTAATAATCCTAAATATTATCAATCGAGAAATATCCTTGTCTGCGATTGGTCAGATGCTGGTCACATGAGCTTCGATATAAATGCATATTGACCTGAGAAAGTTGATTCTCATCAGGATCTGCACTTTTTGCAAGTAATTTTCATATTCAAAAACACCCCCTTTTCATAAATTGACTAGTCTGAAAATCATTGTGTGATGGTTTAATTGGTCAAAATTAATTCCAGTTACTTAGGGGTGAACGAGTTATAGGTGCATGCCCACTCAGTAAGCAGCAACATGTTCTTTATGGGAATTAAATAAGTGTATAATTGTGTCACTATTTCATCAGTTCTAAAAAAGTGGCCGCTATACAGATATAATCATTTAGTAATATTTATTTTACTGATAGCGACGCTCGTTGGTATCAGGCTATTTTAATATGCAAATGAGGCATGATATTTTTTCATTATTTATACTAATTAAATGCGTCACCTAAACAAATAATATTTTCGACAGAGAACATTATGATCATTGCACATCAAAAAATAAATACCGAGAATAAATAGTAATTTCCGTTAACATTTTAATGAAACACGGTTATCGCCCCTGATATCAGTGTGTAAATTTAGGTCCGATATAAAATGTATAATACTGCCAATCATTACGTGGTGTAATGGTGAATGAATGTTTATTTTGCCAGAAATTTCTCAGATGATGTTTCTGATATAAAGAACATTTTGTGCCTACTGAGTGGGCATGTACCTTTAATGCAGAAAGCTTGATTTCTTGCAGTTTGTGTTGAACCATAAAACCTGGAATAAATTAGATCAAATTGGCTTCATTTATTACATTTTCCACAAACGGCGCTGGTGGAAATGTCGTTACTGACGTGGAAACCATAATTTCTCACTTGATGACACCATCGCAGCGCAGGCAACATGTCATGTCTTCTCCAACATGCCAGCTCCAGACAACATGTCATGTCTTCTCCAACATGCCAGCTCCAGACAACATGTCATGTCTTCTCCAACAAACATGTCATGTCTTCTCCAACATGCCAGCTCCAGGCAACATGTCATGTCTTCTCCAACATGCCAGCTCCAGACAACATGTCATGTCTTCTCCAACATGCCAGCTCCAGGCAACATGTCATGTCTTCTCCAACATACCAGCTCCAGACAACATGTCATGTCTTCTCCAACATACCAGCTCCAGGCAACATGTCATGTCTTCTCCAACATACCAGCTCCAGGCAACATGTCATGTCTTCTCCAACATATCAGCTCCAGGCAACATGTCATGTCTTCTCCAACATACCAGCTCCAGGCAACATGTCATGTCTTCTCCAACATACCAGCTCCAGGCAACATGTCATGTCTTCTCCAACATGCCAGCTCCAGGGAGCCGTTTCACTAAACTTTGTACGACTAAAAGTTTGTAAGTGCAAAATTATAAATGTCACATTAACAATGTTTTCTTGTAAACAATTATTGGATTTACATTTATTGAGCATAGGCTGCATATGCTCAATAAATGTAAATCCATCAATTGAAATTTCCAGGCGATCCCAAAGTTGCACTTTTGAACATTTTAGTCGTACAAAGTTTAGTGAAAGGGCCCCCGGATTATTTACACGATTCTGAGCAGTGATCAGCATTTTCATTGGTCGCGAGTGGCCACATCCGGGCACGTGGCACAAGTTCAAACAATAATAAGATCCATAGACAATGGAAATTTTCTATAAATTCAAATTCCAATTGCGAAAAGCACAATATTGCAAAGAAATTCTCACATTTGTTTACTTTCAAATGGGGGATCGTAGCTTAAGTTATCTCCCGTTGCAAATCTATTTATAGAGATCCGGTACTATGCTGTATTTCAGAGTTTATTTCTTACTCAATAGCACAAAAGATGAGTTTTGCAAATAGAGTAGACCCAGATCAGACTGCACATATCCATATGCGCAGTCTGATCTGGGTCTACACTGATTGCATTTACAATTAATATCGGTAAGTGTGAAAATATGAATCCGGCAAATAATGCAGTTCCAGATCAGACTGTGCAGACATATAGGATAACCTTGATCAACACTAGTTGAAAACCACTATAATGGCTCCCTTTCACAACAAAGCAACATTCGCCCTTTTTACAAGTAATAAGGCCCTAAAATATACAATTTGGACTGGATTTCTATAAATAAATTCAAAGGGAAATAACTAGCTATTCTGTTGACACCATACTATTATTTGATACTGTTACATAGTTTCTGTTGTTTGCACATATGTGCAAACATATAGCGCGTGCTGTTTGCATATGACTGTAGGCAATGCTTATTCCGGGGCCACCCGCATAGACCAAGTGCCTTCATGACGTCGCTACTTCATGACGTTCATGACACGGCCCCATAATATGAATACCGAAAATTGTCTACGTGAATGGGACGATTTATAAAAGTACTGAATATACTGAATATAATGCTCAAATTACATCAGTTTTTTTTTGTTGGAAATGTAACAATAATGTTTGATCATGTCCAGCCGTGTGCAAACGTTTGCTGTGGCCCTCGGGAACTGTTTGAACCCAAGGCCGCACAGCAAACATTTGCACACGGCTGGACATGATCAAACCTTATATTGTCACCGACTGATTATGATGCGAAATGTCATTATACCCCCACAAACAAAGTTTGAGGGGGTATATAGGAGTTAGCTCGGTCGGTCGGTCGGTCGGTCGGTCGGTCTGTCTGTCGGTCTGTCGGTCTGTTGGAAATTCTCTTCCGCTCTATATCTTCTACACCCATGCATGGATTATCAAATGGCTTGGCACAAATGTTTCTCATGATGAGAAGGTGTGTCGCAATCAATAACCACGCACCTACATGTACATGTACGTTGTACACACTGGAAAGTTTTGCCGAGGATCGCCGAGGATCGCCGCGAAACGACCGCGTAAAATATGCGGAGTTTCTCGTTATGCCGCAAACGGTCACGGGACGTTTTGCGAGAGATTGCGGCAATATTCCGCGCTAAAGTTAAATTGGTTGCCACAATTACAAAAAATGTGCGGGTTTCGCGGTGGCTGTACTGTATGTCCAAAGTCAAGGTCACAGTTGAAGGTCAAAGGTCAAACCTATCGAAATTCCCTTCCGCTCTATATCTTCTACACCGATGCATGGATTATCAAATGGCTTGGCACAAATGTTTCTCATGATGAGAAGGTGTGTCGCGATCAATAACCACGCACCTACGTCCAAGGTCACAGTTGAAGGTCAAAGATCAAACCTATTGAAATTCCCTTCCGCTCTTTATCTTCTACACCGATGCATGGATTATCAAATGGCTTAAATGTTTCTCAGGATGAGAAGGTGTGTCGCGATCAATAACCACGCACCTACGTCCAAGGTCAAGGTCACAGTTGAAGGTCAAAGGTCAAACCTATTGCAGGCGGCAGACAGATAAACTGCATAGTTTGTGTACACAACTCCTCTGAAACCGTTCAGTGGATTGATCTGAAACTATCCACACTTTTTATGCCGAACAAATATTTTTTTTACAAAAATATCATCCTTTTAACTTAGCCATTTTTTCTATTTTTATTAAATTGATTCATTGCATTCTTGACAAACTCGGCACAGAGTTTTTAATCAAAATCATATTAATCCATTACTCGTGTAAGATCATCTATAACTGATGAATGAATTTTCAAATGTTTTCAGATTATCTCATTTTCATTGACCACGTACGCAGGTAAAAGGTCAATGTCACACATCTCTAAGGCCAGCATTAAATAATGATCATGAATTTTTTATTCAAACCTATAAAACTCTTCTAATGTTAAGCTATTTGTAAGTCCAACTCTTTGTGGGGGTATTACGATCACTCCTGTGATAGTTCTAGTTTAAATAGAATATAAATGAGTTTTGCTGTGCAAATTATTATGGAATCTGGAAAAATTACATTTTAACCGTTTCAACACCACAGGCCTGTCTGTATGGTGGTATTAGCAAAACGTGTAGATCCAGATGAGACAGCTCTCTGCACTGTTTGCAAGTAATTTTCATATTTTTCAGAACTTAAACCACCCCCCCCCCCTTTTCATAAATGGACTAGTCTGAAAACCATTTTGTGATGATTGGATTGGTTGCAAAATTGACGATATATCCAAATCCATTCCAGTTACTTAAGGGAGAAAGGGTTAAAATCATTTTAATCACTTTGAAATTGAATTAGGTTGGAAGTATAAGGAATAAACAACATATTTTGGAGAATTTATCGGGTATAGAAACTTTTTTAAAATTCCAACAATACTGGCTGAAGGGCCTTCAACCAGTATTGTTGAACTTTTTAATGTTTATCAGACCGTAATTCTCAAAATTTGTTTATTCGTAGAATCAAATGCATCATCAGGCTCAACAAGTGGGTAGTGGCCATCTTGTTCTCTTGTTTCTCTCTCAATAAAAACCGTACATGAGAACTCTCCCAATTGGAGTGGACAGGTTTAACCCTTAGAATGCGGGAAACGTAAATTTTCTTCGTTCTCAATGAAAACATGCTTTGACAGCACTAAAGCGTTGTCAAAACAATGTTTTTGATAAGGAAAATTTAAAATAAAAAATAAACAGCAGACGACAAAATTTAATTCAGCATGGTAAGGGTTATATTCTCTGCTGGCTGACAAGACCTGGAATAAATTTGATTTGCTTCATTTATTACAATATACCACAAGCCATGCCGGTGGAAACATCGTTACTGATGTGAAAACCATCATTTCTCACTCGATTACGCCTTCCCAATTCTCCCAGCTCTATTTTCATGTCGCAATATCCTGAAGCTAACACGGCGACTTCCATAACACGTGTATAACATCGTCGGCAATTACCGCTGATAACGACACGATTTTCATCTACATTTCCTGCCCAGATAGCTTCCTCTTCAGTTGATTAGCGCGACTAACTTCAAATATTGATTTAGTGACGGCGTCTATGGCATAGGCACTGCGGAAACGTTGTAGACCTGCAGTTTATTATACGCGCTTCCACTGATTTTCGTTGCCATCGTATAAAACATGCATCTTGGTTTTCGCGGCCAGCATAGGCTTGGTTTGTTAAGCATTTAATGTGAATACAAATTTTGGTGTCCGTTTTTTTTTCTTATTGTCAATCAGAGCTCCAGATAAGGTGTGTATTGGCGTATTTTATGCACTTATTTTAGCAGAATACACATTGATCATCAAAAGTGGGAGTAAAAATACTCACAGCAATGTGAAAATACATATTGATTTTCAAATTGAGTAGTGAAAATATTGTAATAAAGTTGAACATTTACTTAGTTGAGCTGCAAAAAAACAAACAGTGTCTGCTTTTTGCAGCTCAAATTATAAAGTGAATTTTTATTATTATTTGTTCCCTATTTAATAAGGAAGAAAATCAATACTACATTCGTAAAAGTAAAATAAACATTGAATTTGAAATATGGGGTATAAATACTCTCTTAATAGATACCAAACTTATCTGGAGCTCTGGTCAAATTGTTTCTCAGTGGTTTATATGTTTTCACAGCCTATGAAATGTTGAAAATATCAGGGAAAAAACAGCACACGACAAAATCTAATTCAATTTTAAACAAGAGTTAAAATAATGTTGTCTAGCGAATGCGACGGAGTAAATTAACGGTAGGGGTTCCTCCTTATAGAAATCACTATTGGCCTGGTTTGGCCCTCAGGTACGTTTTTATCTTTGTCTCTTTTGTTACCTGGGAGTTGAATTGGGTTATTGCACATTATAAAAGTAGTAAGATTATTACTGATCTAACTGCTTTTGGGAGGGGCAAAGTGATTCTGGTGTGGCTAGGACCTGGCATCATATCAGGGTTATTCTGATTTCAGGGCTGATATATAGATCTTTTATTGTAAATATTCAGTTCTGATTTTGGGACAGGTACTAATATATGGGATTTAGTACTAAACCCATTGAACAGCCTTAAATGACCTTAGCTGTTGATAGGCCATTAAACCCCAGCAAACAAACAATCATAAAATAATTATGTTTTTTTTTTCTTATGTTCAATGAAAATAAAACATGTTTTAATAATATAATGGAGGCAATTCTCATGAGCTGTCAAAGCATGTTTTTAATTGGAACAACTTTGAAGAATGGCTATACTCAAGGTCTTTGGGATATACTCTAACATTAAACTGCACCTACTACTGTCTTCCTCAAGTGGTTGGACCCCCCACCCCCCACCCCACCCCCCCCCCCTGGAATGATACAAATTAAAAATAGTATATTTCCTGCATCTCAGAATGAACATGTATCCCTAAAACCATCTGTACAGACAGACATGTGGTGTGGACGTCCCCGTAGTCCCATCCACACAATGTTATGGATGTCTACTTCTCGTCCCTGGGAATTTTTCCCAGTCTAATTCACACTGTATGCCCACATTGACAAGACATTGATGGTGCATTTATACATTTGAGATAATTATAATTACCAATATTGACAAGATATAAAAGACGCCACTTGCATTTTATTCCAAAAATTTATTTGGATGAACTTTTTCATGGCATACAAATGGTGCATAATCTTCAGATTGTATTAATCTTTATAATGCTGAATTAAATTTGCCGTCTGCTGTTAATTTTTATTTTCCATTTTTTGCATCAGAACCATGTTTTGACAACAATTTAGAATAATTTCCAATGTTTTTATTGAGAAAGAAGACAACATATAAAACAACAGCAGACGACAATTTACGTTTCCTGCATTCTAAGGGTTAAACTGTTTACAAGTTTAATCGATACCATATTTAAAATGAAGTTTCTCATTTACATGTGTCTGATCCGGAGCCAGACTGGTAAAAAATTAAACAAACCCATATTGTCACATCACGTCACATTAGGCGAATGATTTATTGTGATCACCTTCTTGTTAATACAGCGAATTGACGGCAACTGTCTTAATTGCGTAAAAAGCCAGTAAAGGGAGTGCTATATCGGTGCTGTTTGGTGTTAAAGAATTCCCACTGATTCGGCAGTGGGTGTCAGGAATTGTGGGATATTGGCTGGGAGAAACGGAGTACGGTTATGGTATTTGTTATTTGTGGATGGTTTGGATTTTAGTTGTACTTTTAAAGGTGTTGGGTGTTTACAGATTAGTAAAATAAATTTTCACCCCTAACTATCGGTAATTGGAATGGATTTTATATGTTAATTTTGCAAACAATCCAATCATCACAAAATGATTTTTAGACTACCGGTAGTCCATTTATGAAAAGGGGGTGTTTTTGTTCTCAAAACTATGAAAATTACTTGCAAAATGTTCAGATCCAGATGAGACGTCTCGTCCCGAGCCGGCTCATCTGGATCTACACTTTTTGCCAATACCACTATACAGGCCTGTGGTATTGAAAGGGTTAATTGTAAATTTGTATCATATTTCTGAATCCAATTGTACACGTCTCAAATGATGTCCCAAATGAATTCCAATAGTGTCTACAATGGAAACACATTTCTATACATTATATAGTATTATCGTTTAACAGCTAAAAATAAGTATGTTTCACAAAGTGTGGTTCCTGATTCAATATCACAGTATATTATAGTATATAGTATATAGTATAATAATGCACACTCACTTCTTTGATCAAATATAATGGTGCTGTTGGTTAAAGTTGGTCATTTGGAGCCAATAAAGAGAAAAAAACACAGAAAGAATATGTGAGACATTATCTGAGACCCGGTGCGGTGCCTATAAAGTATTGGCACTCATTCGCCAGTTGGTACGAGGAATTGTGCGATATTGGCTGTAAAAAAGGAATATTGTGATGGTATTTATAATTTGTGGATGGTTTGGATTTTGGATATACAAAATTGTCATCGACTGTTTTGTCATAATTTTGAAAACATGGTTTGACAGAATTGTGCGTGTATATTGTGTATTTGCAGATATAACAGTGTGTATATTGTGTATTTACATATATAACAGTGTGTATGTTGTGTATTGACATATATATAACAGTGTGTATTTACAGATACATCAGTGTGTATATTGTGTATTTACAGATATAACAGTGTGTATATTGTGTATTTACAGATATAAAAGTGTGCATATTGTGTATTTACATATATAACAGTGTGTATGTTGTGTATTGACAGATCTATAACAGTGTGTATTTACAAATACATCAGTGTGTATGTTGTGTTGTGTACATATAAAAGTGTGTATATTGTGTATTTACATATATAACAGTATGTATGTTGTGTATTTACAGATATATAACAGTGTGTATTTACAGATACATGTACATCAGTGTGTATATTGTGTATTTACAAATATAACAGTGAGTATTTACATATATAGCAGTGTGTATATTGTGTATTTACATATAACTGTGTATGTTGTGTATTTACAGATATATAACAGTGTGTATTTACAGATACATCAGTGTGTATATTGTGTATTTACAGATATAACAGTGTGTATGTTGTGTATTTACAGATATATAACAGTGTGTATTTACAGATACATCACTGTGTATATTGTGTATTTACATATATAACAGTGTGTATGTTGTGTATTGACATATCTATAACAGTGTGTATGTACAGATACATCAGTGTGTATAGTGTGTATTTACAGAAATAACAGTGTGTGTGTTGTGTATTTACAGATATAACAGTGTGTATTTACATATATACCAGTGTGTATATTGTGTATTTCAGATAAAAATAGCCTGTATGTATTTACAGATTTATAAACAGTGTGTATTTATTGTATTTATTACATAAAAACAGTGTGCATATTGTGTATTTACATATATAACAGTGTGTATGTTGTGTATTATATATAAATTTAAATTGTGGGATGTTTACAGATATAACGTGTGTATAATTGTGTAGTTACATATAAAAGTAGTGTTGTTGTGTATGACATATCTATAACAGTGTGCATGTTGTGTATTGACATATCTATAAACAGTGTGTATATTGTGTATTTGACATATAACAAAAGTGTGTATGTACAGATACTTTCAGTGTGTATATTGTGTATTACGATATATCAGTGTGTATGTTGTGTATTTACAGATATATAAACAGTGTGTATTTACAGATACATCAGTGTGTCTATTGTGTATTTACAGATATAACAGTGTGTATATGTAATTTTTACGATATTAACAGTGTGTATGTTGTGTATTTACATATCTATTGTGTATTTACAGATATAATAGTGTGTATATTGTGTATTTACAGATATAACAGTGTGTATGTTGTGTATTGACAGATATATAACAGTGTGTATTTACAGATACATCAGTGTGTATATTGTGTATTTACAGATATAACAGTGTGTATTTACAGATACATCAGTGTGTATATTGTGTATTTACAGATATAACAGTGTGTATTTACACTTACATCAGTTGGTGTATGTTGTGTATATTTACTTATATATAACAGTATTTATTGTGTATTTACGGATTATAACAGTGTGTATGTTGAGTATTTGACATATCATGTGTATTTACAGATATATATAGTGTGTATATGTGTATTTACAGATATCACAGTGTGTATATTGTGTAGTTACAGATATAACAGTTGTATTTAACATATAGACCGGTGGTATATTGTGGTTTTTAGCTATATAAAACAGTGTGTATTTACAGATACAATCAGTGTGTATATTGTGTATTTACAGATATCAGTGTGTATATTATGTATTTACAGTATTTACAGTGTGTATATTCATCAGTGTGTTTATATTGTGTATTTACAGATATAACAGTGTGTATTTTGTATTTACATATAACAGTGTGTATGTTGTGTATTTGCAGATATAACAGTGTGTATATTGCATGTTATAACAGTGTGTATATTGTGTATTTACAGTATATAACAGTGTGTATTTACAGATACATCAGTTGTGTTAATAATTGGTTGTAATTTACAGATAATTAACAGTGTGTATTACCAGATACAATCCAGTGTGGTAAATGTTATATTTACAGATTAAATTTAACAGTGGTATATTATTATTTACTATATAGACAGAGTTTTGTTTATTGGATTGTGGGTAAATTTTTACAATCTAGAGTTTATTTTTTTTTTTAACAAAGATATAATTAGAGGTGTAATTTAATTGTGTTATTTTACCCAGATATTAAAAAACAAGTGGTTGTAAAATGTTTTGGTTGTATTGTGTTTTGAAACATAATATATTTAACAGGGTTGTTTTAAAATTTTACAGATACATCAAGTGTGTAATTGTGTATTTACAGGATAAAAAATAACAAGTGTTGTATTAACAAAAGCTTTACATCAGTGGTAAATTGTGTTATTTAACAAAAAGATATAAACAGTGGTATTTACGTCATATTTTTTTTTTAAACCGGTGTATAGTTGTTGTATAATGCAATATTACAACAGTGTGTATAATGTGGGGGTAATTTAACAGATATAACGGCGTGTATATTGTGTATTATAGATTCTAACAGTGTGTAAGTTTGGGTACTTACATATAAAAATCGGGTTATTTGTTCTTGTAAATTTACAGAAAATTAACAAAGTGTGGTATATATTTGGTTAAAATTTTTTACCAGATTTTATAACTGTGTGTACAATTGTGGTATTTATTAATTTAAAACATTTTTTGGTGGTATGTTTGTTACTTTTTACCATATAATTAAAATCTAAGTGTGTTAAATGTCTGTATTTTACCGAGATAACATTGTGTATTAATTGTGTTAATTTACAGATTTAAAACCAGTTTGGTGTTATATTATTGTTATTTTTACAGATATAAACAGCGTGTTTTAAGAATTTTGGGTGTATTTAAGATTTTAACAGTGTGTAAATTTGTGTACGTAACAAATAATAAATCAGGTGTTAATTATGTTCTGGGGTTATTTTTACCGAATTTATAATCAGTGCGTATATTTGTATAATTACAGAATATTCACAGGTTTTGATATTGGTGTATTTTTTATAGATTTAACATGTGTATAACCAGTGTGTACTACATATATCAAGTGTTGTGTATGTTCTGTATACGTTATGTGTATACAGTGTATATTTGATATTTACAGATATAACAGTGTGTATATTGTGTATTTATAGATTTAACAGTGTGTATGTTGTGTACTTACATATATATCAGTGTGTATGTTCTGTATTTACAGATATAACAGTGTGTATATTGTGTATTTACAGATATAACAGTGTGTATATTGTGTATTTATAGATTTATCACAGTTTTTGTGTATATGTTATAGATAACGTGTGTATGTACTTACAGATATATTTCAGTGTGTATGTTTGTATTTACGATATAACAGTGTAATGTTTATATACGATACAGTGTGTATAATGTATTTATAGATTTAACAGTGTGTATGTTGTGTACTTACATATATACATAGTGTATGCTGTATTTACAGATATAACGTGTTATATGTGTATACAGTATAACAGTGTATATGTATTTATATTTTAACAGTGTAGTGTGTACTTACATATATCAGTGTGTATGTTGTGTATTTACAGATATACAGTGTGGTATTGTGTATTTATAGTAACAGTGTATGTTGTGTACTACTGATATAATCAGTGTGTATATTGTGTATTTACATAAAAAAATATAGTGTCATGTTGTGTATGCATAGCTATAACAGTTGTGTATTTTACAGATATAACAGTGTGTACATGTGTATTTACTGATATATTGTTGTGTATAATTGTTTTTTACATATATAATAACTGTGTAGATTGTGTATGATATAATAGTGTATATTGTGTATTTGCAGATATAACAGTGTGTACATTGTGTATTTACTGATATAAATAGTGTGTATATTGTGTATTTACATATATAACAGTGTGTAGATTGTGTATTGATATATCTATAACAATGTGTATTTACTGATATAGCAGTTTGTATATTGTGTACGGTATTTACAGATATAACAGTGTGTATGTTTTGAATTTGCAGATGTATTTGTGTATATTGTGTATTTAAATACATAACAGTGTGTATGTTGTGTATATACAGATATAACAGTGTGTATATTGTGATTGTACGGATATAACAGTGGGTATGTTGTGTATATATATATATAACAGTTTGCATATTGTGTATATACAGATATAACATTGTGTATATTGTGTATTTACAGATATAACAGTGTGCATGTTGTGTATATACATATATAACAGTTTGTAAATTGTTTATATACATATATAACAGTGTGTATGCTGTGTATTTACAGATATAACAGTGTGTATTTTGTGTATGTACATATATAACAGTTTGTATATTGTGCATAACAGTGTGTATATTGTGTATGGTATTTACATATATAACTGTGTATGTTGTGTATATACAGATATAACAGTGTGTATATATACAAATATAACAGTGTGTATATTGTGTACGGTATTTACATATATAACAGTGTGTATGTTGTGTATATACAAATATAACAGTGTGTATATTGTTTATGGTATTTACATATATAACTGTGTATGTTGTGTATATACAGATATAACAGTGTGTATGTATAGATATACCAGATTGTATATTGTGTATATACATATATAACAGTGTGTATGTTGTGTATATACAAATATAACAGTGTGTATATTGTGTACGGTATTTACATATATAACAGTGTGTATGTTGTGTACATGTATATACAAATATAACAGTGTGTATATTGTGTATGGTATTTACAGATATAACAGTGTGTATGTTGTGTATATACATATATAACTGTGTATGTTGTGTATTTACAGATGTAACAGTGTGTATATTGTGTATTTACAGATATTACAGTGTGTATGTTGTGTATTGACATATATATAACAGTGTGTATTTACAGATACATCAGTGTGTATATTGTGTATTTACAGATATAACAGTATGTATATTGTGTATATACATATATAACAATGTGTATATATAGATATACCAGTTTGTATATTGTGTATATACATATATAACAGTGTGTATGTTGTGTATATACAAATATAACAGTGTGTATATTGTGTACGGTATTTACATATATAACAGTGTGTATGTTGTGTATATACAAATATAACAGTGTGTATATTGTGTATGGTATTTACAGATATAGCAGTGTGTATGTTGCGTATATACAGATATAACTGTGTATGTTGTGTATTTACAGATGTAACAGTGTGTATATTGTGTATTTACAGATATAACAGTATGTATATTGTGTATATACATATATAACAGTGTGTATGTTGTGTATTTACAGATGTACCAGTGTGTATGTTGTGTATTTACAGATATAACAGTGTGTATATTGTGTATATACAGATATTACAGTGTGTATGTTGTGTATATACAAATATAACAGTGTGTATATTGTGTACGGTATTTACATATATAACAGTGTGTATGTTGTGTACATGTATATACAAATATAACAGTGTGTATATTGTGTATGGTATTTACAGATATAACAGTGTGTATGTTGTGTATATACATATATAACTGTGTATGTTGTGTATTTACAGATGTAACAGTGTGTATATTGTGTATTTACAGATATTACAGTGTGTATGTTGTGTATTGACATATATAT
Organism: Conchocele bisecta; assembly: GCA_029237695.1. Classification (NCBI taxonomy): domain Eukaryota; kingdom Metazoa; phylum Mollusca; class Bivalvia; order Lucinida; family Thyasiridae; genus Conchocele; species Conchocele bisecta. The sequence continues at coordinate 129,294,844 of CM055267.1, forward strand.
AACAGTGTGTATTTACAGATACATCAGTGTGTATATTGTGTATTTACAGATATAACAGTATGTATATTGTGTATATACATATATAACAATGTGTATATATAGATATACCAGTTTGTATATTGTGTATATACATATATAACAGTGTGTATGTTGTGTATATACAAATATAACAGTGTGTATATTGTGTACCGTATTTACATATATAACAGTGTGTATTGTGTATATACAAATATAACAGTGTGTATATTGTGTATGGTATTTACAGATATAGCAGTGTGTATGTTGTGTATATACAGATATAACTGTGTGTTGTGTATTTACAGATGTAACAGTGTTGTATATTGTGTATTTACAGATATAACAGTATGTATATTGTGTATATACATATATACAGTGTGGTATTGTTGTGTATTTACAGATGTACCAGTGTGATGTTGTGTATTTACAGATATAACAGTGTGTATATTGTGTATATACAGATATTACAGTGTGTATGTTGTGTATTGACATATATATAACAGTGTGTATTTACAGATACATCAGTGTGTATATTGTGTATTTACAGATATAACAGTATGTATATTGTGTATATACAAATATAACAGTGTGTATGTTGTGTATTTACAGGTGTACCAGTGTGTATGTTGTGTATTTACAGATATAACAGTGTGTATATTGTGTATATACAGATATTACAGTGTGTATGTTGTGTATTGACATATATATAACAGTGTGTATTTACAGATACATCAGTGTGTATATTGTGTATTTACAGATATAACAGTATGTATATTGTGTATATACATATATAACAGTGTGTATATTGTGTATATACAGATATAACAGTTTATATGTTGTGTATATACATATATAGCTGTGTATATTGTGTATTTACATATATAACAGGGTGTATACTGTGTATTTACATATATAACAGTGTGTATGTTGTGTGTATACAGATATAACAGTTTGTATGTTGTGTATATACAAATATAACAGTTTGTATGTTGTGTATATACAGATATAGCTGTGTATATTGTGTATTTACATATATAACAGTGTGTATACTGTGTATTTACAGATATAACAATGTGTATGTTGTGTGTATACAGATATAACAGTGTGTATGTTGTGTATATACATATATAGCTGTGTATGTTGTTTATATACAGATGTAACAGTGTGTACGTTGTGTATATACAGATATAACAGTGTGTATATTGTGTATATACAGATGTAACAGTGTGTATGTTGTGTATATACAGATATAACTGTGTATGTTGTGTATATACAGATATATCAGTGTGTATGTTGTGTATATACAGATATAACAGTGTGTATATTGTGTATTTACAGATGTAACAGTGTGTATGTTGTGTATATACATATATAACAGTGTGTATATTGTGTATATACAGATATAACAGTGTGTATATTGTGTATTTACAGATGTAACAGTGTGTATATTGGGTATATAAGAATAACAGAGTGTATTGTGTGTTATACTTACAATGTAACCAGTTTTTATCTATGTGTATATACAGATATACGTGTGTATATTGTGAGTTGTGTATACAGATTATAACAGTTTGTTATTTTGTTGTATTTACGATATAACAGTGCGTATGTTGTGAGATATTTATATGTGTGTAATATTGTGTATTACATATATAACAGTGTGTATATTGTGTATTTACAGATATAACAGTGTGTATTGTTTTGTTTATAACCCATATACAGCAGATGCCACACCCCCCCCCCCCCCCCCCCCCCCCCCCCCCCCCCCCCCCGTGGATGGTTGTGTATATACATATATAAACAGTGTGTATATTGTGTATATTTTTTACAGATATACAGTTTGTATATTGTGTATACAGATATAAACAGAGTTTATATTGTGTATTTACAGAATATAGTTTGTGTTTATTGTGTATATACGATATGAAACAGTGTGTATATTGTAGTATATACATATATAGTTGTGTCTATTGTGTGCTCGATACATATAACAGTTTCAGTAGTTGTGTATATAACAGATTATTAACATTGTGATATAGTTTTGTGTATATTGTGTATTTTTCAGAGATCACAAGTGTGTATATTGTGTATATACAGATCTCGTGTTTATTTTTGTTATATAACAGTGTTATTGTTACAATATAACGTGTATGTTTTTTATATACAGATTAACATTTTATGTTGTTATACATATACTGTGTATTGTGATACATAAACATGTTAAATGTGTATACATAAAGTGGTTTGTTATACAGATTAACAGTGTTGTTGTGTATATACATAACATTTTGTTTATATACAGATTCAGTGTTAATTTGGTATACAATATAACAGTGATGTATGTTGTGTTATATAACAGATATGAACAGTGTGTATATTGTGTATATTTTAAACATATATCTAACAGTGATAAACAATATACAGTAGTATTGTGTGATACAGATATCGTGATGTTTGTAGTAGAGATCGTGGTATATGTGTGTATTTACAGATATAACAGGGTATGTGTAATACATCTGTATGTGTGTATATACATATATACTGTATGTTGTGTATATACAGATATATAACATGTATATGTGTGTTTGTGTATATACAATATAGACAACAGTTTGAGTATTTGTGTATATACAATATAAGCTGTGTATATAGTGTATCAGATATAACAGTGTATGTGTAGTAATATGTGTATAAGTATATAACAGTGTGTATATGTTGTGATATAACAATGATATACAGTGTGTATATTGTGTGATATACATATAGCAGTTTTATGTTGTGTATATCAATATAGCTGTTATTGTGTTTAAGATATAACAGTGTGTATGTTGTGTATAAGATATAACAGTGAGTATGTTAATACAGATGACAGGTGTATTTGTGTATATCATATTAGTGTGTTGTGTATATACAGATATAGCAGTGATAGTGTATATACAGATGATAACAAGTGTGTATAGTGTGTATACAGATAACAGATGTAACATGTGTATACATGATGTATAACAGCGTGTATGTTGTGTATATACATATACTGGTATGTGTATATACAGATAACAGTGGTATATTTGTGTAATCGATATAATGTGTATTGTGTATACAGAGTGTAGCAGTAGTATATGTTATACAGTATAAATGTGTATTGTGTATTTACAGATATAACGTGTGTTATTTTGTATATACGATATATAACAGTATGTGTGTGTGTATATTTATTTACAGATATAGCTTGTGTACAGAATCTTTGTTGTGTATACAGATATACATAGTATTGTGTAATCAGATATAACAGTGTGTATATTGTTGTATATATAACTATATATAGCTGTATGTTGTGTATATACAGATATTGTAACAGTGTTTGTATGTTGTGCATTTACAGATAACAGTGTGTTGTGATTTCAATATTGTGACTAGTCGCGACACGAGCCACACCGTCCCAGTATGTCGATCAATGTACCAGGGCTAATTGCCATCATCCTGTTCTACCTGTTGATCTTGATCGTGGGGCTATGGGCGGGTCGCAAGGCCAAACAGTTGGGGGCGGGGGCCAGCACAGAGAGCGTTATGTTGGCCGGGCGTAACATCGGGCTGCTGGTCGGGGTATTTACTATGACAGGTGAGCATGTCAAACCATAATGGTGGTTAACATAATAGCCCTAAGTATTCGGACACCATTTGTTTTGGGAAAAACAAATTGTATAATGAGATATGGAAAGTTCTTTGAACCAATATCGACCCTTAAGTCTAAGATAACTAACTAACTATCTATACAAATTGTAGCCAAATAATTTGCTGTTGTAATAAAAAAGTAAAACCATACTAACTGCAAATATTTAGACGTTCCTTGCTGTGAGAAACCATATATTAATGTGTGTTTCCCAGAATAAATTGTGAATAATTGCAAATATTTAGGGGTTTTACGGTATCTCTTTCAACCCTAAATAATTGACATTGATAGTGCCATGCTCATTTGTGGACTATTCCATTAACCCACCCCTAAATAACTGGAATAGACTTTGGTATGTTAATTTTCTGACCAATCCAATCGACAGAAAATGATTCTCAGACTAGTCCATTAATGCAAGGGGGGTGTTTTTGTTCTAAAAAATATGAAGATTACTTATGACAAGTGCAGATCCTGACGAGCCGTCTCATCTGGATCTACACTGTTTGGAAATATCGCTATAGAGGGCTGTCGTGTTGAATGGGTTAAGTAGACAAGGGATATCTTTTTCTAAAATTATGAAAAATACGGTCAAATACTGCAGATCCTGATGAGACAGATTGTTACAGTGTTTGCATATGTTTGCATTATGGTCTGTGGGGTTGAAGTATGTCGTGCACATTTCAGACTATATATTCCTCCATATCTCAGCAAAGATTATGACAATTGTTTCGGTGAACCGTACTTCATGACACCAAAATTGCCCCAACAGTTGCTGAGATATTTACTAATTTAATGCAAAAACAAATTTAACGCAAATTTCTAATTAATTTAGACCTTGTCCTTGTGCATGAGGACCGCATGGGTGGGCTATAGAATGAAAATATGGATGATGACAAAGAGGTATGTGAAGTTTCAAGTCAATCAGACTTACAGTTGTGGATATATGTGGTATGGAAATACTTTTAACGCAGATTTTGCAAAAAAACTTTAGCCCAAATTTCAAAGTAATTTGACCTTGACCCTGGGCATGGGGGCCACATGGGTAGGCTATAGAATGAAAGTCAATTGGACTATATTTGGTACCTAAAAAACTTTAAATGTAAATGCAGGGCGCATGATAAAAAGCTTGGTTTGACTAACTGTTGGTGAAAGTGGTCCAAAAATGCAGGTGCATGTGCCGTACATTGCTCTCCGTGAGTATATACCATTACAGACTGTGGCTGGTTGGTTGGGAGCATGCGAAGGGTAACCTCCGTGAGTATATACCATTACAGACAGTGCTGGTTGGTTGTGAGCATGCGAAGGGTAACCTCCGTGAGTATATACCATTACAGACAGTGCTGGGTGGTTGGGAGCATGTGGTTGGGAGCATGCGAAGGGTAACCTCCGTGAGTATATACCATTACAGACAGTGCTGGTTGGTTGGGAGCATGTGGTTGGGAGCATGCGAAGGGTAACCTCCGTGAGTATATACCATTACAGACAGTGCTGGTTGGTTGGGAGCATGCGAAGGGTAACCTCCGTGAGTATATACCATTACAGACAGGGGCTGGTTGGTTGGGAGCATGCGAAGGGTAACCTCCGTGAGTATATACCATTACAGACTGTGGCTGGTTGGTTGGGAGCATGCGAAGGGTAACCTCCGTGAGTATATACCATTACAGACAGTGGCTGGTTGGTTGGGAGCATGCGAAGGGTAACCTCCGTGAGTATATACCATTACAGACGGGCTGGTTGGTTGTGAGCATGCGACGGGTAACATCCGTGAGTATATACCATAACAGACAGTGGCTGGTTGGTTACGAGAATGCGAAGGGTAACCTCCGTGAGTATATACCATTACAGACAGTGGCTGGTTGGTTGGGAGCATGTGGTTGGGAGCATGTGAAGGGTAACCTCCGTGAGTATATACCATTACAGACAGTGGCTGGTTGGTTTGGAGCATGCGAATGGTAACCTCCGTGAGTATATACCATTACAGATACAGACAGTGGCTGGTTGGTTGGGAGCATGTGGTTGGGAGCATGTGAAGGGTAACCTCCGTGAGTATATACCATTACAGACAGTGGCTGGTTGGTTGGGAGCATGCGAATGGTAACCTCCGTGAGTATATATGGTTGGGAGCATGTGGTTGGGAGCATGTGAAGGGTAACCTCCGTGAGTATATACCATTACAGACAGTGGCTGGTTGGTTGGGAGCATGCGAATGGTAACCTCCGTGAGTATATACCATTACAGACGGGCTGGTTGGTTGGGAGCATGCGACGGGTAACCTCCGTGAGTATATACCATAACAGACAGTGGCTGGTTGGTTACGAGAATGCGAAGGGTAACCTCCGTGAGTATATACCATTACAGACAGTGGCTGGTTGGTTGGGAGCATGTGGTTGGGAGCATGCGACGGGTAACCTCCGTGAGTATATACCATAACAGACAGTGGCTGGTTGGTTACGAGAATGCGAAGGGTAACCTCCGTGAGTATATACCATTACAGACAGTGGCTGGTTGGTTGGGAGCATGTGGTTGGGAGCATGCGAAGGGTAACCTCCGTGAGTATATACCATTACAGACAGTGGCTGGTTGGTTTGGAGCATGTGAAGGGTAACCTCTGTGCGTATATACCATTACAGACTTTGGCTGTGTGGTTGGGCGCATACGAAGGGTAACCTCCGTGAGTATATACCATTACAAACAGGGGGTCGTTGGTTGGGAGCATGCGAAGGGTAACCTCCGTGAGTATATTCCATTACAGACAGTGGCTGGTTGGTTGGTTGGGAGCATGTGAAGGGTAACCTCCATGAGTATATTCCATTACAGACAGTGGCTTGTTGGTTGGGAGCATGCGAAGGGTAATTTAACGATCGGGGTTCATCCTTAACAGAATGCACACTTGGTTTGGCCCTCATGTACATTGTTGGCCTTCTGATACATTAGAGCTAAAGCCTGGTATGCCCCATTAAAAAGTAATAAGTGCCGATCATATTACTTTTTGGGTTGGAGCTAAGTGACTCTGGTGTGGAATGTACCTGGCACCAGGTCAGGATATTCTAATTTCAGGGCTGATTATATATTTTTCTGTATATATTGAGAATTTTCCTCATAGACAGATTAAATACTGGATAGTCCAACCCGTTGGCCCGTTCTTAAATGACCTTAGCTATTGATAGGCCATTAAACACCAATAATCAATCAATTAATTCCTTACAGACAAGATACCATTAGTGTAATATGACTTTCCTGATATTTTCTCGATTTTTCTTAATTGCTATTGGAAAGTATATGTTGTCACTGTCATTTGAACCTACTCGACATGAGAAAATAACGCAGGACAAGATTAGCTCTTCTGTAATCTGATATTTGGCATTAAATCATTTAATTACAATTAGGTTAATATGACATTTTCAATTAAATACTTCCATTATTTTCAACTTTATCCAAACATAGAAATGTCCGAGTCCACAAATACAATTTTCTAGTTAAAAACTAATTATTTCAGTGGCGGTAAACGCATATTTCACAAAACCAAACACATTATCGATAGCAATATAATTAAGCAAAATTGATGGTACTGTATATTGATTGGAATAGTATCACTGCACTGCACGATGGCAATCATCCACACTCGTTAACTCATTACATTCTGAGGATGAAGGATTGGAGTGTATGCATGCCTTTGCCCATTTTATACACTATTACCAGATTACTCGATTGACTATTACCTAAACTTGCAGGAAGATCATCATTATGCTGTAACTTGTCTTGTCCTTCCTTTATCAGTTATCTGAAATACTCAATAACCCCACTCCATCCCTCTGACCCACAAATCCCCACATCATGCAACTGTATATAGAAAACATGAAATATCTTATTAAGCTAACATAGTACAGGTGTCACAGGAAATTCTCCCCCCTGGAAATCTACCCCCCCCGCGGGGGAAGATTTCCAGGGTCGAGCCTGGAAATATTCCCCCCACCCCCCCCCCCCCCCCCCCCGGGAAGAATTTCCTAGGAAATTCTCCTCCCCTGGGGGGGAATATTTCCAGGCTCGAGCCTAGGAAATTCTCCCCCACCCCCACCCTGGAATTAAATTCTCCCACCCCCCCCCCCCCCCCCCCCACCGAAAAGTTTGTGTTTGAATGCTACAAAGCAGAATTATTTCCCACCAAACATGCGCACATAGGCACGCACAATGTATGCCATTTGGTAGTATAAGAAAGGGGAACATAAAAAATCACCTCCATCACACCCCACCCCAATCTACCATATGCATAGTGTAAGTCCCTTGATAGACAAGAATATCACAAGATTGGGGGAAGATTTCTGATCAAGTGAAAATGTTTGTGTAGAACAGTTAGCATGTGACGCATATTGGCGGGGGGCAGAGGGGGGGGGGGGGGGGGGAGAGAGATTTTCCTAGGAAATATTCCCCCCCCCCCCCCAACCATCTACCATATGCATAGCGGATATGAATGCCTCTTTGTAGACAAGAATAACCCCCCTCCCTCATGATGAAATGTATCTTGGTGTAGAACAGATAGCATTTGGCATGTATTGAGGGAGGGGGGGGGGGGTTTTCCTAGGAAATATTCACCCCCCCCCCCCCCCCCCCCCAACCAACTACCATATGCATAGCGGATGTGGATGTCTCTTTGTAGACAAGAATAACACACGATTGGGGGAGTATTTCTGATGAAATAATGTATGTTGGTGTAGAACAGATAGCATGTGGCATGTATTGGTGGGTGGGGGGGGGGAGATTTTCCTAGGAAATATTCCCCCCCCCCAACCATCTACCATATGCATAGAGGATGTGAATGTCTCTTTGAGGACAAGAATAACCCCCCTCCCTCATGATGAAATAATGTATGTTGGTGTAGAACAGATAGCATTTGGTATGTATTGAGGGAGAGGGGGGTGGAGATTTTCCTAGGAAATATCCCCCCCCCCCCCAACTACCATATGCATAGCGGATGTGGATGTCTCTTTGTAGACAAGAATAACCCACGATTGGGGGAGTATTTCTGATGAAATAATGTATGTTGGTGTAGAACAGATAGCATGTGGCATGTATTGGTGGGGGGTGGGGGGGGGGGAGATTTTCCTAGGAAATATCCCCCCCCCCCCAACTACCATATGCATAGTGGATGTGGATGTCTCTTCGTAGACAAGAATAACCCAAGATTGGGGGAGTATTTCTGATGAAATAATGTATGTTGGTGTAGAACAGATAGCATGTGGCATGTATTGGTGGGGGTGGGTGGGAGATTTTCCTAGGAAATATCCCCCTCCAACTACCATATGCATAGCAGATGTGGATGTCTCTTTGTAGACAAGAATAAACCACGATTGGGGGAGTATTTCTAATGAAATAATGTATGTTGGTGTAGAACAGATAGCATGTGGCATGTATTGGTGGGGGGGGGGGAGATTTTCCTAGGAAATATTCCCCCCCCAACCATCTACCATATGCATAGCGAATGTGAATGTCTCTTTATAGACAAGAATACCCCCCCCCTCCCTCATGATGAAATAATGTATGTTGGTGTAGAACAGATAGCATTTGGCATGTATTGAGGGAGAGGGGGGGGGGTGGAGATTTCCCTAGGAAATATTCCCCCCCCCCAACTACCATATGCATAGCGGATGTGGATGTCTCTTTGTAGACAAGAATAATCCACGATTGGGGGAGTATTTCTGATGAAATAATGTATGTTGGTGTAGAACAGATAGCATGTGGCATGTGGTGGTGGGGGGGGAGGGGGGGGGGGGAGATTTTCCTAGGAAATGTTCCCCCCCCCCAAGCATCTACCATATGCATAGCGGATGTGAATGTCTCTTTGTAGACAAGAATAACCCCCCTCCCTCATGATGAAATAATGTAATGTATGTTGGTGTAGAACAGATAGCATTTGGCATGTATTGAGGAGGGGGGGGGGAGATTTTCCTAGGAAATATCACCCCCCCCCCCCCAACTACCATATGAATAGTGGATTCCCCCCCCCCCCCCTCAATACATGCATTATTTCATCAGTTATTCATGGGTTATTCTTGTCTACAAAGAGACATCCACATCCGCTATGCATATGGTAGTTGGGGGGGATATTTCCTAGGAAAGTCTCCCCCCCCCCTCACCAATACATGCCACATGCTATCTGTTCTACACCAACATACATTATTTCATCAGAAATACTCCCCCAATCGTGGGTTATTCTTGTCTATAAAGAGACATCCACATCCGCTATGCATATGGTAGTTGGGGGGGGGATATTTCCTAGGAAAATCTCCCCCCCACCACCAATACATGCCACATGCTATCTGTTCTACACCAACATACATTTTATTTCATCAGAAATACTCCCCCAATCGTGGGTTATTCTTGTCTACAAAGAGACATCCACATCCGCTATGCATATGGTAGATGGTTGGGGGGGATATTTCCTAGGAAAATCTCCCCCCCCCCCCCCACCTCCCTCAATACATGCCAAATGCTATCTGTTCTACACCAAAATACATTTCATCAGAAATACTCCCGCAATCACCTGCTATTCTTCTCTACAAAGAGACAATCACATCAACTTTGCATATGGTAGATGGCAGGGGTGGGGATATTTCCTAGGAAAATCTCCCCCCCCCCCCTCCCCACCAATACAAGGCACATGCTGTCTGTTCTCTGTTCTACACCAACATACATTATTTTGTTTCATCAGAAATACTCCCCCAATCGTGGGCTATTCTTGTCTACAAAGAGACGTCCATTTCCACTATGCATATGGTAGATGGTGGCGGGGGGGGGGGGGGGGGGGATATTTCTTTTATAGAAAAGAAAATACTGCCTACATGGCTGCTGCCTAGGAACCATACTTAGAGGGGGAAGATTTCCTGTTACACCGGTACTATCATATATATTACATGACCACATATCTAACATATTTGGCTCCTCATTGGGGGCTACCTGCTATTTGGTGTTGTGCTTCATCAGACTCGCATGTGCCAGACCAGATTTCTCTGAGCAAGAGGTGAGACGTATGCAGTAGCTATTCTCTATGGCGGAGTGAATGTGTAGAGCTAATAACTCGTGTGAAACGACTAGAGGGTGACGAGTTGGAGTGAAAGACTAGAAAGAGGTGAGTCGAGCATACGACTAGAAAGAGCCGAGTTGAGTTAACAACTAGGATGTGCATCAAGTGGACGACTAGAAAGATCTGAGTTGAGTTAACAACTCGAATGCGAGTCGAGCGTACCGACTGGCGAGTCGAGCGTACCGACTACAAAGAGGTGAGTCGTCGAAATTAGCCGAGCGTACCGACTGGCGAGTCGAGCGTACTGACTATAATGAGGAAAGTGGTGCAGGGTAGTCGAGCGTAACCGACTGGCGAGTCGAGCGTACTCGGACTATAGAGAGGTGGGTCTTCCAGGGCAGTCGAGTGTACCGACTGGCGAGCCGATAAGGAGGTGAGACGAGCGTACAGAATGTCGTGTCGAGCATACGTACTGGGACGAGTCGCTTCAGGCGAGTGAATGATGTATCAACAAGTCTGGCAAATGTTTCAACTGATGCCGCACATAAATTAATTTATCTAAAAAGGGGCAAAATAGTCCAAAACTAATTGATATTGTTAAACTAAAAATAGCAATGAGTGCCCCCAAGAAATTTTCGATGGAAAAATTAAAATAATTTCTTTATTTTACATTAAACGTATATGTGGTGACCACCATTTTCACCGTCTTATCGGTATGGTTCAAATGAGTGGTCACAACAAATACTTTGGTTTAGAGATAAGAAAAATAAAACAGAACAAATATTTCACAATGTTTGTATATACATAAAGTTGTATTCTGAATGTAACGGGTTAACGGTGGATTCCCACAGTTTGGGTAAAAGAAATATTAAAGTGACTGTGTCTCATATGATGTCTCAGAGATCCAATATGTAATTTTTCGCTTCATGCACAGCAATTGACCTGTATCCATGAATCACACCAGTTTATGTGATCAAATTCCAAAAACATGCGTTATATTCAAATATATAGTGTCAAAAATTGTGATAACTGGGGAGATAATTTGCTTATGCATAATTTGGAATTTTTGCTATACACGTACCAGTAAGGAAAATTTATTTAATCAATTATATTTTGTTGCGAAAGGATCATACTATACCATATGTAGAAACAGGTTTCCATTAGAAGCACTATTTTAAACGTACATGCCCACTCAGTAGGTGCAAACTGTTCTTTATAGGAATTAAATAAGTGTATAATTCTGTCAGGCTATTTTCATATGCAAATGAGGCATGATATTTTTAGCTCACCTGAGCGAAGCTCATGTGAGCTATTGTTACCGAAATGTGTCCGTCCGTCGTCCATCCGTGAACATTTTCAAACGTCTTCTCCTCGGTAACCATTGGGCCTATAGTCACCAAATTCCATGGTCATGGTCCTTAGGTAGGGGGGGGATTACAAAATTGTTAAAATGACGTCATTACGTAATCCAAGATGGCCGCCGTCTAAAAATAGCACAAATTCTTCAAAAGTCTTCTTGCCAATCAATATGTGAGGTAATGGTGAATGAATGTTTATTTTGCACTAAAATGTCTCAGATGATGTCTCTGAGTGGGCATGCACCTTTAAGTAATATAAATACACTTGTTTTAACTGCTACAGTCATATTAGCGTGTCCAATGTTTGTTTGAACTACTACAGTCATATTAGCATGTCAGACATTTGTTTTAACTACTACAGTCATATTAGCATGTCAGACATTTGTTTTAACTACTACAGTCATATTAGCGTGTCAGACATTTGTTTTAACTGCTACAGTCATATTAGCATGTCAGACATTTGTTTTAACTGCTACAGTCATATTAGCATGTCAAACATTTGTTTTAACTACTAGTCATATTAGCATGTCAGACATTTGTTTTAACTACTACAGTCATATTAGCATGTCAGACATTTGTTTTAACTGCTACAGTCATATTAGCATGTCAGACATTTGTTTTAACTGCTACAGTCATATTAGCATGTCAGACATTTGTTTTAACTACTACAGTCATATTAGCATGTCAGACATTTGTTTTAACTACTACAGTCATATAAAAGCATGTCAGACATTTGTTTTAACTACTACAGTCATATTAACATGTCAGACATTTGTTTTAACTACTACAGTCATATTAGCGTGTCAGACATTTGTTTTAACTGCTAGTCATATTAGCATGTCAGACATTTGTTTTAACTACTACAGTCATATTAGCGTGTCAGACATTTGTTTTAACTGCTAGTCATAGTAGCATGTCAGACATTTGTTTTAACTACTACAGTCATATTAGCATGTCAGACATTTGTTTTAGCTACTACAGTCATAGCTGTCAGTTTGTTTTAACTATACAGTCTTAGCGTGTCAGCATTTGTTTTAACTTAGTCCATTAGGTGTACATTTGTTTTAATCTACAGTCATTAGCGTGTCAGACATTGTCGTGTCACAGTAGCAGTCAGACATTTGTTTTAACTACTACAGTCTATAGCATTTGTCAGACATGATTTAACTACTACAGTCATATTTTAAGCGTGTAGCATGTACTTTGCTAGTCATATTAGCATGTAGACATTTGTTTAATACACAGTCATTTAGCGTAGACATTTGTTTTTTTAACTCTAGTATATTTTTAGCATGTCAGACATTTGTTTTAACTACTAGTCTATTAGCAGTCAGAATTTGTTTTAACTGCTAGTCTATTGCATGTCAGACATTTGGTTTTAACTTCAGTATATTAGCAGTCAGAGTTTTAATACTACAGTCATATGCATGTCAGACCATTTGTTTTTTAAATACTACAGTCATTTAGCGTGTCAGAATTTGTTTTAACTGCTAGTCTATTAGCGTGTCAGACATTTGTTTTAACTACTTACAGTCATATTAGAGTGGTCAGACATTTGTTTGAACTGCATAGTCATGTAGATGTCAGACATTTATTTTAACTACTAAGGTCATATAGCATGTCAGCATTTGTTTTAACTACTACAGTCATTAGTAGGTGTCCAGACTTTTGTTTTAATGCTAGTATATTAGCATGTCAGACTTTGTTTTGAACTACTCATACAGTCTTTTAGCGTGTCAGACATTTGGTTTTAACTGCTAGTCTTAGTAGCTATGTCAGACTTTTGTTTTAACTACTACAGTCATTATTAGCATGTAGACATTTGTTTTAATACTACCTTCATATTTTAGTTGTCAGACAGTTGTTTTTAACTACTACGTATATTAGCATGTGTCAGGACATTATGTGTTTTAACTACTACAGTCATATTACGTTTTGTCAGCTACAGCTTTGTTTTACTACTAGTCATATTAGCATGTCAGACATTTGTTTTAACTACTACAGTCATATTAGCATGTCAGACATTTGTTTTAACTACTACAGTCATATTAGCATGTCAGACATTTGTTTTAACTACTACAGTCATATTAGCATGTCAGAATTTTTTTTAATTAAAAAAAAACATACATATTTAGATTACAAATACTACAGTTATTAGCTGTCAGACATTTTGTTTTAACTGCTACAGTCTAAAAAAGCATGTCATAGCATGTCATTTGTTTTTACTAAAACATGTACTACTTAGTCATATTAACATGTCAGACATTTGTTTTAACTGCTACAGTCATATTAGCATGTCAGACGTTTGTTTTAACTACTACAATGCAGTCATATTAGCATGTCAGACATTTGTTATGCCCCCGCCACCGAATGGTGAGGGGGGCAGAGCAAATGGCTTATAATTTCTGTTTCCTTGCTCGGATCTGCTTCACATTTCATACACGCATTCATTGCTCCAATGGTCCTCTACCGCCCTGTGACAAATCCACATTTGTCTCACCACCGCTAAGCCCAGGGTCAAGGTCACACAGACTTGGTGCGTTCGAAACCTTTACGTTCGGGTAAATGGCTTATTATCAAATATGCCTCGTTTTCTTTGGCTGCCAGCGGGGGCATTCATGTGCCGATAAGCCACATTTCTAGTTTTAACTAATACAGTCATATTAACGTATTTTAACTGCTAGTCATATTAGCGTGTCAGACGTTTGTTTTAACTACTACAGTAATATTTGCGTGTCCGATGTTTGTTTTAACTGCTACAGTCATATTAGTGTGGCCGACGTTTTTTTTTAACTGCTACAGTCATATTAGCGTGTCAGACGTTTGTTTTAACTGCTACAGTCATATTAGCGTGCCAGACGTTTGTTTTAACTTGTCCAGTCATATTAGCGTGTCGGACGTTTGTTATATCCCCCGCAACGAGTTGTGGGGGGGGGGGGCATACTGGAGTCAGGTTTTCCGTCCGTCCTTCTGTCTGTGCGTCCGTCCGTGCGTCCGTGTGTCCGTCCGTCACTAAACTTAACATCAGAGAAATATGGTTATAACTTCTATTTCCTTCATCTAAAATGCTTAATATTTCACACATGCATTCCTGTAAGGCTCTACTACCATGCTGTGCCAAATCCACGACCGTCCAACCCCCGCCGATCCCAAGGTCAAGGTCAAATACTTACGTCTCTTTACAAAACTTAACATCAGAGAAATATGTTATAACTTCTATTTCCTTTATCTAATATGCTTAATATTTCACACATGCATTCCTGTAAGGCTCTACTACCATGCTGTGCCAAATCCATGACTGTCCAACCCCCACTGATCCCAAGGTCAAGGTCAAATACTTGGTCTCTTTACAAAACTTAACATCAGAGAAATAAGTTATAACTTCTATTTCCTTCATTGAAAATTCTTAATATTTCACTTCTGCATTCCTCTAGGGTTGTACTATCATGCTGTGACATATCTACGACCGTCCAACCCCCGCTGATCCCACGGTCAAGGTCACATACTTAGTCTCTTTACAAAACTTAACATCAGAGAAATATGTTATAACTTCTATTTCTTTCATCGAAAATTCTTAATATTTCATGCATGCATTCCTCTAAGGCTCTACTACCATGCTGTGACAAATGCCCGCTGATATCGAGGTGAAGGTCATACTTAGTCTCTTTACAAAACTTCACATCAGAGAAATCAGTTATAACTTCTATTTCCTTGCTCGGATCTGCTTCACATTTCACACACGCGTTGCTCCAATGGACCTCTACCACCCTGTGACAAATTCATGTTCGAGCCGCCATTATTAGCGTGTCAGACGTTTGTTTTAACCACTACAGTCATATTAGCGTGGCAGACGTTTGTTTTAACTGCTACAGTCATATTAGCGTGTCAGACATTTGTTATACACCCCCCCCCCCCCCCCCCCCCCCCCCGCAACGAGTTGTGGGGGGGGTATACTGGAGTCAGGTTGTCCGTCCATCCGTCCGTCACTAAATTTAACATCAGAGAAATATTGTTATAACTTCTATTTTCTTCATCTAAAATGCTTAATATTTCACACATGCATTCCTGTAAGGCTCTACTACCATGCTGTGCCAAATCCACGACCGTCCAACCCCCGCTGATCCCAAGGTCAAGGTCAAATACTTGGTCTCTTTACAAAACTTAACATCAGAGAAATATGTTGTAACTTCTATTTCCTTCATCTAAAATGCTTAATATTTCACACATGCATTCCTGTAAGGTTCTACTACACAATGCTGTGCCCAAAATCCACGACTGTCCCAACGCCCCGCGGATCCCAAAGGTCAAGGTTCACGGTCAAAGTACTTCTTAGTCTCTTTAACAAAACTTAACAAAATCGAGAAATAATGTTAATTAACTTCTTTAAATTTCCTTCATTCTAAAATGTTAATTATTTCCACCATTGCATTTCCTAAAATGAGGCTCTTAACTACATGCTGTTTGCCAAATCCACGACTGTTCCAACCCCAACTTGCCTCCCAAGGTCAATGTCAAATACTTTGGTCTCTTTACAAAACTTAACATCCAGAGAAATATGTTATTGATTAACTTCTATTTCCTTCATGAAAATGCCCTTATATAAATTTCACCAACATGCACTGTGAGGCTCCTAAGCCCCCATGCTGTGCAAATTCCCGAACTGGTCCAACCCCCAACTGGATCCCAAAGTACTAAGGTCAAAGTACCTTAGTCTTTACAAAATTTAACATCACATAAGAAATAAGTTATAACTTCTATTTCCTTCATTGAAAATTCTTAATATTTCACTTGTGCATTCCTCTAAGGTTGTACTATCATGTTGTGACAAACCTCCGACCGTCCAACACCGGCTGATCCCAAGGTCAAGGTGACATACTTAGTCTCTTTACAAAACTTAACATCAGAGAAATATGTTATAACTTCCATTTCTTTCATCGAAAATTCTTAATATCATGATGTGACAAATCCCCGCTGATCTCGAGGTCAAGGTCACATACTTGGTCTCTTTACAAAACTTAACATGAGAGAAATTGGTTATAACTTCTATTTCCTTCTTCGGATCTGCTTCACATTTCACACACGCATTGCTCCAATGGATCTCTACCACCGTGTGCCAAATTCACGTTCGTGCCCAGAGTCAAGGTCACAAGCCCACACACTTGGATTTTTTTTACATATTTAGGGCTACATGGGCCCACGCGAGTGGGCGGGGGGTGGGGGTATTCCGTAAGCCTCGCTTACTGACCAATCTAGTTTTAACTGCTACAGTCATATTAGCGTGTTTGTTTCAATTGACTGCTACAGTATTGATGCTGGTATTGCTTCAGTGGTGTCAATTTCATTTGATTTGCATTCGCTGTTGGTTTATTGCTTTGCTTGATGGGCCATCCAGTTATAGAAGAATCCCTTAACGACATGTGTGAGCAGTATAGATCCTGTTCATAATTTGAAATTGTCCATGAAACGTTATTCTGGGATCTAAATAATGTTAGCTTGGTTGAATGTCGACCAGTGTAGTCCCTGCTCAGACTACAATAAACTGGTCGCACATGTTGTAAAGTACTTTCCTTTAGCTAGGGGCTAGATAATGAATTCTGTCTTTTATTTGTTGTAAAAGACATTTGAGACAGAAACAAAAAAATCAGAAAATTGCCAATAGTGGCGGTCAACGAAAAGCTACATGATTATCATTTCTTCATTTTGAGACACTACACGTTTTACGGTCCGCGTATTTTGTGAATTATTATTCACAGCAATTAATTGACAGCATAACAACAACCAGTGCAAACCCAGATCCAAACCGCTCGATCTGCGTAGACTGGCTGATTGCTTGAAGTATGTTTTCCCACTCTTTCGTTCATTTCCAACTGTCTTGTCTGATGCTGATAATTAAAATCAATAAGCGAGATTCTTGCTTTGATAATAATAAGTATCCTGTAATCTTGTTTTGGTCCCCAGGGATTTCTTACGTTACATTTTGTATGGGAGCTTATTAGCCCGTTTGTGGCTGGTGATTCAACATTGGACGAAACCGGGTGATTAGCCTATGCAATGCCGAATTGGGTTTGTCGTCTGCTGCTTTAGTTTTATGCCCCCGCCACCAAATGGTGAGGGGGGCATATAGTGTTGTCGCCATCCGTACATTATGTACGTCCTGTACCGTCCTTCACAAACTTAACGGTAAATTTCCTTTCACTGTCATATTTCACACATGTATTCCTCTGCTTTTCCTCTTTCATGCTGTGACAAATCCATGATTCTCGGGCCCCGCCATACCCAATGTCAAGGTCACATACTTGGTGCATTCAAACCCTTAATTCTAAGATAAATGTCTTATAAATTCTGATTCCTTTTAGAGAACGTGCTGATATTTCACACATGCATTAAGCCCCCACTAACCACAAGGAAAGGTCACAGGCTTCTTAATATTGAGGTAAATTTCATATATTTTCTATTTCCATTTTTGTAATGTCGCGATATTTAATATCACATGGTGACCCTCAATCATTCTGTGACAAATCTTTGATCACCCCTCCCCGCTCCACTTTCTCCTCCCCAACAGACCTCAAAAATTGGGTGTCATGGACTATGCAGGAGGTATTCCAAGCTATTGCTAGTTGACTATTGCCGTTGTAACATCAGCCCCACCTGTGTGTCACTCTTGGCTGCCAACTTGCGAGCTTCATTGTCTTCTGACAACTCTAGTTCAATATACAGATGTCATTCGGTACATCATGTGACATTGTTGGACCAATGAAACCTCAACAAAAATACTTTTGAGATTTTGTTATCGGCCCACGTGTATTCTGCCAATGGACTGTGATTTACCTGATAAATTATCAAATCCTTAATTATTTGCATGCTGGGAAATTTATGGGTTATAAATAGTTAAAAAATAGCATATTTTTCTTGTCGCAACGATAGTATTTACCCTGTCCGTACATCCGTCTGTCCGTCTGTCAGTAGACAATTTTCCTTGTCCGACAAACTATTTCTACAGTTTTTGGCCGATTCTCTTCATATTTGGTATACATCCCAATGTAACGTAACAATTCTCGCTGTCCCACCGATCCATCCGCAGTTATCCCCTTTTTTTGACTGTGAAAATATTATTTTTTTCCTTGCCCAGCGAACTACTTCTTCATTTTTTGGCCGATTCTCTTCATACTCGGTAATCATCCCAACCATCAAGAGTAGGAGTGCGTAATGTAAAAATTATGCTGTACCACCTATCCATCCACAGTTATGCCTCTTTTTTTGATTCTGAATTTTTTTTCTTTTCCTTGTCCGGCCATCTACTTCTACAGTTTTGGGCCGATTCTCTTCATACTCGGTATACATCCCAACCATCAAGTGCAGGAGTGTGTAACGTAAATAATTTCGCTTTCGCACAAATCCATCCACAGTTATGCCCCTTTTTCAACAGCGGTGCATTTTGTTTTACTAACAATTTTCTAGTTCCCTATAAATATCATGACTATGTCTTGGAATTTTATTAGAATTGCAGAGGACGCAATTGTAATCCCAAGACATATTTGCAGAGAGAAATAAGAAACATTCTCGTAATTTGTTGGATGTTATTTTCACCACTAAATTAAAACGTGTTTTCATCATGGCCCTGTGTAAAGTGGTTATATTGAAGAAATATGATGATACTAGGACAATTGGGTTGTTTCTATATTCACCCATATAGGTACAACAATAATAACAGATTTCCTATCTTGTTGCATTCAACAAGATAGAAAATCTGATACTTGTGTACCAATATCGGTGAAAATTTAAACAACCCAGCAATCCTAGTATTGTCATATATCTTCAATTAAACCACTTTGCACAGGGCCATGATGAAAACACGTTTTTATTTTTTAAAGTATTTTTAAAAAAAAATCTGATATGCCTCTTTAATAGAAAAGCAAATAGCATTTATTACAGAACATAAATGGGTAGGAAATCTCAATCATTGGTTTTGTATGTTGCAAGCCGGCAAGATTCAAGTTGACCTCCGACGTTTCCTCGTCCATTGATTGATTGGCTGGTTGTCCCAGTAAATGTTACAATATCTCACAGGTACAAGACTTTCATATTTATATGTTATCACAGTGAGTAATGTTTGTCACGCACACCTGCTATTTCAATTGAAACAAACATGCTGATATGCTAATATGACTGTAGCAGTTAAAACAAACGAACGTCTGACACGCTAATATGACTAGTAGTTAAAACAAACGAACGTCCGACACGCTAATATGACTGGAGCAGTTAAAACAAACGTCTGACACACTAATATGACTGGAGCAGTTAAAACAAACGTCTGACACGCGAATATGACTGTAGTAGTTAAAACAAACGTCTGACATGTGGTGTAACCATCTCACACAGAGGGAGTTCATGTGACCTTGGCCTAGTTGTCATGGTTCATTGACCTACTTTTCACATGCGTTCAACGTTAAGTTTTTGCGTTTAGCTCAGTTTCCGGAAAACTGTAAGTCCTACGACCTCCAAACTTGGTACATGTATACCTATACATGTAAGTTTTTGCGTTTGGCTATGTTTCTAAAACTTAACGCTCAGGTTAATTCGCTGTAACTTCTGTTTCCCTCAATGGAATGCTTTAATATTCCATACATGCATTTGAAACAACATCCCGCATCATTCTACAGAAAGCCCATGGTGCCCGCTAGCTGCAAAGGTCAAGGTCACGGGCTTAGAAAATTCCGGGTTTGGAAAACTTAACCCTCGGTTTAATTTATTACAACTTCGGTTTCCCTTGATGGAATGCTTTAATACTTCTTAGGTGTAAACTATAGCAACATCCGGCATGATTCTACAGAAAGCCCATGGTGCCCGCTAACCCCAAGGTCAAGGTTATGGGCTTAGAAAATGCTCAGTTTTGAAAACTTAATGCTTGGGTTAATTTATTGTAACTTCTGATTCCCTTGATGGAATGTTTCAATATTTCACACATCATCTGCAGAAAGTTCATGGTGTCCGGTAACCCCAAGGTCAAGGTCATGACTTCAAAAATGTCTAGTATAGAAATTTTGCATCAGTTAATTACAGCTTATGTACTAACAAATATAATAATAAAAAACATTAACATTGGCCAACCATTGGCAATATTGACAGGGCAACACGACTCGTAGGCGTAAACGTCATGACCAGTGCAACTTACAATTGACCCCCGAAACTGACATCTTGCTCCGTGGAGCTCTTGTTTTTATCAACACTCGAGGAAAGTTGTCTACATTTGCAATCGGCCGAGATCCGAGATCAGTCTGTATATGTGTCTTACATTTATGTAAGTTTTTTCGAATTAACTTAAGCACTGCTACAGCTACAAGGACAACATCATTGGTCGGTGATATTACATTGTATGCTATTTCACATGGTATCAAAATTTCTCCATTTGTTGCTTAAATGGGGCTGTGACTGTAGAAATGGGGCTTATGGGTTTTACGACCAGTGTATATCCAGATATTCCTGTGCATCCGTACATTCTGATCAGGATCTCCACTGGTCGCCATTCCACGAATAAAACAGCCGTCATGTTTCTAACAAGCAATGTACACTGTTATCAAGCTACACGAGTGCGCTATGTGATCAGGAGATACGTGGTCGCAAATCCCATAAGCCCCATTTCTCCAGTGACAGCCACAAATATCAAGGAAATGTTGAATAGCAGGTATATGTGACATACATTGACCACCACATGTATGTCAATATAGGAATGTATTGGAGAAGAAGTTAATCAAATTTAGATCAGCCAGCTGATAAATGGAACCTATCAAATGCACCTACATGTATCAATGTCTTCCCCATTCAGGGGGGTGTGGGGAACTGATATAGACAGGTAAACCCTGGGATTTAGACATCTTAGACAATCTTAGTCTAATACCAGGTTTTATACCTGTGGGTGATGTGTGCAGCGTATTCCCTATAAAGCCAGTAGGACAGGCTGAATATCTAATGTCTAATGCCCCAGAATTTATTTTTCCTGTCTAATTCCTGTGTGTACCCTTTCACCCCTAAATAACTGGCATAGACTCTTCCTGGTGCATTTTCAGACTATTCCTTTAACTAGAAAAGGGTTAATTTTGAACAGTCTCTGTAAACATTCTCAAATAGTGCAGATCCTGATGAGACTGCTCGTTTAGAGGTCTGTAGTATTGAAAGGGTTGTTACAATGCTGAATTATATTTTGTCGCGTGTTATTTATTTTCTATTTTCCATTTTTCTCATCATAAACATGGTTTGGCAGCACTTTAGAATCATTTCCAATGGAAATGATTCTAAAGTGGTGACAAACTATGTTTTTACTGAGAAAGAAGACAATATATAAAACAGCAGCAGACGACCATTTTCGTTTCCTGTATTCAAAGGTTTTACAAACCATGACCCATATCACACTCCGTGATATAACTAGCTGATCAGGCTCTACACTGGTGGATAGGTCAATAAGCCCTTTCTTTATCAGGGCAGGTTGCAGAGACAAGATAGCCCTATCCAGCCCGTGTTTGATGGGCGTGAAATTGGATGTCAGCCAAAGGTGTAAAGTCATATATGGATGTTTCTTCGCATGAGCAGATCCATTTGGTCGTTAGAAAACAAAACGGACCTAATAGGACAAATTTGAGCCAGTATATATGTCAGTTACCGTGATTATAATACTTTGTGAGCATTTATCGTGTTTTGCATTGGCCAAATACGCACTGACTTTCACACCGTAGCTGTCGTGGTGGTGTCTACGGCCGTGAGTGGTGAAAATAACAGTCAACAAATTAAAGAGTATTTTTCTTACCGATATTTTTCTGTAAATATGTCTTGGAATTCATTAGAATCGTGTGCATGGGACTCAATTCTAATACAATTCCAAGACACCTTTATTATATTTACATGGAGAAATAAAAGAATATGAATTATCGTCTGCTATTTTTTAACTATTTATAGCCCACAAGTTTCCCAGCATGCAAAGAGTTAAGGTCATTTCCTAGTATATATTTCGCTAGAGTAAATAGAAGACGATGTAACTTAACCCTAGCACCGCTATCTTAATTTTTTGTCGTCTGCTGTTTGTTTTCTATTTTTATCATCAAAAACATGCTTTGACAGCACTTTAGAATAATTTACAACATGCTTTAACATTTCACGAATATTTAAGTTTTGTTTGCAAATATCAGTCTTTCAAAATTGGCAAAACATAACATAAATTGAAAACGGATTGCTATCAATTACCTGCAGAAATGGGGCTTGTGGGTTGTGTGACCAGCAAAGATCCAGATCAGCCTGCACAGTCTGATCAGGATCTGTCCTGTTCACCATTCCATCAATGAAACACCCTTGATGCTTCTAACAAGCAATACAGATCATTATCAGGCTCCAGGAGTATGCTATTTGATTGGGAGCAACACTTGGCAAATCCTATAAGCCCCATTTCTCCAGTCACAGCCACATATAAAACTGTGGCAGATTTATTATTATATTATACCTTGCATAACACAATATCGATCATAATCCCAGCCTGATCTGTTTTTCCCTGACCAACCCTATAATATCATCATCATATAGGATAACACGGTTACGGCTGAGTCTCCATATATCATGTGCACTCACACTCGGCCCGTTTCATGGTCGGACATACCGGCATCGTGTGATAGGAGAATGAAGTAGCTAGGTTAAATTAAGCGCCTCATCGCCTCCTTCATTTAATGCACATATATATTTCAACTGTATCGCAGATATTTGTAAATTCGGAAACAAACGGGCCAACGGCCATTGGCTTGATACTTTTTGGGCTCAAATGCCCGGGTTTGGAAGGTCCTCGAGCCAATTCCTACCCTTAAATATAAGCTAAATAAATAAAGATTTCTGCAGCTTTTTCCTCGGTGTTTGTTGTTCACTGGCTATGTCACTGATGTTTTATTGTTGGTGTTTTCAGCGACATGGGTTGGTGGAGGTTTCATCAATGGCACGTCGGAGGCGATTGTTCGCGATGGATTCGTTTGGTGCCAGGCGCCATTTGGGTACGCCGTTTCTCTCATTTTTGGTAAGTTTAACCCTTGGAATAGTTAATTAAATTTTGTAGTTGAATCTTTTTTAGTTTCCAGTTTTCTCGATGAAATCCCCACCCTAAGCATGAACACTTTCGGATAATTTTTCAAACACAGGGTTCATATGGGCTGGAAAAGTCCTAGAATTTGACTCAAACTCCTTGAAAAGTGAATACTGTGGTTTGTCCTTAAAACGTCCTGGAAATTCACAATAATCTCCTTGCAAATGTTTAGAACTGCTTGAAAATAATTCATAAAAAATAAAATTATTTCCTAGATGAACGTTTCGGTGGGGGAGGGAGGCGGGAATCTACGGAGGAATGCTTGGCTTAGTATTCACATTGCCTGACTTTCCTAAATTTAGCTGGGAAACCCATTACTGCCAACACCACCACATAACAGGAAGTTTTCTGATGTGTAATGTTTGAAATACTAATCCCCCTTAGTTTGTTGTGGTTGTTTGGGAGCATGTGATGGGTAATTTAAGGATCGGGGTTCATCCTTACCGCAATCCCGAATGGAGACCTGTATCCGATTTCATCAAAATTGCAAAGTATACTTATCTAGCAAAGTATACATTGAGGGAGTAATCATTTATTTTTCCCGAAATTCATTATTTCATATAGAACTACCGACTGCATATTTGATGATTAAAAGTATGCAGAATTATTATACTGAATTTATTACATTATCACAGCCAAAATGGCTGTGATAATGTAATAAATTCAGTATAATAATATTTTATTTTTTTTTTTGTTCACAGGTAGTCTTTGTTCACATGTTATTTTATGTAGAAATTGAATAATTGGGAAAACAAACGTGTGGCTCCTATAGATAGGTACCCGGTAGTTGCTATTCAGAGGTGGCCTTTTTAACATAGGTCTGTACACAGTGTTTTTGTAAGGCATGCGATCGTGTCATATTATTGTACATCGACGATGGAAGAATCTGCACTCAAGTCGCATGTAAAGGGAAGTAGACATGTTCGCAATGTTAAGTCCATTAAAGAGATTGCAAATACAAAGTGTTAAGAGTGCACCACATATACATTTGTCTTGATTCTTCACAAAATGTGAGCTTTAGAATGATTCATCTTGTCCCAACTTGCATATTTCTGTGTGAAGAAATAGTAAGAGAAAGAACATCCAAATATGTTGTTGTCTCGATGGCTATATAGTGAATCAAGTTGTGTAATGTCAGATGAAAATAAAAAGCAGTCCTTGAAAACTTCTTGAATTTCATTCTGGTCTGACTATGAACCCTGACACAGTAGGCTTTATATAACCTCAGTTGTTTCTGGGCTGTTAAACCCATTGACCTGTCAATTCTTTTCTTGAGGAAAACATTTTACAACACATGAGAATCGTCTAAAGAATGTTTTAGTTAAGAAATAAGTTTAAAATGAAAGACGGCAGAAGACAATATTCAACCCGCCTTTTAGCTATTACCTGTCAGTGAAGATTTAGGCTGGTGTTGTGCATACTCGAGCATCAAATGTTTCTGGTATGGCCGATGAGCTCAAAATTCGTTCAGTTAACCCTTTCCCTGATAGAGACGACTTTTCACGCCTCTGCAGAAGATGTATTTTGAAAACATTGTGGGAAAAGGAGAAATTGCTTGTAACAAGCAATTTCTCCTTTTCCCACAATGTTTTCTGCTCTATCAGATAATTTAACCATCATTTGACCCAGCATTTGATTCTTTTATTCAGATGTTTTGGATTTGGATGAGTCGAAATATCGCAAAACAGGGAAAGGGTTAAGCCTCTGAAATAGTACCTAGTTTAGGATGTTGTATTCGGACTACAGTTTGAGAAGATAAAACAGTACATGGTATCACAATTCTTTTTACTTCACCTCAATATGTGTTATTAACACTCATTCGAACCATCTGGTAAAATGTGAACTGAAAGTGTTTATTATAAAATATCAGAATTGCATATACATGATTCATACTTCTAAAACAGTTAATATATCCTCAATATCATTAATATGGAATGAGACTGATTTCTCAATGAAAACTTGTTTTGACAGCATAATTTTATGAGAATCAATTCAAATGGAGGTGATTCTCATGTGATGTCAAAATATGTTGTTTTCTCACCCACGATAGTGGAAAGTGAGACATAGCGGTCACAATTCCGGCGTCGTAGTCGTCCACAATTTGGGACCGTAGCCAAATATTCCATATCTCTTGATCCGTTAGTCGGATCATTACCAAACTTCATCAATAGCTTCCTCACATTGATAGCTATCCATCCAGTGTCATTCGGGTGACCTTCACCTTGGTTACCTTAACCTTTGTAGGATGTAAATTTTGGACGTAGCCATATATCTTTCGATCTGTTAGTCTGATCATTACTAAATTTCATCATTAGCTTTCTCACATTGATGGCTATCCTGTCTCTGAACACTTTCTAGTTCAGTAATTTCCAATAACCTCCGAAGGGAAGCACATTTAATACACATTATTTTAAAGTCACACTTTTTATTAAATTTTCGAACGCATGGTCGGAAATTTAATAAAAAGAGTGACTTTAAAATAATTTGCATTCTAGTTCACTTTCTTGTATTTTTTTTGCACTTTCTATGCATATAAAATACCTTTCTTTGTGCTTATACAGGCGGGTTTTTCTTTGCGAAGAAGATGCGGCACCAGGGCTATGTGACGATGCTCGATCCATTCTCCCAGAAGTATGGGGAGAGGATGGGCGGACTGCTGTACATCCCAGCCCTGCTGGGGGAGGTCTTCTGGTCAGCCGCCATCCTGGCTGCCCTCGGTATGTATGATACGGCGCCATCTTGGCTGCCCTCAGTATGTATGATATTACGGCGGCCATATTGGCTGTCCTCTGTATGTGCGATATTATGGTGTCGGTCTTGGCTGCCCACGGTATGTACGATATTACGGTGGCCATCTTGGCTGCCCTCGGTATGTACGATATTATGGAGGCCATCTTGGCTGCCCTCGGAATGTACGATACTACGTCTGCCATCTTGTCTGCACTCGGTATGTATGATATTACATTGGCCATCTTGGCTGCACTTGGTATGTATGATATTACATTGGCCATCTTGGCTGCACTCAGTATGTTCAATACTATGTTGGCCATCTTGGCTGCACTCGGTATGTACGATATTACTGCGGCCATCTTGGCTGCACTCGGTATGTATGATATTACGTTGGCCATCTTGGCTGCACTCGGTATGTATGATATTACGTTGGCCATCTTGGCTGCACTCGGTATGTACAATACTACGTTGGCCATCTTGGCTGCATTCGGTATGTACGATATTACGGCGGCCATCTTGGCTGCACTCGGTATGTACAATATTACGGTGGCCATCTTGGCTGCACTCGGTATGTTCGATACGGCGGCAATCTTGGCTGCCCTCTGGCCATCATGGCTGCATTCGGTATGTACGATATTACGGCGGCCATCTTCGCTGCCCTCGGTATGTACGATATTACATTGGCCATCTTGGCTTCCCTCGGTATGTACGATATTACGGAGGCCATCTTGGCTGCCCTTGGAATGTACGATATTGCGTCGGCCATCTAGGCTGCACTCGGTATGTATGATATTACGTTGGCCATCTTGGCTGCATTCGGTATGTACAATATTACGTTGGCCATCTTGGCTGCACTCGGTATGTACGATATTACGGCTGCCATTTTGGCTGCCCTTGGTATGTACGATATTACGTCGGTCATCTTGGATGTACTCGGTATGTACGATACGGCAGCAATCTTGGCTGCCCTCTGGCCATCATGGCTGCACTCGGTAAGTACGATATTATGGTGGCCATCTTGGCTGCACTCGGTATGTAATATATTACAGCAGCCATATTGACTGCTCGGTTTGTATGATCCTGGCTGATTTCGGTATGTACGATATTACGGCAGCCGTACAATATTACGGAGGTCATCTTGGCTGCCCTCGGTGTGTACGATATTGCGGTGGCCATCTTGGCTGCCCTCGGTGTACGATATTAGGCGTCGTATTATGGGGTACAATATTACGGTGGCCATCTTGGCTGCTCTCGGTATGTACGATATTACGGCGGCCATCTTGGCTGCACTCGGTATGTACAATATTACGGTGGCCATCTTGGCTGCCCTCTGGCCATCTTGGCTGTACTCTGTATGTAATATATTATGGCAGCCATCTTGACTGCTCAGTTTGTACGATCCTGGCTGCCCTCGGTATGTACGATATTATGGCAGCCATCTTGGTTGCCCTCAGTATGTACAATATTATGGAGGTCATCTTGGCTGCCCTCGATGTGTACGATATTGCGGCGGCCATCTTGGCTGCCCTCGCTATGTTCGATATTACGGGGTACAATATTACGGTGACCATCTTGGCTGACCTTGGTATATACGATATTACGTTGGCCATCTTGGCTGCACTCGGTATGTATGATATTACGTTGGCCATCTTGGCTGCACTCGGTATGTACAATACTACGTTGGCCATCTTGGCTGCACTCGGTATGTACGATATTACGGCGGCCATCTTGGCTGCACTCGGTATGTACAATATTACGGTGGCCATCTTGGCTGCACTCGGTATGTTCGATACGGCGGCAATCTTGGCTGCCCTCTGGCCATCATGGCTGCATTCGGTATGTACAATATTACGGCGGCCATCTTCGCTGCCTTCGGTATGTACGATATTACATTGGCCATCTTGGCTGCCCTCGGTATGTACGATATTACGGAGGCCATCTTGGCTGCCCTTGGAATGTACGATATTGCGTCGGCCATCTAGGCTGCACTCGGTATGTATGATATTACGTTGGCCATCTTGGTTGCACTCGGTATGTACAATATTACGTTGGCCATCTTGGCTGCACTCGGTATGTACGATATTACGGCTGCCATTTTGGCTGCCCTCGGTATGTATGATATTACGTCGGCCATCTTGGATGTACTCGGTATGTACGATACGGCAGCAAATCTTGGCTGCCCTCTGGCCATCATGGCTGCACTCGGTAAGTACGATATTATGGTGGCCATCTTGGCTGCACTCGGTATGTAATATATTACGGCAGCCATATTGACTGCTCGGTTTGTACGATCCTGGCTGATTTCGGTATGTACGATATTACGGCAGCCGTACGATATTACGGAGGTCATCTTGGCTGCCCTCGGTGTGTACGATATTGTGGCGGCCATCTTGGCTGCCCTCGCTATGTTCGATATTACGGGGTACAATATTACGGTGGCCATCTTGGCTGCCCTCGGTATGTACGATATTACGGCAGCCATCTTGGCTGCACTCGGTATGTACAATATTACGGTGGCCATCTTGGCTGCCCTCTGGCCATCTTGGCTGCACTCTGTATGTAATATATTATGGCAGCCATCTTGACTGCTCGGTTTGTACGAACCTGGCTGCCCTCGGTATGTACGATATTACGGCAGCCATCTTGGTTGCCCTCGGTATGTACAATATTATGGAGGTCATCTTGGCTGCCCTCGATGTGTACGATATTGCGGCGGCCATCTTGGCTGCCCTCGCTATGTTCGATATTACGGGGTACAATATTATGGTGGCCATCTTGGCTGACCTTGGTATGTACGATATTACAGCGGCCATCTTGGCTGCCCTCTGACCATCATGGCTGCACTCGGTATGTACGATATTACGGCGGCCATCTTGGCTGCACTCTGTATGTAATATATTACGGCAGCCATCTTGACTGTGCTCAGTTTGTACGATCTTGGCTGCCTTCGCTATGTTTGATATTACGGGGTACAATATTACGGTGGCCATCTTGGCTGCCCTCGGTATGTACCATATTACGGTGGCCATCTTGGCTGTACTCGGTATGTACAATATTACGGTGGCCATCTTGGCTGCACTCGGTATGTACGATACAGCGGCAATCTTGGCTGCCCTCTGGCCATCATGGCTGCCCTTGGTATGTGCTATATTACGTCGGCCATTCGCTGCCCTCGGTATTACGTGTACAATATACGGTGGCCATCTTGGCTGCACCCTCGGTATGTACCATAATACGTTGGTGGCCATCTGGCTGTACTCGGTTATTTGTACATATTACGGTGGCCCTTCATCTTGGCTGCACTCTGGTATGTATACGGATACAGCGGCAATCTTGGCTGCCTCTGGCCATCAATGCTGCTGCCCTCGGTTATGTGCTGCTACTATTACGTCAGGCCATCTTGCTGTCACCCTCTGGTATGTACAATATTTACGGTGCCATCATGGCCCGGCTGCACTCGGTATGGCTACGATTACTGCGCATCTGCTGCCCTCTGGACATCATGGCTGGGGCCCTCGGTATGTATGTACGATATTTACTGTCGGCCATCTTGGACTGCACTCGGTATGTACGTATTATCGCGGCAATATTCGGCTGTCCTCTGCCCTATTGGCTGGCACTAGTATGTACGATATGTAGGCGGCCATTCTTGGCTGCACTTTGTAATGTATGATATTACGGCAGCATACTGATCTTGGTGCTCGTGTACGGATCACCTGTACTGCCCTCGGTATGTACGATATTACGGCAGCCCCTCGTCATTGGCTGCCCTTGCTATGTACTAATATTGACGGGGTACAATATTACGGTGGTCCATCTTGGCTGCCCTCGGTATTGCTGACCATATACTGCGGCCATCTTGGCTGTACTTCGATATGTACAATATTACGGTGCCATCATTGGCTGCACTCTTTGGTATGTACGATACGCGGCATAAATCTTGGCTGCCCTCTGGCGATCATGGCTGCATCTCGGTATGTGCTATATTACTGTCGGCATGCTTGGCTGCCACTCGGTATGTACACTATTCGGTAGGCTATCTTGGTGCATCGGTAATGTACGATACGTCGGCATATCTTTGGCTGCCTCTGGCCCTCATGACTGCCCTCGGTATGTGCGATCCTTAGTCGGCCATTTGGCTGCACTCGGTATGTACGGATACGGGCGGCAATATTGCTTCCCTCTGGCCTATTGGCTGCACTAGGTATGTACGATATTATTGCTGGCCTCTTGGATGCACTTGGCATGTATGATAATACGGCAGCCATCTTGACTGTGGTGGTTGTACGATCCTGTCTGCCTCGGTATGTTACGTATTACGGCAGCGTCTTGGCTGCCCTCGCTATGTACAATATTACGTGTACAATATTACGGTGGGCCATCTTGCTTGCCTCGGTATGTACGATATTCACGGTGGTATCTTGGCTGCTCGGTATGTACGATTTTACGGTGGCCATCTTGGTTGACCTCGTTGTGTTCGATATGATGGCCATCTTGATGCCTCGGTATGTACGATTTCGGCGGCCATCTTGGCTGCATTGGTATGTATTGGATAGTTACGGCAGCCATCGGATAATTTCGGCCAGCCATCTTGGTCTCGTGCTCGGTTTTGTACGATCCTGTTCTGCCCTCGGTATGTTACGATATTACGGCAGCCGTCTGGCTGCCCTGATCTATGTACAATATTACGGGGTATAATATTTACGTTGCCATCTGGTTGCTCGGTATGTACCATATTACGGCGGCCATCTTGGCTGTACTCGGTATGTACAATATTACGGTGGCCATCTTGGCTGCACTCGGTATGTACGATACGGCGGCAATCTTGGCTGCCCTCTGGCGATCATGGCTGCCCTCGGTATGTGCTATATTACGTCGGCCATCTTGGCTGCACTCGGTATGTACACTATTACGGTGGCTATCTTGGCTGCACTCGGTATGTACGATACGGCGGCAATCTTGGCTGCCCTCTGGCCATCATGGCTGCCCTCGGTATGTGCGATATTACGTCGGCCATCTTGGCTGCACTCGGTATGTACGATACGGCGGCAATATTGGCTGCCCTCTGGCCCTAATGGCTGCACTAGGTATGTACGATATTATGGCGGCCATCTTGGCTGCACTTGGTATGTATGATATTACGGCAGCCATCTTGACTGTGGTTGGTTTGTACGATCCTGTCTGCCCTCGGTATGTACGATATTACGGCAGCCGTCTTGGCTGCCCTCGCTATGTACAATATTACGGGGTACAATATTACGGTGGCCATCTTGGCTGCCCTCGGTATGTACGATATTACGGTGGCTATCTTGGCTGCCCTCGGTATGTACGATATTACGGTGGCCATCTTGGTTGCCCTCGTTGTGTACGATATGCTGGCCATCTTGACTGCCCTCGGTATGTACGATATTACGGCGGCCATCTTGCCTGCCCTTGGTATGTACGATATTACGGTGGCCATCTTGGCTGCCCTCGCTATGTTCGATATTATGGGGTACAATATTATGATGGACATCTTGGCTGCCCTCGGTATGTACAATATTATGGCGGCCATCTTGGCTGCACTCGGTATGTACAATATTATGGTGGCCATCTTGGCTGCACTCGGTATGTACAATATTACAGCGGCCATCTTGTCTGCTCTTGGTATGTACGATATTACGGTGGCCTTCTTGGCTGCCCTCGCTATGTTCGATATTATGGGGTACAATATTACAGTGGACATCTTGGCTGCCCTCGGTATGTACGATATTACGGTGGCCATCTTGGCTGCACTCGGTATGTACGATACGGCGGCAATCTTGGCTGCCCTCTGGCCATCATGGCTGCATTTGGTTGTACAATATTATGGCGGCCATCTTCGCTGCTCTCGGTATGTACGATATTACTTCAGCCATCTTGGCTGCACTCGGCATGTACGATACGGCGGCAATCTTGGCTGCCCTCTGGCCATAATGGCTGCACTCGGTAAGTACGATATTACGGCAGCCATATTGACTGTGCTCGGTTTGTACGATCCTGTCTGCCCTCGGTATGTACGATATTACGGCAGCCATCTTGGCTGCCCTCGGTATGTATGATATTACGGCGGCCATCTTGGCTGCACTCGGTATGTACAATATTACGGCAGCCATCTTGGCTGTCCTCGGTAGGTACGATATTACGGCGGCCATCTTGGCTGCCCACTGTATGTACAATATTACGGTGGCCATCTTGGCTGCCCTCGGTATGAACGATATATACGTTGGCCACCTTGGCTTCCCTTGGTATGTGCGATATTACGGCGGTCATCTTGGTTGCCCACTGTATGTACGATATTACGGCGGCCATCTTGGCTGCACTCGGTATGTACGATATTACGGTGGCCATCTTGGCTGCCCTCGGTATGTACGATATTAATGGTCTGTAGGTTTAATACTAGATATAATTTAATTAATTTTCTGCAACAGTATGCAGTCTACTAAAAATACTTTGATTTAATGAAAATGTTAGTTAACAAGAATAATTATATAGGAAAACATGTACTTGGGCCATGAATTTGACTTTGAGTTATCAGTATCGGTATTTTTTAAATATTTTATTTTTATTTTTGTTATTTCTCAATGAAAGTATATGTTGTGACCACTCATTTGAACCGTCTCGAATGGTGGTCACGACATATACTTCTGAGCGCATATAAGGAAAATATTTAGGATTTTCCACAAACATAATGGCGTATCCTCCCACAAACCCACTATTCCAACGCAAACTGTTTGTAGGTGCCACGTTAGCTGTGATACTCGACTTACAGGAGCACATTGCCATCATCGTGTCTGCGTGTATAGCTGTCTTCTACACGTTGTTTGGGGGCCTCTACTCCGTCGCGTACACAGACGTTGTACAGCTGATCTGTATATTTGTTGGTCTGGTAAGTATTGTCTATGCTTTTAGTTTTATACCCATCTAATACTTAACCTGCAATATGCGGGAACACCCTATTCAACCTAACACAAGAAACCATTAGCTCACATATTGTTTTTTTATGGAGCTAAATGCTGCGGTCCCTCGCGTTTAATTCCTTGAAAATCTAATATGTGAACAATAGCTTATACTTAGGACCCGTTCTATACTTGATCATCATTTGTTGAGGAGAACATATGATATAATGTAGCTAATCACATGTAGAAAAGCCAGGAGAACCAGGACTCGCTATCAATTATATTACACCAAGCTGTAAAATATGTCTGAACAGGTTTGTGCCTGTGTTTTTAACAACATAAACCACCATTATAAATAGCCTCATACACAGAAGATCGCACAGTGTATCACTTTTACCTGGCAAACCACACAACACATACCATATGTACCCACTACTGTAATTAGGTATCAAATCCAGTGACATGTAAGCAGTTACCCGAGTGTATTGTCCCTGGTGTCTACTCACCTACTGTGTGAGTAAATATGGCAACGTATACACTAACGTAGGCTGAGATTGATGGGAGAAATGTTCAGATATCTCGTCTTTTGTATAGTTTGCTGGCATAATATGTATATCTTGCTGTTGTCATATCTGTCTATTATGTATTGCACCAAATTTTATTATTTGCTGTATGTGTCAAACGCACAAAGTGGTGAAACTGTACGATGGCTTGTACATACAAAGATGGCGGAGATGGCAACTCAATGCTCCATATAGTATACAGTAACAAGACAATATTCATATATGTTATATTTATATATCACATCACTCTTAAGAAGCAATTATCATTGAAGTCAAGTGTATCTATCTATGACCTAATTCCTTAACCCTTACAATGCTGAATTAAAGTGTGTCGTCTGCTGTTTATTTTTTTATGTTCCATTTTTCTCATAAAAAAAACATGTTTTGACAGCACTTTAGAATTATTTCCAATGGAAATGATACTAAAATGCTGTCATACCATGTTTTTATTGAGAAACACTTTTCATTTCCAGCATTCTAAGGGTTAAATGTCGGTATGGGCAGGTCGTATAATTAGGTTATCACAATTGGAAGGTCATGAGTAGCTTCTGTTGGAACTAGGGGCATCAGTTTACTATCACCACTCACAACTGGCCTGTCTACGTCACTGTATGTTGTGTTCCAGTGGGTGTCCATTCCGGTAGAACTAGGGGCATCAGTTTACTATCACCACTCACAACTGGCCTGTCTACGTCACTGTATGTTGCGTTCCAGTGGGTGTCCATTCCGGTAGAACTAGGGGCATCAGTTTACTATCACCACTCGCAACTGGCCTGTCTACGTCACTGTATGTTGCGTTCCAGTGGTGTCCATTCCGGTAGAACTAGGGGCATCAGTTTACTATCACACTCTCAACTGGCCTGTCTACGTCACTGTATGTTGCGTTCCAGTGGGTGTCCATTCCGGTAGAACT
Source organism: Conchocele bisecta (assembly GCA_029237695.1). NCBI lineage: Eukaryota > Metazoa > Mollusca > Bivalvia > Lucinida > Thyasiridae > Conchocele > Conchocele bisecta. The sequence goes on from CM055267.1 coordinate 129,330,140, forward strand.
AGGGGCATCAGTTTACTATCACCACTCGCAACTGGCCTGTCTACGTCACTGTATGTTGCGTTCCAGTGGGTGTCATTCCGGTAGAACTAGGGGCATCAGTTTACTATCACCACTCTCAACTGGCCTGTCTACGTCACTGTATGTTGCGTTCCAGTGGGTGTCCATTCCGGTAGAACTAGGGGCATCAGTTTACTATCACCACTCTCAACTGGCCCGTCTACGTCACTGTATGTTGCGTTCCAGTGGGTGTCCATTCCGGTAGAACTAGGGGCATCAGTTTACTATCACCACTCGCAACTGGCCGTCTACGTCACTGTATGTTGCGTTCCAGTGGGTGTCCATTCCGGTAGAACTAGGGGCATCAGTTTACTATCACCACTCACAATTGGCCCGTCTACGTCACTGTATGTTGCGTTCCAGTGGGTGTCCATTCCGGTAGAACTAGGGGCATCAGTTTACTATCACCACTCTCAACTGGCCTGTCTACGTCACTGTATGTTGCGTTCCAGTAGGTGTCCATTCCGGTAGAACTAGGGGCATCTGTTTACTATCACCACTCGCAACTGGCCGTCTACGTCACTGTATGTTGCGTTCCAGTGGGTGTCCATTCCGGTAGAACTAGGGGCATCAGTTTACTATCACCACTCACAACTGGCCTGTCTACGTCACTGTATGTTGCGTTCCAGTGGGTGTCCATTCCGTTTACGTTTGTTCCAGTGGGGGTCCACTCCGTTTGCTTTTGTTCCAGTGGGTGTCCATTCTGTTTGCGTTTGTTCCAGTGGGGGTCCATTCAGTTTGCGCTTGTTCCAGTGGGTGTCCATTCCGTTTATGTTTGTTCCAGTGGGGGTCCATTCCGTTTGCGTTTGTTCCAGTGGGTGTCCATTCCGTTTGCGTTTGTTTCAGTGGATATCCATTCCGTTTGCGTTTACCCACGATGCAGTGGGTGACATCCTGACCAACTCGACCCAGAACTGGGTGGGGGAGCTGGACCCCACCTACACCGGCGTCTACATAGATACCTACCTGCTCCTTATATTCGGTGGCATTCCGTGGCAGGTATGACTTTTACACCGTACCTTTTGTGTCACCCACTAAGTGGAAAGTGAGACATAGCGGTCACAATTCCATCGGTGGCATAGGCGATGACATCAACATTTTGGATGTACGTGTACATCTAAATTTCGCATGTCTCCTGATATGTTTGTGAGGTCTTTAACAAACTTTATCAATAACTTCTTGAATGTCCAAATAAATTTTACATATCTCCAGATATGTTTCTGAGATCTTTATCAAATTTCATTTTCTGAGGTAGTGAGTGGCCTGTGTATATGTGTAGAATGGATCTAACAGTCGCCCATCTGTATATGAGACACGCCATGTGATTTTCTACCTTCGGACATCTGCATAATTTCATTAACTATGTTTACAAAATTTACAATATTTTTCGTGAATGGCATTAAAAGTTGACAATATTTTCAGAGTACCTGCGAATTGTATTCCGCATGTACTCTGACAATTTTGTCAACTTTTTAATTTTTTTATGAAAAATATTGTAAATTTTGTGAACGTATTTAATGAAATTACACAGATGTCCGACGGTACAAAATCACATGTGTGGCTGTGACTCGAGAAATGGTGCTGATGGTATTATGATCTCCTGATCCAATGGCACACTCCTATATAATGATCTATATTACTTGTTAGAAGCATGATGGGTGTTTTTGATGAATTACGAACAGTGCAGATCCTGATGCAGATGCAGATCAGCTGATGCACAGGCTGATCTGGATCTACACTGGTCACAAACGCATAAGCCCCATTCTCCAGACATAGCCAGAAATTACTTTGCTGTTGAATAGACATTAAAATATGTAACTTAAAACATTATTTAACCCTTTCCATGCTGAGGATACTCCATTATGTTTGCATAAAATTCTAAATATTTTCCTTCTATGCGCTCAGAAGTATACGTCGTGACCACCATTTGAACCATCTCGTTGAGACTCGTTGAGATGGTTCAAATGAGTGGTCACAACATATACTTTGAGAAATAACAAAAATAAAATATTTAATAAATTTCATACCCGTGTTTTCCGAAAGGAATGGGTTAATCACAATTACAAACAAGTGCTAGAGCAACCAATCGTTTTCAGGTATACTTCCAGCGAGTGTTGTCAGCGAAATCGGAGAGAAATGCGGAGATTTTGTCGTACGTGGCGGCGTTTGGCTGCGTCTTCATGGCTGTCCCCTCTATCCTCATTGGTGCTATAGCCTCTGTGACCGGTGAGTGATTCGCAGACCATATTTCAAATGGAAAACACCAGTCTACTGTCTGTTCTACATTTTTCTGCCGACAAACTTTTGGCTATTAACCCTTTTAACCCTATTAACCCAAGGTCTGTATAGTGGTATTGGCAAACAGTGTTGATCCAGATGAGCCGTCATGATCTGCACTTTTTGCAAGTAATTTTCATATTTTTGAGAGCAAAAACATCCCCTTTTCATAAATGGACTAGTCTGAAGATCATTTTGTGACTATTGGATTGGTTGCAAAATTATCATATCAAAATCCATTACAGTTACTTAGGGGTGAAAGGGTTAAACACAATACATATAAAAAAAACTTCTGGCTGTTACACAAATTAAATCTAAAAAATATTTAAATGCAAGTACTTTTTCATCAATAACCAAAAAGTCGCCCTCCCAAATTTTTTTTATTTGGTGAAATTCCATCAAATATTGATTTTATTGCCAAAAAAAAGAAGGTAAAAAAATATTGACTCCGAAACCTGACCAGAAAGCTGGTAAATGGTGTAACTAAAAACAAAGTTAGATTTTGAAAATCGGTCCACAAATTCCAAAATTATTTTTAAAAATCTAGTTTTTGTCCACATGTTAAAGGTACATGTGCACTCCGTAGACACAAAAGAAGACACAAAATGTTCTTTATATCATCTAAGACATTTTCTGGTTAAATAAACATTCATTCACCATTATCCCACATATTGATTGGCATTATTATACATTTTATATCAGACGTAAATTTTCACACTGATATCAGGGGTGATAACCGTGGACATTATTTTTTATGCCTCACCACGATAGTGGAGGGGGCATTTAGTGTTACCCTTGTCCGTCCGTCCCGGTCCGTCCGTCCGTCCGGGCCAACGTCCGGGGGTTTGAGAGCTTAGGGGCGCGGTTAGGAACAAAAGATTCCTTTGTAATATTCCGTAACCTCATAAACTCTATTGTTGTTTAGGGGCTTTTTCATTGTTCTTCAAACAATGGAAATACCCCATAGACCCAAAATGTTGGAACGTCCGTCCGTCCGTCCGTCCGTCCCGTTCATCCGTCTGTCCGTCCGTCCGTCCGTCCGTCCATCCGTCCGTCCGCTCTCCCTGAAGTGACACCCCAGAGGGTGATGGTCAAAACCGTCCGTCCATCCAAACCCCACAAACAATGGCTGACTAAATTTCCCCACAAGTACATATTGTACTTCACTGATCAAACCCAAATACAAATGTACAGTAATAACCCTAAATATTACGACATAATTTATTCCAGGAAACGCATATAAATATCTGGTTTCCCACAACAAAGAGTACCCCAATGTTTAGGGTTAATAAGGTTGAAGTGATTTATCACAGTAACAATATATTTACATACAATTTGGTTTGTTTCCTAAAGTACGTCTGTCCGTCCGTCCCGTCCATCCGGAATCCGTCCATCCGTCCGTCCGTCCGGGCAGACATTCGGGTACTTATGTGGCTAGCCCCACAGGGTTATGGACTTGTTAAAGGATAGGGTTGGTTACAATTAGCCACCTAAAAAATCGTTTTATGTGGCTAAAAATGGTTTTATGTGGCTAATATTTAACATGCGATAAGCCACATAGTTACCTGAAAGTAAAGACGTCCGTCCGTCCGCCGTCCGTCCGTCCGTCCGATCCGTCACAAAACTTTAACGCTCGGGTAAAAAAAAATTTACTTGGAATTTGGCCTCATTTATTATCAAATCGATATGTGGGGCATCCGTGTTCTATGAACACATTTTCTAGTTATTCTCTGTATTTATATTTTTGATGTGCAATGATCATACTTTATAATCTGTCAAAAATATTTCTTTTTCAGGTGACACATTTAATTAGTTTCAATAATTAATAAATAACATGCCTCATTTGCATATGAAAATAGCCTGATACCACAGCGAGTCACTATCAGCATTGTAAATATTACTAAATGATTATATCTGTATAGTGGGCACTCATAATTTTTATCACTGGTGGAATAGTGACACAATTATACACTTATTTAAAACTATAAAGAACACTTTGTGCCTGCTGAGTGGAAATGTACCTTTAAAGGTACATACCCACTCAGTAGGCACAAAATGTTCTTTATATCCAGGCCTCGACAAATTTTTATTTTCTGACTCATCCCACTGGACGAGAGAACCTAAAAATCTACTCGTCCAGACTGGACTTCTACTCGTCCAAACTTTTGGTCAAATAACAAAACATACATTTTTGTATGTACAGTTTGTGATAATATTTTGTGATAACAATAATATTTCCAGTCAATGTGCCCGTGTAGATCTATATTTCCAGCTTTCGGTGCGCGGCTTCAACAAATAAATTATGTAATTTATGTAATTTGTGTAACTGTTGCTACACAGCGTGAAACAATGGTGCCGTGGTGGGAGGTACACTGCAGTTTGCATCTTATTGTAAACGGCTTAGCGTAGCGTTGTGTATTGCAGGAATAATAAGATTGCCAAGTTTTAGATATAATTCGCCAGATAACCGTGATTAATTTCGCCTTTTCGAGTTGTTCATTGGATCTATCAATATCTCCGCCGCCCTGCAAAAACCGGCGTATGTCTGACATCTTGTTTTGTTTGTAAACACAGAGCAGACGACAGTTAAACAGGATGCTAAGTCACGGTGACTGTTGTAGAATGCACATATTAAATTCAGTAGTTGCAAGCCCCCAGCCCCCCCCCCCCCCAGCCGAATTGAATGAATAAGTCGGACACAGTCTACATTGTATATGTGTATCTTGGCAACGCAGAAAGGCGAGTGTAGTAGGTAGTCTCCCTTTACCACGCTCGGTAATCAGTTGAATATTTTATTGGAATTTAGTATTTCGCTTCGCAAAACTTTGCATTTGCATTTTCTCAGTGGTGATCTTCAAATTTCCACTCGCCCGACTGGACGAGCGGCTTTCAATTTTCACTCGCCCAGGCTGAAAAGTTACTCGTAAATACGAGCGGACGAGTGGATTTGTCGAGGCCTGTTTATATCAGAGACATCATCTGAGAAATTGTCTGACAAAATAAACATTCATTCACCATTACCCCTCGTATTAATTGGCATTATTATACATTTTATATTAATAGATGTACATTTTCACACTGATATCAGGGGCGATAACCATGTTTCATTAAAATACTAACGGACATTACTATTTATTCTCTATATTTATTTTTTGATGTGCAATGATCATACTTTATAATCTGTCGAAAATATTATTTTTTTAGGCGACACATTTAACATATGCCTCATTTGCATATGAAAATAGCCTGATACCACCACGCGTCACTATCAGTAAAATAAATATTACTAAATGATTATATCCATATAGCGGGCACTCGTAATCTTTAGAACTGGTGGAATAGTTAACACAATTATACACTTATTTAATTCCCATAAAGAACAGTTTGTGCCTACTCCGGGCATGCCTTTAAATTCCCATAAGAAAATAGTTGTTTTGCAATAAAATCAATATTTTTCAGTCTTAGTGTGTTTAATAGCCAAAAATCAGCAGAAAAATGTGGAACAGACAGTATTGTCTGTTGATATCAAGTTTATCAGGCAAGGCTAGGAAATGCGTAGGAATTCCTCGGCTTGCCGACAAATTCCTACTGTTTCCGAGCCAAGTTTTATAAAATGTATTCTATTTATCAGGTAACGTTTAATTATGCAAGCCGATAGTCAAATATAAAATAGTTGTTTACGTTACATCATTACACATGACATCATTCAGTAACGTCATGTGACCAATTTAACGTCGGTTTTCAATTCGTTGTCACCGGGATATTTGTATCGGGTCAATGCCTGATACGATGTTATGTTATCTGTCAGTATGTATCGGGCCAGTACAAAGCTCTTTACCTGATAACGTATTTTATCTAGTCCTTAAAAAGTCCTTAAATCCTTGGAATCGCATGCATGTTTTGAATTGTCGCTAAACTATTTTATTATTAATAAAATGTACCAATTTCGGTCGGGGTGATGCAAAATAATATGCGTCCGGAGTTCATTACGTGTTGCCACTGCAAACATAAGCACAGAGATATCAATAACAACATCAACAACGGTAAATTTGGAATTGTTCGGATTTCTACCTTCTACTTGACAGTAGATACGTTTGTAAAACTATGATTTTTTTCATTCTGAAACTCCTTGAAGAGCTGAAGAGGTCCTTGAAAAGTCGTTGAATTTTGTTCTCATAAGTCTGTATGAACCATGGATCTCTGTTCATATGTTTTATAAACTTGTTTAATAAATATCATATTAAATCATCACTCATAATAAGTTTTTGAAGTGGAAATAAAATATAGGATCTTTTATTTCATTTCCACTTAAAAAAACTCTCGGTATGTAAAGTTCTGTGAACAAATTCCCACCCTTCAAGCTGGACTGCCATTTAATGGTTGTAATATAGCAAGACATATTTGTCTTGTCCATTCTTTAGAGATGACATTTTTCGGGCAAATAAACATTGATTTACCATTACCGGACGTGTTAATTGACAATATATTGTATCATACTTTTTATTATCAAACATGAATTGCCAGTTTGGTAGAGCGATAACCGTGTTTCTTTAAAATGTTAACAGAAGCAATTATTTATTCTCTCTTATTTATTTTTTTGATGCGCGATGATCATAATTTGTAATATGTCAATAAAAACATTTATTCAGTTAATATAAATAGTTTAAGAATGCCCTGCCTCATTTGCATATGAAAATAGCCTGATACAACCGCACATCTCTGTCAGTAAATTAAAGATTACTATATCTGTAAATCGGGCACTGGTAATTTTTAAAACTGCTGGAATAGTTACACAAGTATACACATATTTAATTCCTATAAAGAACATTTTGTGACAGATGGGACGCCAACTTTAACTATAAGTTAAATAATATTTACATGTAAACATATTGTAGATTGGAACCAGACAGACTATGTTCATGTGGGTGAGGTTCCAATACCGAGTGACCAACTGAACATGATTTTGCCGCTGGTGTTGCAATACCTCACCCCTACCGCCGTGTCATTTATTGGCCTGGGCGCGGTATCGGCGGCGGTCATGTCGTCAGCTGACTCATCTATATTGTCGGCCAGCGCCATGTTTGCCAGGAACGTCTACAAGCTGGTGTTCAGACAGCAGGTAAGAAATTCTTCTATTGATTGAACCAGAGGGCCGTTTCACTAAACAATGTATGACTAAAATGTTCGTAAGCGCAAATTTAGGATAGTCTGGAAATTTCTATTGATGGATTTACATGTATTGAGCATAAAATCCAATAATTGTTGGCAAGAAAATTGCTAATGTGAATTTTACAGACTATCATAATTTTGCACTAACAATTTAGTCGTACAAAGTTTAGTGAAACGGGCCCCAGGTGAGCTGATTATCATGAAATAATGTGCAATTGATTGGGTTCTTCCGCTAAACAAATGAGTGAGCATAGCGAACAGAATAGGTCTCAATTTCGAACCAGTGTCTATACCTTTATATAACCAGGTGAAATAACATGCAAGTGATTGGGTCTTTCCACTATACAAATGAGTGAGCATAGCGACAGAGTTTGTTTAGCAGTAGGAGCCAATTTCGAGCCAGTGAATGTATACCTTTTATAGAACCAGATGAGATGATTATCGTGAAATAATGCGCACTTGATTGAGTCCTACCACTAAACAAACAAGTGAGCATAGTTTGAGAGTTTGTTGTCGAGCCCGCTTGCGGAAAGCGAGACATAGTGATCACAATGATGTCCGGGTGTCCGTGCGTCCGTCCGTCCGTCCGAAATCTGCGTTAAAGTTTTTAAATACCTTATATCTCTGCAGTCCTAAGTCACATTGACTTGAAACTTCATATGCTTATTAGTTATGATCCATATATTCATGCTGTATCCCACTCATGCGGCCCCTGTGTCCAAGGTCAAGGTCAAATGACTTAGAAGTTTGCGTTCCGAAATCTGCGTTAAAGTTTTTAAATACCTTATATCTGTGCAGTCCTAAGTCACATTGACTTGAAACTTCATATGCTTATTATTCATGATCCATATATTCATGCTGTATCCCACTCATGCGGCCCCTGTGCCCAAGGTCAAGGTCAAATGACTTAGAAGTTTGTGTTCTGAAATCTGTGTTAAAGTTTTTAAATACCTTATATCTCTGCAGTCCTAAGTCACATTGACTTGAAACTTTATATGGTTATTAGTCATCATCCATATATTTATTCTGTGTCCCACTCATGCGGCCCCTGTGCCCCTATGTGAAGGTCAAATGACTTAGAAGTTTGCGTTAAAGTTTCTGTCAAAATTTGCGTTAAAGTTTCTGTCAAAATTTGCGTTAAAGTTTTCACATACCTACTATCTCTGTAACCGTAAGTCAGATTTGCTTGAAACTTTTTATGCTTATTGGGCATCAAACTTCAAATAAATACGCTCTGAGACCATCAAATGCCTCGGCGGGCTCGACATGCGGGACGCGGCCATCTCGTTTAGCGATAGGACCCAATTTTGGGGCAGTGAACATATTCTGTTTATTGAACCAGGTGAGATGATTAAACTAAAATGTACAACACAGTTCGCATTAGCAACCGATTTTGGGCAGTCTATGATTGAGTTGCTCAGATTTAATGGCACCAACATGTAGCATTAATGAAATACGTCAATGTGTGAAGTGAATTTATAGAAATCTTTGTACAAAGTTTTTGTCGTACAAAGTTTAGTGAAACGGGCCCCAGATTATCATGAAATACTGCGCGAGTGATTGGGTCCTTCCGCTAAACAAACGAGTGAGCGTAGCGAACAATGTTTAGGTAGTGATCATATACTGTTTATTGAACCAGGTGAAATGATTGTTGTGAAATAATGCGCAACATTGATTGGGCCCTTCCGCTTAACAAACGAGTGAGCGTTACAGACAAGTGTTTAGCGTTAGGACCCAATTTTGAGCCAGTGACTATATACTGTTTATTTAACCAGATGAGTTGATTTTTAAATCGTGAAATAATGCAACTGATTGAGTCCTTCCGCTAATCAAACGAGTGCGCAGAACAGATTTTGTTTAGTGGTAGGACCCAATGTTGTGCCAGGGACCATATACTGTTTATTCAACCAAGTGAGCTGATTATCATGGGATAATTCTCAAGGGATTGGGTCCTTCCGCTAAACAAACGAGTGAGTGTTGCCAACTAAGTTCATTTAGACATAGGACCCAATCACGATTGCATTAATATTTCATGATAATAATCTCACCTGGTTAAGTATACATTTTCTTACATTTCACACATTATATTTTATAACAACAAAGCAAATCAAGCAGAAAATATTGCCAGGAGTTGTGTGAATTAATTACTGTAGCCTATTTAATCAAAATTGCAAAGTATACTTATCTAGCAAAGTATACTTTGAGAGAGTAATCATTTATTTTTCCCGAAATGCATTATTTCATATAGAACTAACAACTGCATATATTTGATGATTAAAAGTATGCAGAATTATTATATTGAATTTATTACATTATTGCAGCCAAAATGGCTGTGATAATTGAATAAATTCAGTTTAGGCCTAATAAAAATTAATAAATTTATCCTTAGATAGAAAATTTCTCCCTCGAAGTATAATTTGCTAGATAAGTATACTGTGCAATGTTGATGAAATAGGCTACTGGAGGCGGGCCGCCATTAAGGTGACATCACATGATTTAAAGGGTGTGTCTGAAAAAATGAGTTGATTGGTCGAAGGAAACACATCATTGTGACATTACTGATGTCAATCTTCGATATTTGGAAAACACGAGACATCTCTAATATCAGCTGAAATATTATTGTTGGTTAATTTTAAATACAGTGTGTTGTTGCACAGTGAAAACTCATTGTTTGCATTAAAATGGCTTCCCCGTACAAAACTCGTGTGTCACCAATTATATGTCAATGTTGTTGCATTAGATTCTGGCATCCAACCATATGTACATATGTATATGTATTTCCCCATGTTATATATATAATGTACTGTAATGGGATGTAATAAAGAGCATTTGAGTTCAGTTCAGTTTGATATCCTCAGCTAGCAGTGGTGGATCTGGAGGGGGGGTTCCGTGGTTGCAACCCCCCCGTTCAGTCACGGAGTTTACATAGATCACAGTTTACCACCAGTTGGAGTCTGAATTTAAATGCCGTAAAACACAGGAAAGTGCATTTCGAAGAGCTTGAAAATAGGACAACCCCCTAGTTGCGAACAGTAACTTGCAATTACTCCCGTACCGTCTGTAGCTGTAGCCGTCTGTAGTTACCTTCGCAACTAGACAACCCCCCCCCCCCACCCCCCCCCTGTTTCCCAAATGCTGGATCCGCCCCTGGCTAGGCATACAAATTGGGCAGGTTCTACATGAAACAAACAGTAAGTACATGTATTTGGGGCGTCCATGTACTTTGATCACATTTTTCATCATGTCATTTTTTTCCTTTTTAGGCATCGGAAAATGAGATTCTGTGGGTTATGAGAGTATCGATATTCGGCGTCGGTGTCCTCGCCACCGTTATGGGCATTACAGTGGACTCGATCTACACGCTCTGGTATCTGTGTTCGGACCTCGTGTTCGTTATACTCTTCCCCCAGCTGCTCTGCGTCATCTATATACCATGGACTAACACGTACGGATCGCTCCTCGGATACATCGCAGGGCTATTCTTCCGTTTGGCGGGCGGCGAAACCTCGCTCGGACTTCCGATTTTGATAGAATATCCATTCTACTCCAAAGCTAATGGGCAACTGTTTCCGTTTAAGACTCTCTGCATGTTGATCTCAATCTCGATGATATGCTTAGTGTCCATAATCACGAAATATGTGTTCGAACACGGAATACTGCATCGTCGACTAGATATATTCAATTGCGTAGTTAACACCTTTAATGAAAACATTGTCCTCCGCGATCAAGAACATAGCGAATTATCAGCAATCACTCCGATTAAGGACAACAATGGGGAGATAAATCCGGCACTGAAATTTTCTTCCGAAGATTTATTGGGGAGCAAAGTTGTGAATTCCGATACCGATTCGTCACCAGATCGCAAGATACCTCCGAAGTAATAGTGTTTGTTCTATGGATCCGGATTACGAGAGGATACAATTTTGTATTTCGGTCATTGACGGACAAAGGAACATGTGGGAATTTGTAGCATAGTAGAATCTTACCCTTGTGTATATTCACCAACTTGTCTGTTGAAGAACCCTCATGTATCACAAAAAAATATTCCCTTACCTATTATTATGGTGAATTAACATATTTTCAATAGTTGTGATTGTGACTGGAGAAATGGGGCTTATGGGTTTTGCGACCAGTGTAGATCCAGATGAAATAGCACACTCCTGTAGCCTGATCTATATTGCTTGTTAGAAGCAGTACGGGTGTTTCATTGATGGAATTGTGAACAGTGCAGATCCTGATCAGATGCACAGTCTGATCTGGATCTACACTGGTCGCAAAATCCATAGGCCCCATTTCTTCAGTCACAACCACAATGGTTATATTTCAAAGAAAAATCTGAACCTCAAATAAAGGGGAAAATCATGTTTGTTGACAATGTGAAAACAAAAATTTCGACGAATCCTGAGATCCAGCAAAGAGGTGGACAGAAATAACGAGATTCAAGTTTAAATCCTGAAGTTTAGTGGGCCTGGTTTTTGTGCATGTTGATATATAGTTCAGTTGGAATTCGAGATGCATATCAGATTAGTTTTTCATGCAAATTATTGTATATTAATAGATAATTGTGCGTTGTAAAGGCACTGTGTCTCACATATGCGTAGAAAGTGATGGAACATATTGGTAAACTAATAATTAATTGTTGAATTGTATCATATTTCTGAAGACAATTGTACTTAAAAATTTGTCTGAATAACAAAATTGGATTTGGTATAAAAAAATGTTTATAATACCGAAAAATAACTAGCATTGTGAACCATTATTTTTGTGCAAGTAATGGTTACTCATTCAATTTTATTTTAATCAACTCCTTTAGTGTTTAGAATAGAAACCTATTTCTGTAAGCGGTATACAGTGAAACCTTGGAGGTCCCCAGTACAGTGTGGGAGGTCCCCAGGGTGTCCAGCTTAGAGAGGTTTCACTGTAAATCAGGTATTCAATCATTTTGAGTGCTATGCGATCACGAACAGACATTATCACTTGAGATAAGAAATAAGATCACACAAGTTTTCTTGTTGCCCGGTTTAGAGAGATTCCACGATAGCACATCGTATTATCATTTCACCACTGAAAAGTTGTGTGTTTCTGCTACAATAATCATGTTCACGTAATGAGGCTCGCAGTTAGTTATTTCCCTTTGCAAATCTATTTATAGAAATCTGGTCCTATGGTTTATTTTATAGAATTTAATCTTACTGAATAGTGCAAAACAATAAGACTGTGGACAGGGTAGACCCAGATCAGACTGTACATCTGTGCAAGACTGTACATCTGTGCAGTCTGATCTGAGTCTACGATGTTTGCAATAAAATTATTAAGTGTCAAAATATGTATCCGGCAAATAATGCAGTTCTGGATCAGACTGTGCTGATATGTAGGATAATCTGGATCGACACTAGTCAAAAACACATTAATGGCTCATTTACACATCACATCGTGCGACAGTCACCCTTTTTACAAGCCATGAGACCATAAAATATACAATTTGGACCAGATTTCTATAAATAAATGTTAAGGGAAATAACTAGCTATGATCCCTCATTATTGCATAACCAAATTATCTCCCCCTTTTACCACAGTCTGTGATGGTATATCCTAGAATAAAACACACACTCCTTGCAATTTTACCAAATAAAATGGTTTAGTTTAGTTTTCTGTAAATATTACGTTCTGATTTTGGGATTTACACCCCAATGCATCAGGTTAAATGCGGAACAGGTGGAACTTGTTGTCCCGGCTTTAAATGACTGAAGATCATCCAAAGATGCATTTGACAAAAACATTTGAGATATATCAATGAATATTGTATGAATAAATTGCAACTTGTCTTTGGTATAAACATGCGTTTGTCGGCTAATTATCGCAATTGCATGTCGGCAATCAATGTTGTAAACAGCAAGTTGTGGAAACTGCATGCTAAATTTAACTTGGCCGTATTGCATGATATTATATCTGGGTAAACCCGCTAGTGATGATACATATTTACCACTGACTACCATTTTGCTGCAGATACGACACAAAAGCAAACACGCTTGAGATGCTTCAAAGCTTTATTGCAAGATATGTTCAGCATTGTTGCAAACTTCTATATAATCACCATAAACACTGTAATACCTTAACACATGATGCACTGTATGATAATCAAATATAACCAAATTTAACAATGCGCAAACTGAATCTTACCGATGACGTAATCAACGATGTAGTGTCTAGTTAAAATAAGTTTATCACGTGACTACTGATCAAGAGCACATCAGCGGTAACTATGAATGCTATATTTAGCAAAATCAGCATTTGCAATGCTAGTTATTTTTTCAATGATAATTTTTTTTATATTTTTACTTTCTTTTTTCAAGTCACCCATAGAAAAATGATACAAATATACCGGTAAATGCTCTTGTACCAACTGTTTTGCGCACATTCCATCCACATCCGAGACCCAGGACCTTTATTATATTCCTTGTTACCGCTAGTTCATATACTGTGACTGAAGAAATGGGGTTTATAGTCAATGTGACCAGTGTATACCCAAACCAACTTGCAATCTTCGCAGTCTGATCTGCACTGTTTGCCATTCAGTCAGTGAAACAGCACAGACTTACCAGGCTATAGAAATATGCCTGCAGGTCAAAGTTAGGCTGATCACTAATAATTCACTATGGAATGTCAAATCTACATAAACTCCTCTGAAACCGTTCAGTCAATCGATCTGAAACTATATACACGTCTTCTACACATATTGAAGATGTGCACCTTGGTGTTTTTATGCCGAAAAATATCACCTTTTAAACTTGGCCATTTTTTTTCCCACATTTTTGTATCCAATTCTATGTAGGGTACAGAGTTTGTGTACACAACTTCTCTGAAACCGTTAAATCGATCGATCTGAAACTATATACACGTCTTCTACACATATTGAAGATGTGCACCTTGGTGTTTTTATGCCGAAATATTTTTTAACATTTTTCTACATTTTTGTGTATCCAATTCTATATAATTTCAACTTTACACATCTCTACCTAAATTGGTATACTTGTTTATCACAACAAGAGGAAGAAATAATGCTATAGATTTTCTTGGTGACAGCTTCACATTTCTGCATCTTCGATGTCTGGCCCATCTTCGACGTGCGTATTTTGTGACTTACGGCACTCTTGTTTTATTTTTTATTGGGACGAGTACTAGTTTGAAGAGATAATAAGATAATGAAGCTTTAATATTAAAATATATACATCACGTGGTTACAACAACGACAACAGTGGCTGAAAGTGTTGAAAGTTTTTGAACTGTTAACCCTTAGACCGCTACATACAACAATTGTCGTCTGCTGTTGCTTTTATATCTTGCCTTATTTCTCAATAAAAACATGGTTTGACAGCACTTCAGAATCATTTCCCTTGGAAATGATTCCGAAGTGCTGTCAAAGCATGTTGTAAATTATTCTAAAGTGCTGTCAAAGCAGGTTTTTGATGACAAAAATGGAAAACAGAAAATAAACGACGACAAAAAAATGAAGATAGCGGTGTAAGGGTTAATATTGTTCTGTACGACCATAGTGTTGCTGGGGGCCGTTTCACTAAACTTTGTATGACTAAAATGTTCGTACATGTAAGTGCAAATTTAGGATCATCTGGAAAGTTCAACTGTTGGATTTACATTTATTGAACATAGGCTGCATATGCAGCCTATGCTCAATAAATGTAAATCCAACAATTTTTTACAAGAAAACTTTGTTAAAATATGAAATTTGCAGACTATCATAATTTTCCACTTACAAACATTTTAGTCGTACGAAGTTTAGTGAAACGGGCCCCTGGTTCCTTGTGTCCATATCTGTACATTCCCTTGTCTTGTTACTACTGAAGCAACATGTTCTCATATGCCACTTGCAGGTGGCCAGCGGTGACTTTTAATAAATCATATCTTCTCTTCTGTTCTGTATAATGTGAACATGACATGTATATCAGAGCTCCAGTTAAGGTACGTAATTTGATCCACTTTGGGGGGAATTTTGTTATTTCTTCACCAAAAATGGCAAGTTGGGAGTGCTTTAGAATCGTCTCATTAGACGATTCTAAAGAACTCCCAACTTGCCATTTTTGGTGAAGAACTGAGGAAAATACCTAAAAAATAAAATTTTTTTTTTTTTATTGTCAAATTACGCATCTTAACTGGAGCTCTGGTATATGCATTTTAGGTCATTTTTCACACTATAGAGATGTTAAATAATATAAATGAAACCGGCCCTCACTCTCCACTTCTTCATGTGAAAGATATGTCTGAGAACCCAACAAACAAACAAACAAACTGAGAACCAAAACACTTATTTTTATGGACCACCCCCGCCGCCCCATGTCTGAGAATGTTTAGTTGATCTGCTTACATTGATGTTCATGCAAATGTTTTTAGAAACATTCCATACAAGTGTTTTTTTATTTTTTCACCATTTTAGCATTTTGTTTTGTATTTTATACAATATAAATAATAGCATTTATAGACATGTGTTCATATTATACATATATAATATATATCTTGTGCAATCTATCCCAGTGATGGTTGTGTGTATGTCCGTCTGCCAACCATCGTTCATGTAGCTATTGGAGATTTGTGTCAACAAAAGCAGCATTGGAACCCACATGATCAAAAATTGGCGGCAATTTTAACCCTTACAATGCAGAATTAAATTGTTTCGTCTGCTGTTTATTTTTTTTATTTTCAATTTTCCCATCAAAAACATGGTTTGATAGTACATGTACTTTTAGAATCAATTCCATTTTATTGAGAAAGAAGACAAAATGTAAAACAGCAGACGACTTTTCGTTTCCCGCATTTTAAAGGCCCTGAACGGCTCAGTATTACAATTTTCCAATTTTTTCAAACACAAAAACATGTTTGGCAACTGATTTAGTACACAAAACTAACATATACTGCCTAATAGATACATCTCAAGTCTTGAGATTTACATCTTAATCGCAATGTGAAGACAACAAAAACTTGTTTTGTGTACCACTCAGTGCAAAATGTCAATATTGACAAATTAATTTCCGTAACCCAACGGCTTCGGCTCGGAAGCGAGTCGATAAACTCCGGCTATCGGAATTCATCGGCGGCGAATCAGGGAGTTGAGCAGTTGACCCGAGCGTCTATCGGAAAATCGATCCGACTTTGAACACGCACCTGCTGTTTGTTTATCAACAAATATTTCATCGACTACAAACTCATTTTTGTACCAAAATGAATGCAAACAGTTTCAAAGTGTGTGTAAATAGAAACCTGTTGGATTTATGTGTGGGGAAACCCAATAGGAGGCCAAATTCGGCAACTTGAGCCGTATAGGGGCTTTAAGGGTGCACTGTTTGTGGATATTTTCTGCTTTTTGACAAAAAGTACCACTTTTCTGGTTAGTGGAATATTTCTCCATGAAAATTCAATACCAGTTACTTAGGGGTGAAAAGATTAACCCTTACTATGCTGAATTAAATTTTGTCGTCTGCTGGAAATGTTTCATTTTCAATATATATCGACAAAAACCTGTTTTGACAGCACATGAGAATCATCTTCACTGGAGACGAATCTCATGTGCTGTCAAAACCAGTGTTTTGTTAAGAATTAATGCAGAAATGAAAACCAGCAGACGACAATTTATGTCTCCCGCGTAGTAAGGGTTAACCAAGTCCACATTATTCTCGATGAAAACCGCATGCATTATACTCAAATAAATTCATCGCATAAAATGTTACCTGATAAATAAAATACCAGGCAAGTATCTTTTGATGTCACATTTATCAGGCTTGGCTCAGAACTGGTAGGAAGTTTTGATGGTACGAATTTCCTACCCTTGCCTGATAAACTTGCAAGGTCCCTTCAAAAAGTTCCAATAAGCCGAGTGCTTATGGTGTGGCGGGAAGCAGATCAGGATTATTCTGATTTCAGGGCTGAATATATAGTTGTTTTTGTATTGTAAATATTCAGTTCTGATTTTTGGATTTTCCCCACATTTGTACAGGTAATTTATGGGATTTAGTACTAAACCCATTGACCCGGCTTTAAATGACCTTAGCTGTTGATAGGCCGTTAAACCCCAACAAACAATCAAACAAACAAACCAATACAACAAGACATTTTGAGGCAAGAAATCAAGAAGATAAATGCAAAGACAGAGCCTCCGTATCAGAACTTTTTGAACGCCCCTCATATCAAAGGACAGTAGCCTGCTGCTATTCTCGATGTATTCATCTGGGGACGCTTTACTAAACTTTGTACGACTAAAATGTTCGTAGGTGCAAATTTAAGATTGTCTGGAAATTTCAATTGACAGATTTACATTTATTGAACATATAGGCTGCAGCCTATTCTCAATAAATGTAAATCCAATAATTGTTTACAAGAAAACATTGTTAATGTGAAATTTACATAATTTTGCACTTACCTACAAACATTTTAGTAGTACAAAGTTTAGTGAACGGCCCCCTGCTGTGGACGTGTATGGAGTATTGTACGAGGTTTTGTGTCTCTCCAGTGTTCCACACTTGTTACCATCGACACTTGATAAAAGATTCCCTGCCCACTATAAGAGACATGCCATGTACCTAAGAAGATGTGCGATATCTCATGAAAAATATTTACAGAATTTATATTTTCCATACACGACATAAAAAGTTGACAAAAATTTTAAGAGCAAATGCGGAGTTTTAACGTCATTTACAGAAAATATCACAGTGTCTGTAAATATTTTTCATGAAAATCGCACACCAGGTACAAAATTACATGGCTTGTCTATATACATGTACATAAGTTTTTACATTTTACATTCGTCGGATGACTATGTGACTATAAAATGGGAGGCACATTTTTGATCAGGTGCCAGTGTTTGTTATATAATGTTAATAAATGTACCATGGACTAGCCAAATAAATACAGCAATACAGACACATTATTATGCCTTCATTTACTAGATCGAGGGCGGTTGGTAGGGAGCATGCGAAGGGTAATTTAACATTTGGGTTCATCCTTACTGCAATCCCGATATCCCTGGTTTGACCCTCATGTACGTTTCTAGCTTTCTTGTACGTGAGAGTTGAAACCGGTTATACCCATTATAAGAGTAATACAATTATTCCTAATCCTACTTTGAGATGAAGGGGCCACGTGACTTTGGTGTCTGGGTGGTGGTCTGGCGAATGAGACGGCGTAAATTAACGGTATGGATTTCTCCTTATAGGAATCGCGATTTGCCTGGTTTGGCCCTCAGGTACGTTTTTATCTTTGGCTTTTTAGTTACCTGGGAGTTGAATTGGGTTATTGCCCATTATAAAAGTAGTAAGATTATTACTGATCCTACTGCTTTTGGGAGGGGCCAAGTGATTCTGGTGTGGCGAGGACCTGGCATCAGATCAGGATTATTCTGATTTCAGGGCTGAAGATATAGTTTTGTTATTGTAAATATTCAGTTCTGATTTTGGGATTTCTGTTTCCTTGCTTGGATTTGCTTCATATTTCACACACGCATTTCTCCAAGGGTCCTCTACTGCGCTGTGGCAAATCCACGTTCAAATGTGCCCTCGGTTCCTTTGCTGCCACCGGGCACACTTCGTTGTCCTCTGACAACTCTTGTTCAATAACCCAATAACCGATTTTGATAATACCTGGCCAATATTTGTGTTTAGGGATGGTGCTTTGTCTTGCATACGATACACGTCTGACCGCCCAAAGTCACTGAGGATTTATGTTCACCATGTTTGTAAGGCAAATGCATTGGAAGTTTATTTTTGACCGAATATGGTCATGTTATATATCAAATCGAAGGTATCAACGAGGTGATCACTCTGGTGAATTTTTTGTCGAAATCGGATGGTTATGTCATCCAAGATGGCCGCCAAAATGTCAAAAGGTCGTTCTTTTATTAGAGATTTAAAAATTCTTCTTCACATGAACCACTTGGCCCATGGTAGCCAAACTTAAAAGTTATGGTCTATGGGTGAAGCCGTTTCAGATTTGTTAAAATGGAGGTCATCGCTAATCCAAGATGGCCGCCGTCTAAAAATAGCATAAATTATTAAAAAATCTTCTTCTCATGAACCGCTAAACGGATTTCGCCGAAACTTGCTAGGAATGATCGATGTACAATGCTTTTTCAAAGTTGTTAAAATGGTGACCCCGGGGTAAAAAATGGGCGTGGCCTGTAGGGTCAAATTTTATTTTTGACCGAATATGGTCATGTTATATATCAAATCGAAGGTATCAACGAGGCGATCACTCTGGTGCATTTATTGTCGAAATTGGATGGTTATGTCATCCAAGATGGCCACCGAAAGGTCAAAAGGTCGTTCTTTTATCAGAGATTTCAAAATTCTTCTTCACATGAACCGCTTGGCCCATGGTAGCCAAACTTAAAAGTTATGGTCCATGGGTGAAACCTTTTCAGATTTGTTAAAATGGAGGTCATCGCTAAAGTAAGATGGCCGCCGTCTAAAAATAGCATAAATTCTTATAAAATCTTCTCATGAACCGCTAACCGGATTTCGACGAAACTTGGTAGGAATGATCGATGTACAATGCTCTTTCAAAGTTGTTAAAATGGTGACCCCGGGGTCAAAAATGGGCGTGGCCCGTGGGGTAAAATTTTATTTCTGACCGAATATGGTAATGTCTATATCAAATCGAAGGTATGAAAGGGGCGATCGCTCTGGTACATTTTCTGTCGAAATTGGATGGTTATGTCATCCAAGATGGCCGCCGAAAGGTCAAAAGGTCGTTCTTTTATTAGAGATTTCAAAATTCTTCTTCACACGAACCGCTTGGCCCATGGTGGCCAAACTTCACAGTTATGGTCCATGGGTGAAGCATTTTCAGATTTGTTAACATGGAGGTCATTGCTAATCCAAGATAAAAATAGCGCAAATTCTTAAAAAAGAAATTCTTCTCATGAACCGCCAGCCGGATTTCGGCGAAACTTGGTAGGAATGATCGATGTAGAATCTCTTTCAAAGGTGTTAAAATGGTGACCCTGAGGTAAAAAATGGGCGTGGCCCATGGGGTCAAATTTTATTTTTGACCGAATATGCTCATGTCATATATAAAATTGAAGGTATCGATGAGGTGATTGCTCTGGTACAATATTTGTTGGAATCGGATGATTATGTCATCCATGATGGCCGCCAAAAGATCCATTTATTCAAGATTTTGAACATCTTTTTCTCGGGAACCACATGGCCGATGCTGGCCGATGCTGGCCGATGTTGGCCAAACTTCATAGTAAGTTAAGATCCTTGGGTGAAGCATTTCCAGATTTGGTAAAATGAGTCGTCGCTTAATCCAAGATGACCGCCATCTAAAAATAGCACAATTTTTTTAAAACACATATGAACTCAATGTCACATTCTCCTCTGGTGTTCATGGAGTCAGGTGAGCGAATTAGGGCCATCATGGCCCTCTTGTTTATTTTTTATTATCAAGGCTGCCAGCGAGGGGATTAGCTTAATGATAACGGTGCCCTTGTTCTAATTACAGGGCTGAATATAGAGGATATTCCATCATACATTTTGAATAGCGGGAAATAATACACGAGTGTGCATTGGCTTCCGCGTAAGCAACGAGTGAGCTTAGCGAACGAGTTGCTTGCACTGACGCCGACGGACATGGGTGTATTATTTCCGCTATTCAAACATGTACGATGGAATATCCTATTTATTACACTTCTACATATGCACATTTAGTCTATTTTTGAGATTATAATCAATGAATTGTGATGTGCGCATGAATAGTTATACCACATTTTGATGTTACGTTGTGTGACGTCATGTAAACTTTTTGAAATACAAATTACGCAGCTGTTTCTATGAACCAGATATATTTGAGTGCATGTTTGGAATGTGTTCAATCATATTAACATTCTAGATTAGTCGAGACCCTTTCCAAATTTTCAAATAACTTTATTTTGACTAATAAAAATTAAACATTTTGCATGGTAGCTCGTGGTTTCCAAGAAAACAGGCGCGCAATTACGGGTGTTCTCTTCACGGTGTATTATTTGTAAGTAGTTGATTACGGGTTTTCTCTCACAGCGAAACCCGTGCAAATAATTTGCAAGAGTGTAATAAATCTTTTTTTCTCAATGTAAATATTCCGTTCTGATTTTGGGATTTCCCCCTAATGCAGCATGTTAAGTGCGGGATTGGCCCCGCTGGCCGGCCTTAAATGACCTTAGCTGTTGACAGGCCATTAAACTCTACTAATCAATCAATCAATTGATCATTTGCTAGATAACTAGCTGCTCATTGATAAAATATGCTCACCAGTAATAAAACAGCCTGCATTGACTACCGTAATAACGCTAAATACACCATTTTTTTCCGTGAAACATATATAAATACATCATTTCAAATAACAACAAATCTCCCAAAATTTAGGGTTAAGTATTGTTGTACTGGCTTATCACAATAACAATGAATTTGAATACAATGTTTAGGGCCAAATATTTAGGGTATTATGGTAGTCTAGGAATTCAATACTACTTTAACTGATAGTGGAAAGCGAGACATAGTGGTCACAATTCCGGTGGCGTCGGTGGCGTCGGTGGCGGCGGTGGCGGCGGTGGCGGCGGTGGCGGCGATGTCGTCAACAATTTGGGACGTAAATTTTGGACGTAGCCAAATTTCCCACATCTCTTGATCCATTAGTCGGATAATTATCAAACTTCATCAATAGCCGAGGATTTATGAGGATGCAATTTCCTGCATTCTGCTGCATTTTAAAGACCAATTCGGACTGAATTGAATGCCAGTTTTTACAACAAAAACACAAGATAATACACTGTTCTGCTTGGCTATACATGTACATAAGGAATTATATATTAATATAGGTCTATATAGGCCTAGGACGGGTAGATCTAGGTAGGCCTATTAAATATCTCGGTTTTTCTTTCTTTTTTAGTAAAACGATGTACAGGCCTAATGGCAGCTACGCGCCTGCTAGCCACATTCTCTAGTCAGTGTGTGAATTCATGTTACTTCTATAATCCAATCGTGAGAATGGGAGGGTATTCATATCTTATTGTTTACCCTAGTTTCTCGACCAATGAAAGAACGGAATTTCGTCTCAATAAATCGCATATTGCGACACTTTTGCCAATATGTATTAAATTAATCATTAAATGTGCAGTACTATATTTAGAACTGATGTTATGCATTGTTGTCATCTATTCACGAGACGCAAAGCATATGGCACTCACTTCGTATCGCACCGCCAATCACATACTAGTTCGAAATCCTGTTAGGGGCGGAGCATCACGACTGGGCTGGGTAAACAATAAGAATGTTATAGTTCACATATTGAACTTTTAATAAATTCAATATGTGAACTATAACTGTTACTTATAATTTGTCCTACTTGCTAAGCCAATCGCTAACCAGTATTGCACTCCACTTATTTCACATATTGCAAGATTTTACCCAAATAAGTTACATATTACCAGATTTAATGACTACATTTTCAACAGGAAATGGAAAATCAACACTCGGATGGGAGACTGCATTATAAATCTGGCTAATTATAAGTACAGTGAAATCGCCACGGGCCTGCACATTGCTTTTTCGAGTCATCGCATCTTTCGAGTCGTTGCATCTCGAGATTTTGGTATATTTGTCGACTACTGTACCCATCGGATTTAGGAATAACGTAGCACAATAGAGTGAATCCATGTTTTAGCTGTTTATAGTGTTTATTTGCAGATTAAACTACAGTGGAACCCCTCTAAACGACACGTTTGGACCATATTGTGCTTAATTTAATGGGTTTCACTGTAATTTATTTCATTTTTGTGTCTGTGATTGATTGAAAATGATAAAACGTGTTCATGGAGTGTAAAATTACAGTGGCACCTCTCTAAATCGGACACCCCAATGTGTCCGGTTTAGAGAGGTTCCACTGTATTTACAAAAAAATGTCTTTCTTTCAATTATTTTTTTGTTTGTTGTTGGGGTTTAACGGCCTATCAACAGCTAAGGTCATTTAAGGCCGGGTCAATGGGTTTAGTACTAAATCCCATATATTACCTGTACATGTACATGTTCAAGTACATGTACAAATGGGGGGAAAATCCCAAAATCAAAATTGAATATTTACAATAAACTAGATGGCCGCGGCCTGCATGTCGCGCCTTGTGGCGAGGCATGGACACTAAAAAAAACAATATAGTATAACGAAAAACTTTAACCAAAAAACTTAACCAAAAAACTTAACCAAAAAACTTAACCAAAAACTTTTTAACCAAAAACTTCAAAGTAATTTGACCCTTGACATTGGGCACAGGGGCCGCACGGGAGGGGGGTAGAATGAAAAGATAGATGATGATAAACACCCATGTGAAGTTTCAAGGTAATGGGCAAAGCAGTTGCAGAGATATAGTATAACAAAAAACTTTAACCAAAAAACTTAACCAAAAAACTTAACCAAAAAATTTAACCAAAAAATTTAACCAAAAACTTCAAAGTAATTTGACCTTGACAATGGGCACAGGGGCCGCACGGGAGGGGGGTAGAATGCAAATATAGATGATGATAAACACCCATGTAAAGTTTCAAGGTAATGGGCAAAGCAGTTGCAGAGATATAGTATAACGAAAGACTTTAACCAAAAAACTTAACCAAAAAACTTAACCAAAAACTTTAACCAAAGAACTCAACCAAAAATTAAAAATTTTAACCAAAAAACTTAACCAAACAACTAAACCAAAAACTTTAACCGGACACACGTATGTACATACGTACGTACGCCAAAGTGCTGACTATATCGCGCTTTCTGCAAGCAGGCGCGACAAAAACTTAACCAAAAACTTTAACCAAAAAACTTAACCAAAAACTTCAAAGTAATTTGACCTTGACATTGGGCACAGGGGCCGCACGGAAGGGAGGTAGAATGAAAATATAGATGATGATAAACACCCATGTGAAGTTTCAAGGTAATGGGCAAAGGAGTTGCAGAGATATAGTATAACGAAAAACTTTAACCAAAAAACTTAACCAAAAACTTTAACCAAAAAACTTAACCAAAAACTTCAAAGTAATTTGACCTTGACATTGGGCACAGGGGCCGCACGGGAGGGGGGTAGAATGAAAATATAGATGATGATAAACACCCATGTGAAGTTTCAAGGTAATGGGAAAAGCAGTTGCAGAGATATAGTATAACGAAAAACTTTAACCAAAAAACTTAACCAAAAACCTTAACCAAAAACTTTAACCAAAAAACTTGACCAAAAAACTTTAACCAAAGAACTTAACCAAAAACTTCAAAGTAATTTGACCTTGACATTGGGCACAGGGGCCGCACAGGAGGGGGTTAGAATGAAAATATAGATGATGATAAACACCCATATGAAGTTTCAAGGTAATGGGCAAAGCAGTTGCAGAGATGTAGTATAACGAAAAACTTTAACCAAAAAACAAAAATTAACCAAAAAACTTCAAAGTAATTTGACCTTGACATTGGGCACAGGGGCCGCACGGGAGGGGGGTAGAATGAAAATATAGATGATGATAAACACCCATGTGAAGTTTCAAGGTAATGGGCAAGGCAGTTGCAGAGATATAGTATAACGAAAAACTTTAACCAAAAACTTTAACCAAAAAACTTAACCAAACAACTTAACCAAAAAACTTAACCAAAAAATTTAACCAAAGAACTTAACCAAAAAACTTAACCAAACAACTTAACCAAAAACTTTAACCGGACACACGTACGTACGTACGTACGCCAAACGGCCGACTATATCGCGCTTTCCGCAAGCGGGCGCGACAAAAACTATATATATTCAGCCCTGAAATCAGAATAATCCTGATCTGATGCCAGGTCCTCGCCACACCAGAATCACTTGGCCCCCTCCCAAAAGCAGAAGGATCAGTAATAATCTTACTACTTTTATAATGGGCAATAACCTAATTCAACTCCCAGGTAACAAAAGAGCCAAAGATAAAAACGTACCTGAGGGCCAAACCAGGAAAATTTTGATTCCTATAAGGAGGAACCCCATCGTTAATTTACGCCGTCGCGTTCGCCCGACCACCACCCACTCTTTCAATTATTATCAAAGAGGAAAAGCTTCCACTATTTACTATTACTGTCGCAGGTGGTCGAGACGTCACTCGAAACGGTGGTGTATGGACCCAGCTCAAATGACGTTGGTATAATAACATTGGGAACCAGTCGTCTCATACATTTTTCAGACACAACAAAAGGTGTTTTACTTAGTTTGTGACCAGTGTAAACACTGTAAACACTGTAAACACTGGTAACTTGCAGACAAACACAACTTGAATTGGTAAGGGCTTTACATCTTGTTATATGCACCATGGATAGCTGTCAGGGTGAATCATTCAGGCCCTGATCTGAATGTGCAGGCTGATCTAATGCTGCACTGATCGGAATTTCTGTAGATCTAATCCTTTTTCTCGTGACCAGTAACCTATGTATAACTAGGACGGTCGGAATTATCAATGTACGTTTTTCGTTGTAACTCACTGGTAGCAACTTGAATTACGAGACTATCGCCGGAACAAGCAGAGTTTCAACTCGAGTTCAAGAATTTGACCTTTGAACCATACTTGAGTAACTCGAATCGAACCCATGCTGTGTGGCGGGTTACTATAGCCCCAACTTGAGTTGGACCCAAGTTGCAATGAAAAATGACCATTACTACAGACTATTGAATGCTCCGAGTGGCCGAAGCCCGTATTTAATAAATCGCCGTGTCATTTAGTTGTTATGCGACACGGAACAGCAAATTAAGATAGCAATTATTATTAAAGTTGAAAATTATCACACTGGACAACGGTAGCTATAACACTTTCGAGGAGTTGCATTTTAAGCCATCGCATTTCATAAGTAAAATTATCGGGGCCGCGGTGCTATTTCGAGCGAGCCTGGCATTATGAGGCATCATATTTTGAGTGAGTGAGTGAATAGGGTTTAACGTCCGCTTTTCTGACATAGAGGTACAAGCCTCAGGGAGTCTACATGCAGACGGGTCAACGGGGTCGAGTCCCGTATCCACCTGTCCGAGGGGGGTAAATCCCAACTTCAGAACTCAATATTTACAATCAAAATATATATTCAGTCCTGAAATTAGAACAACCTGATCTGGTGCCAGGCCCTCGCCACACCAGCATCATTTATCCCATTCCCTCAAAGTAATAGGATTAGCGCTAATCTTACTTTTATATATGGGGCATAGCCTGACTCAACTCTCACATACAAGAAAGCCAAAAATGTACATGAGGGCCAAATCCGGTATAGTGGGTTCCGGAAAGTATGAACACAATCGTTAAGCCAGTTTAATCGCCTTTTACGACAAGCAATGGCTACTGCAGCACTATTCTCAGGATCAGTTGATCCCGTCCCGGTGCCTGCACGGGGCACATCATATTTTGAGCCATCGTGATTTCACTTATATATATTATTGTTCACATATGAGATTTTTAAGGAACTAAATGGTGCACTGGCTAATGCTCCCTCGCATATAAGTGTGACCAGTGTAGCTTCTGATCAAATAGCACACTCCTGTAGCCGAGAGTGATCTATGTTGCTTGTTAGGACGCATGACAGGTGTTTCACTAATGGAATGGCAAACAGTGCAGATCCTGATCAGACTGTGCAGATGCACAGGCTGATATGGATCTACACTGGTCACAAAACCCACAAGTCCCATTTCTTCAGTCACAACCACAATTAGAGGATCACAATTGGGTTTCCATTTGATATGAGATTAATAGAGTAGAGCACAATTAGTGATATTGAATTATTGATATACATGTAACGTGTTTCATAAATCTCATATCAAATGGAAACGAGTTTGAGATTCTGTTTATCACATGACTTCACATGCCAAACAGCAGAAAATGGATGGTCAAATAACATCTGGGCGAAACATTCAAAATAAAAGGCGATATTAATGAGCAGTAATTTATTCGCACTTTCTGCAACAACAATTTATGTGCACAAACTTAATGTAAAACAACAAGGTGTGCTGTGGTAGGCATGTCGAGCATAGATCAAAAACATGTCGATCAAAAAGGTAAAAAAAAATCCATTTTGGGGGGAAACTGTATTTCATTTGCTGCAAAACACTGGCCTAAAATGGCCTCATAATTGATATCACAGACACACAACTTTTACCTTTTAAGGCAATATATATTTCACAACATTCCAACCGATAAAACTATATAAAATAACAAGTGCATATACATGTAAAATTAAAATGTAGATGTAATAATTTTCAAATATATCTAATATATAAAAATTCCTCATAAGTGATCCATCACAACAAAAAATGACTCAAGTATTTTGACCAGTATAGCTCCTGATCAGCTAGCACACTTGTGCAACCCGATGCAGAAAACGATTTCCCCCAAAACCTGGACAATCTTGCTAAGTACACTTTGAGAGAGACTTTTTTTAATTTAAGGATAAAGTTATTAATTTATACTGAATTTATCACATTATCACAGCCATTGCTGTGATAATGTAAATAAATTCAGTATACCGGTAATAATTCTGCATACTTTTAATCATCAAACATTTCTATATGAAATAATCCATTTTAGAAAAAATAAATGATTACTCCCTCAAAGTACACTAGATAAGTATGTAAGGGTCTACACTGGTCACAAATGCAATAAGCACCCTATTGTTGTGGCGTCTCACACAGGAGACAAGCCATGTGATTTTGTACCTTCGGACATGTGCGTAATTTCATGAAATACGTATACAAAATTTACAATATTTTCCATAAATGGCGTCAAAAAGTTGACAAATTTTGACTTTATTTCTGAAAAATATTGAAAATGAATTTCATGAAATAACGCAGTAGTCAGAAGATACAAAACCACACGACTTGTCTCATATGTATGTTCAGATTACTGTCTCATATGTATGTTCAGATTACTGTCTCATATGTATGTTCAGATTTACACAGTAAAGTAAATTTCATATACAGTAATAACCCTAAATATTACGACATAATTTATTCCAGGAAACGCATATAAATATCTGGTTTCCCACAACAAAGAGTACCCCAATGTTTAGGGTTAATAAGGTTGAAGTGATTTATCACAGTAACAATATATTTACATACAATTTGGTTTGTTTCCTAAAACAAATTGTGGCCAAATTTATAGAGAATGTAGTGCCATGGATGGGAAATATTATCTGGCGAGGAAAACGACCACATATACAACAACAGCAGACGACAATTTTGACAATTTTTCATTTCCCGCGTTTTAAGGGTTAATACAAGTGTGTATTATGAGTCAGCTAAAGCAGGTAACAATAGTTGGCAGACATCATGGAAATTACTTGAATTTATTCCAATATGGTGATAAATTTCAATAACTTATGACTTATTTACATAATTATTTACAATACTGAAAAGCACACAAATAAAGGTAAATCATGATTGACCGATTGGTGTTTAATGGCCTATCAACAGCTAAGGTCATTTAAAGGTACATGCCCACTCAGTAGGCACAAACTGTTCTTTATAGTTTTAAATAAGTGTATAATTGTGTCACTATTCCACCTTTTCTAAAAATTACTAGTGCCCGCTATACAGATATTATCATTTAGTAATATTTATTTAACTGATAGTGACTCACGGTGGTATCAGGCTATTTTCATATGCAAATGAGGAATGATAATTTTTAATTATTTATACTAATTAAATGCGTCGCCTGAACAAATAATATTTTCGACAGATTATAGTATGATCATTGCACATCAACAAATAAATACAGAGAATACATAGTAATGTCCATTAACATTTTATGGAAACACGGTTATCGCCCCTGATATCAGTGTGGAAATTTAGGTCCGATATAAAATGTATAATAATGCCAATCAATACGTGGGATAACGGTGAATGAATGTTTATTTTGCCAGAAAATGTCTCTGATGATGTCTCTGATATAAAGAACATGTTGTGCCTACTGAGTGGGTATGCAACTTTAAGGCCAGGCCAACGGGTTTGATCCCGTATGTAACCTGCTGCATTGGGGGAATATCCCAAAATCAGAATGGAATAATTACATAAATAAAAAGCCAATAGATTAGAATAACCCGACCTGGAGCCAGGTCCATACCACACCAAAGTCACTTGGCCCCTTCCCCTAAAAGTAATACGATTATAAATAATTGTAATACTCACATAAAGGGTATAACCAGATTCAACTCTCACATACAAGAATGCCAAAGACGTACCTGAGGACCAAACCAGTTCTCCGGTCAATATTCCAGTAAGGATGAACCCAGATCGTTAAATTAACCATCGCATGCTCCCACCTGCCACCCATGGAAAAATCATGAAATGAATGTATTTCAACAAAATTCCCAATTAGGGGGCTCAGGTAATGTTTCCATGTACAAGATTTCAAACTAAGATATAGTTGTGGGAAGTGATTTTTACACTGAGCTGTAGATCATCAAAATCGGTGAGGTTCTATAACCAATTTTGACATTTTGCAACTCTTTGCAAGATACAATCTTCATGTAATTGGAAATTATCAGATGTGCAAAACGTTTCACTTGCCTAAGAGAACTTCAGTAACTGCACAAACATTGACTGTCTGATTGGCAGCTTAGATATCTTCTGTATATGTCCAAGGTTGTTAACCTTAATATAGGAATGAATGGCCTTTTTGTGGAATTTATCGGGGTATAAACTTGGAAAAGTCGCGGGAATACTGGACGAAGGCCGGAAGGCCTCGTCCAGTATTCCCGCGACTTTTCCAAGTTTATATCCCCGATAAATTCCACAAAAAGGCCATTCATTCCTTATAATTCCAGCATTTGAAATAAATTCATCACGAAAATGTGTTTATTTTGACAGACGGCAGCCATTTGTTTACATCGACAGCACTGATAGCGCACCAGTCGAAAGTAGTTCGGCGTGGGAGTTTACTGGGATATAAATTTTGGACAGAGACTTGCTACGGGCCAATCAAATGTTAGGGAATTGTGTAAATATGTTTGTGCTGGAATTATTCAACATTAACTCTTTGCATACTGGGAAAGTTGTGGGCTATAAATAGTTAAAAAATAGCAGATGACAATTCATTATATTTAATTTTATTTCTCCTTATAAATGTCATGAACATGTCTTGGAATTTCATTAGACTTGTGTCCGGAGGACATATTTACAGAGAGAAATAAAACATAATATACTCCGAATTCGTTTGGCAGATATTTTCACCGCTAGCATGCAGAGTCAACATTATACTATACTTCAAAGCATTTCAATACGTATGTTACTATGTAACAAATATAGAATTTGAACGGTATAACAAGTGTACATATTTTCAAACGGTTATCACTCACTATAGTAACAAGAAGGAAACAAATAGAAATCCAATAAACGAGTGTGGAGCATGGGTTTCTTTGTCGGATTTACAGATGTCTCAGGGTGGAAATAAATCCGGTATTTCAAAATGGTAGTGGAATAAATTGTATATTACATGCTCTTCGAAAAATTTGCTCTTAGACCAGCTTTTAATGTTGTCAAAATTGACAAATTTGACGTTAGCGTATGAATTGTTCCTTCGACGAAAATGACATCAAAACGGGACGTCATTTACGTCTCGCGAACGTCAAGGAGGAAATATTTCCTTCAAGGGAATAATTTTCCCCAGAATCACTGTAAATCACTGGGTAGCATGTAATATCAATGCTAAGTAGTTGGCGATAATTTTGTTAGCGAGACGGGCGACATTACTGTGTATGTGATCAGCGTCACCTCAGATCAGGCTGCACAATTTACTTTCATTTTCTATTTCCAATTTCATGAGCAGTATGTACCAGTATATGTGGCTGCGACTGGAGAAGTGGGGCTTATGGGTTTTGTGAGCAGTACAGATCCAGATCAGCCTGCGCATCTGCGCAGTCTGATCAGGATCTGCACTGTTCGCCATTCCATCACTGACTGAAACACCCGTCCTGCTTCTAACAAGCAATATAAATCGTTATCAGGCTACATGAGTGTGCTATATGATCAGGAGCTATACTGGTCACAAATCACATAAACCCCATTTCTCCAGTCACATATAGATTTGACTATTGATATCCACAGTAACAATTGTGAAAACTGTTCAGGAGAAAATGCACCCCGTTTCTCATAAATTAGAATTAAACAGTTTATGTGTTACAGGCTATTTTTTTTATGAAATGTGCCTTCTTTAAGACAATGGTTTTATTTAACCCACTTCAGTCTAAGGATACGATAGTTTTGCCAAAAAAATCTCATTATTTTGTTTATTTCTTCATGAAGGTATATGTTGTTACCACTTCTATGTTTTATTTTCATTTTTTTATTGCATGTTTAGAAAATGCACAGCATTTTTATCAAGCCAAAGTTTCGATTGCTTCGCACACCTTAGCATAGTGAATGAAAATTCATTTATAGGGTATGCATACACATCCTAATTATTACATTAATTGACAATTTCATATCAGTCGGCATGTATGTATTTATTTATTATAACGGTCTGACGCTAAGGTCATTTTAGGCAGGGTTAACGGGGTCGAAGTATCCCATATTTCACCTGTATGAATTGGGGTGGGGGGGGGGGGGATTCCATCATCAGAACTGAATATTTACAGAATCAATCACTTTAGGCCGAAGTGTCGCGGGACGAAGATCCCATCGGGCTGAATTGTCGTAGAACAGATATGTGGCTGTGACTGGAGAAATGGGGATTATGGGATTCTTGACAAGCGTAGCTCCGGATCTTCTAGCACAGTTCTGCAGAATGGTAAGGACCTATACTGTTTGTTAGAAGCAGGCCAGTTATTTCACCGACTGAATGGCGATCACTGCAGATCCTGATCAGACTGTGCGGATGCACAGGCTGATCTGGATCTACACTGGTCGCATAACCCATAAGCCCCATTTCGCCAGTCACAACCACATATGTATGGCGATACATATCTTTGAATGTAGTATTATCAAGGACACAGTACTGGATCACAGTTTTTACCCTGAAGTCTGTTTCATTGCAATTTTACCAAATATTTTATTTCACAACGTGCAATTTGCTGCTAATACCAGTCATACCAAATATACATCAATACCCGTGGGCGGAAGTGCAGTTTAAAAGGGTAGGAATATTACCATACCGCAAGTATGAGGTGAATGTGACGAGTTGGGCAGATTCGCATTTTGCATTGCACCCTGGCGTGTATATAGTATCAATACGGTATTCACCCCTTTTAGAATAACCTCAGCAAATCGATTAGGCCTAAAAAATATGTTTCTTTCCGGTTACCCGACCCCGCCTAGCTTTCCCGCTGACGCTAAACTTTTTAGTAATTGTGTTATGTTGATTTAAATATGTTTCCATGTCAACAAAGTTGTTCAGTTACTATTTAAACTTAAATAGTTAGCCATGACGATTAGTGCTCTAAATTGGGCGTGGATTTGATGTTGATAGAAGACAAGTTTTTACAAAATAAAAACTTTTTTTTTTTTTGCTATTAAATGGTTTATTTCCACTTTTAAATACAACATGTACATTTTATAAAGTTTACAAGAGAATATAGCTAAATGAAATACAATGATTACATATTATATTAAAAAGTGAAATGTATGGGAGAGTAAAGTAGTTAAGATATACAGAGCATGAAAAAGAAGGAAGAATGTAAGGGTTTCTTTCTGTGTTCACACCTGTTGGACCTGTGTAGTTTATATTTAATATACAGATATGTTGTGCTTGATTTTTCTTACCTATTATTTTTTTGAGTGTAATAGAAAACGAACAATTTTTTGTTGGCCTTAGTCGGCATGTAGGTACATTACATGCCTGTTGACACAACATATTTAACCATGTTTATATATCTTCCGGATATATTGTCCAAATTTGTACCCAAATTAAACAAAACATTTGACCGACCGAGATTGATCAGAACATAATTATGTAGCACCACACAATCCAAGCATTGATATTTTTAAACACATTTTTTCCTGAACAGCCACTTTAACAAAGTATATATGTATAATATTCAACACTTCAAACAAAGCGAAACAAAAGCTGAAAGACTGTAGAAGCGAAAACAAAACAGGAAACGGCCTCAAAATCTGCGACAGACTGGGGTTGGTCCATGTGCTGGCCTAACGTCAGAGTTCACCATTTGTAAACTTCCGCCAAGCCGGTTAAACTCGCGTCGCAGTTCGTAGCCAGTCCTATCGACGATTGGTCCATTACGACTATGATCATACTGCAGGCGGTTCCATTCTGACCCCATGTTGTAGTAATCTAGCCTACATCAACACGACCAGGAGCAGAATTAGTATGTGTGCCAAGTCGATATGTATGAGGGGTGTTCATAAAATACAATTGGAGCAGAATTAGTATGTGTGCCAAGTCCATATGTATGAGGGGTGTTCATAAAATACAATTGGAGCAGAATTAGTATGTGTGACAAGTCCATATGTATGAGGGGTGTTCATAAATACAATTGCAAATTTAACCCTGAACAATTGGGAACCAACCAAACAATGTTGCCTGCTGTTCTTTTCTTATTTTGCCTATTCTCTCATTAACATGGTTTGACAGCACTTTAGAATCATTTCCAATGGAAATGATTCTAAAGTTCTGTCAAACTATGTTTTTGATGAGAAAAATCTAAAACAAAAAATATGCAGCAGACGAGTTTAATTCAGTATTGTAAGGGTTAAGGACACATATGACCAATTTGGGCATGATCAGAAATTATAGCAATTTCTCTATTGAAATGGAAATACCCAAGTGAATATGATGTACTGTATTAATATAAACATATGTAACGTCTTGGAATTTCATGAGAATTGCATCCTCCGGACTTAATTCTAATGAAATTCCAAGACATTTTACACGGAGAAATAAAAAAAATTGTAATTTGTTGACTGTCATTCACCGCTAGCAAAATTTTCTGCTGATATAAGTTTCATTCTGAGTGCTTCAATAAACCTTCAAATTATTACTATTAAAGTCCACATATTTTTTTTTAACACATCTCATACATTTTAACAAGTGCCACCCACTCATTGGCCAATAGAAATTATGAATAATGAATCATTCTGTTTGCATTTTATTTTCTATTTTTTTGTCGTTTGCATTTTATTTTCTATTTTTCTATATATAGTTACAGTTAGAGCCAATGAGATTCAAGCAGCGGCTGTTCCAAATATCAAGCATGCAGGCTGTGTATCAACTTTGTTAACCACAATTTATATAAAATACATTATTGCACTTTTTTTTTTAGGTTTTGGTTCTGATTTAATGGTTTAATTCTAATTTAACCCGGCCTAAAATGACATTAGCTGTTGATAGACCTTAATAATAACCCGGCCTAAAATGACCGTAGCTGTTGACAGGCCATTAAGGCCTGTCAACAGCTAAGGTCATTTTAGGCAGGGTTAACAGGGTCAAATCCCATATTTCACCAGTTGTGATGGAGGGAAAATCCCAATATCAGACCTGAATATTTACAGAAAAAAATATATATTCAGACCGTGAATGAATATGGGAAAAACAAAGATCACTTCCTACATGGATTCAATGCAACAATAAAGATAATACAGAGTAAAATGCAGATGCCAGAACTCAATACACAGGGCTCCAGATAAGGAATTAGTAATTGAGTATTGTCAGTCTATCATTTCTGAAGCAAGTGGGTATTTCAAACTTTTAATTGGGTAAAATAAAATCACACTACTGTTTACACATTAACAGACAGCAAGTATTGAATACATGTAGTTTGCTTCGAAATGAAAACATATCTTCTAATGAAATACCAAGATGTGTTTTCATGGAAAATAAGACGACAAATATGCTATATTTCTGGTCCGTTTATTGTTTTCTGCAGCATGATAAACGTACCCTAAAATTTGAATTGCTTTTTGATACTCGCTACTTCTGATTTAAATTGGGTTTTTGGCAATTTTAATTGGGTATTTAAGCAAATACACAGCTCATCTGGAGCTCTGAATCCATATTCAGGTGTGGCATAACAATGGTCGTCCAATACCAGCTATAATTAATTGAGCAAGCTGTGCTTGAAGTGGTCAGGGGAATAAGGGGGCTGACTCCATTATGGAGTTAGCCCCATTTTCCCAGTGACCCCTTCAATTGTATACATTACCAGAGCTCCAGATAAGTTTATTTCTAACGAGTATTATACCCCCAGATTTCAAATTCAACGTGTGTTTAATTTTACAAATGCATTATTTTTTTTTATTTTCTTCCTTGTTAAATAGGGAACAAATGCTGGGGGAAAACAAATAATTAAAAAATTCACTTATTTGAGCTGCAACTAAGTACATCAACTTTATTACAGTAGTTTCACTACTCAATTTGAAAATCAATGCATATTTTCACATTGCTGTGAGTATTTTGTACTCCCACTTTTGATAATCAATGCGTATTTAGCTAAAATAAGTGCGTAAAATACGCCAGTATGCACCTTATCTGGAGCACTGCAAGTACAGGGTCAAGATAGCTGTAGAACAACAAGCTCGACTCGAAATTAAACATAACAAATAACATTTAAAACATTCAGACATATAATAACCCTTTCAACACCACAGACCTCTATTCCTCTATTCCAATGTTTGCCAACAGTGCAGATCCAGATGAGCCGTCTCGTATTGAGCCGTCTCATCAGGGTCTGCACTACGTTGGGACATTTTCTAAATTTTTCAGATTTTTCTGAATAGTGAAATAGTTTGAAAATGAAATTGGAATATACCATTTCAGTTGCTTAGTGGTGCCCTTTCACCCCTACGTAACTGGAATGGAATTTTATATGTTAATTTTGCAACCAATTCCATCGTCACAAAATGATTTTGAGTCTAGTCCATTTATGAAAAGGGGGCGTTTTTGTTCTCAAAAATATGAAAATTACTTGCAAAAAGTGCAGATCCTGTGAGACGGCTCGCCACGAGCCGTTTCATCTGGATCGACACTGTTTGCCAATACCACACTATACAGGCATGTGGTGTTGAAAGGGTTAAAGTCAAATTATATGAAATTTTTAACCATTTTATACTGGTACAAATATTAAAATTGGAATTGTGGGTATGTGGTTTATTACCAGTAACTTAGCTTCATACAATATATTGATACATTCAGCAGGGGTGGGAACAGTTCCAAATGCCAAATCCTGAAAATGACTGTAACAAACAAATGCGTAAAAGTGATTCCCATGTTGAAGCATTAGTATTTTTATGCAATTATCAGGAACGTCAAATCCTGATTTCAGGATATATCCTGAAAATTCCCACCCCTGAACAGCCAGAGTGAAATTGTAAATAGAGTGGAATGTCTCCAAACCAGGG
Organism: Conchocele bisecta; assembly: GCA_029237695.1. Classification (NCBI taxonomy): domain Eukaryota; kingdom Metazoa; phylum Mollusca; class Bivalvia; order Lucinida; family Thyasiridae; genus Conchocele; species Conchocele bisecta. Next base: position 129,366,996 of record CM055267.1, read on the forward strand.
TGTCTGGTTTGGAGATGTTCCAGTGTAAATCAGACATGTGAGCACTTCATGACACATTCTAGTGTGTTGCAATCATGAAAAGTCATTGTAATCAGAGATACATAACAGCGAAACACATCTAAGGTAAACGTCTATAATTTCCCGAGAGTCCGGTTTATAGAGGGGTTCCACTGTAAGTAAATAACAATAATTTGCATTTCATTAGACTTTAAAGTGTGGTTTTCGAGGAGGTAGCCGTTCGCTAGGAACTATAAAGTTATATTCTGGAGGGTGTAGAAGGGGCATAACTCTGTCCATGCCTTCATTTTCAGCCCGACAACGGCGGTGGTGGATTCTTTTCTCAAGATTTGGACTGAAATTGCAAAAAACATATAATTTTGAGCTCTAAAATAGATTTGGACGCATATGTTTTTCAACATTAACCCTTTCACACCTACATAACTGGAATGGATTTTGATATGTTAAAATTCCAACCAATCCAATCGTCACAAAATGATTGTCAGACTAGTCCATTTATGAAAAGGGGTGCTTTTCTTTCTAAGATTGAAAATTACTTGCAAAAATTGCAGATCCTGACGAGATGGCTCAGTACGACTGTCGAGTCATTTCATCTGGATCTACACTGTTTGCAAACACTGCTATAGAGGTATGCAGTGAAAGGGTTAAGTGCATGTACACTTGTATTTTCACATATAAGTGTTTTTTTTAATTAATTTAAATACGGTATAAACCAAAAGTAATTTAAAATGTTGGCCATAACATTTGCATGTACCTGTACACCACAACAATAGAATGCAGGAAATGCTGACAGTGTTGATGAACATATATGGCCGTCACCGGAGAAATGGGGCTTATGGGTTTTGCGACACAGTCTGATCAGGATCTGCACTGTTTGTCATTCCATTAAACACCCATCTTGCTTCTGACAAGCAATATATATCGTTATCAGGCTACTGGAGTGTGCCATCTGATCAGGAGCTACACTGGTCACAAATTCCTATAAACTCCATTTCTCCAGTCACAGCTACATATTTGCATTCATACATGTATTAATAATAGTAGAAGTTGTATTTCCCAGGGCCCATTTTTAAGTGTAAAGTGTAACGTCGGCAAAATTCTTGCACATGAAAATGGTACGTTCTATTCACATTTCAACACTACAGACCTCTATAGCGGTGTTTGCAAACAGTGTAGATCCAGATGAGTCAGCTCGTAATGAGCCGTCTCATCAGGATCTGCACTTTTTGAAGTAATTTTCATATTTTTAGACAAAGATACCCCCCTTTTATAAATGGAACAGTCTGAAAATCATTTTGTGACAATTGGATTGGTCGGAAAATTAACATATCACAATCCATTCCAGTTATTTAAGGTTAAGTGTGATCATAAGGCACGTAAATGACCGCAATTGGTGCACTACATGTCATAAAAATCACACATAACATCACTTGGTTACAAAACCATGTGGTCCCATACCCTGATATAGACCTGTGTTATAAATAGATGACCGAACATGGAAAATCATGAGTAACTTCCCCTACAACAACTTCTGTCTCATCCTTGACATTGGATGTATTGGTGTTCAACAGCTAAGGTCATTTAAGGCCAGACCAACGGGTTGATCCCACATTTCACTGCTGCATTGGTGTTGATGTTGGAATTGCTGGAGTTTGTGGTTTGGCGTCACATTGCTAAGATATAATGATGCCCCGGAAGTAGTTGTAAATGAAGTTACTTGTGGCATTACAAGATCGGTATCCTATATATACTACTGGTCAACTGAAGAGTTAATACAATGCTCTATGTTAATTATTGCTTTGCATGCTAGTGGTTAAAATAATAACCAACACATATTTTTTCTTATTTCTCTAAATATGTCTTGGAATTTCATTAGAATTGAGTCCTCTGGACTCAATTCTAATGAAATTCTAAGGCATATTCATACTATTTACAGGGAGAAATACCAGAAAATATAATTATTTTTTTAACAATTTATAGCCTACAAATGTCCCAGCATGCAAAGAGTTACACAAAAACTTGTTTTGTTACTTGTACAGATAAATCAATAACAGATATAAACCATTCCATAGCCAAAAACTTCCCAAGTAACCGTTACTGTGGTAGTACAATGGTAACCATGACAACAACACAATAATCTGTAACCATAATAAATACCTCAGTTGCCTCAAACTAAAAACAAACGCAAAAAAAAAATCAAATCAAAAGCATGAAAATTGTTTGGAATATATCTGGCAAAACAAGGCTTACTGACTTCACAACCAGTGTAGACCCAGACCAGCACTGGCCAATCAGCAATCCAGCGTTTCCTACAGGCCCATTTATTTTATTTATATATTACATGCTACCCAGTGATTTACCGTGATTCTGGAGGGATTTATTCCTTGAAGGAAACATTTCCTCCTAGACGTTCGCGAAACGTAATTGATGTCACGTTTTGACGTCATTTCCGGCAAAGAACAATTCATATAAGCTGGTCTAAGAGCAAATTTCACATTTTTCCAAGAATTTATTCCACTACCATTTTGAAATTATTGGATTTATTTCCCGTGAAATCTGTACATCCAACAAAGAAACTTGTGCTCCACACACGTGTCTTTATCGGATTTCCAGATGTCTCGGGCAATAATTCCGGTATTACAAAATGGTAGTTGAATAAACTCTCTTTAATGGTTTTTAACAGCCTGTCTACAGCTATGGTCATTTCAGATTGGGTTAACAGGGTCGAATCCTGTGATGTGGGGAAAATCCCAAAATCAGAACTAGTTACATAAAAATATATATCAGTATATCCTGAAATTAGAATAACCTGGTCTGCAAAATCCCATTTGATGTAATAAGTTATAATATCACATTGATTAAATTGGTTGAGAAAGAACATGAAAGCAAGTACCTGTATATCGAAGAACACAAATATTATACACCGATAATTCCAGCACAAAAATATTTACACAATTCCCTAACATTTGATTGGCCCGTAGCAAGTCTCTGTCCAAAATTTATATCCCAGTAAACTCCCATGCCGAACTACTTTCCGTAACCGTGAGGTGCAGTTAAAATAATTCTTAAGAAAACGGAAAATAAACACATTTTCTTGATGAATTTATTTCAAATGCTGGAATTATAAGGAATGAATGGCATTTTTGTGGAATTTATCGGGGATATAAACTTGGAAAAGTCGCGGGAATACTGGACGAGGCCTTTCCGGCCTCGTCCAGTATTCCCGCGACTTTTCCAAGTTTATACCCCGATAAATTCCACAAAAAGGCCATTCATTCCTATAATATCTGTACATACATTTGCTTGCTGTAGCATAGCAAAGAATATACGAGACACACCATGTGATTTTGTACCTAAGAACATGTTTGATTTTTTACATGTACATGTACATGTCTTTACAGAAACTGTGATTTTTCTGTAAATGACGTCGAAAGTTCACTTATTTTTTAGCATACGCGGAATAGAAAATATTTTTCATGTGATGTCTGTCACTCATGACCTTAGGTATAAAATCACATTGCTCGTCTCATATCAGGATGTATAATTACACTGAGTGGCACACAGGCACAAATATTTTGGCAAGATGCATATTTACATTGTATTTTCTCAAATGTACACAACTCATAAACAAGTGAAAGGTGTTAATATGTTGAGAAATTTAACCCTTACAATGCTGAATTAATTTGTGTCGTATTTTTGATTTTCCATTTTTCTCATCAAAAACTTGGTTTGGCAGCACTTTAGAATCATTTCCAAAGGAAAAGATTTTAAAATGCTGCCAAACCATGTTTTTACTGAGAGAAAAGACAAAATATGAATTAACGGCAGACGACTATTTTCGGTTCCCGCATTCTAAGGGTTAATAAACAAACATTGCACACAAAAAAACATGGCAAAAGCACCAAAAAGTGAAGTTGCTATTTACAACACAAAAAAGCAAAACAGCACAACACATACTAGATCTACACATAGATAATACTGAGCTTCGGTGAAAACATAAATAAAAAATGATATGTGGCTGTGACTGGAGAAATGGGGCTTATGGGTTTTGCGACCAGTGTAGATTCAGATCAGACTGTGCTGATCAGGATCTGCACTGTTCACCATTCCATCAATGAAACACTCGTCATGCATCTAACAAGCAATATAGATCGTTATCAGCCTACAAGAGTGTACTATTTGATCAGGAGCTGCACTGGTCACAAATCCCATAAGCCCATATCTCTAGTCACAGTCACAAATATACCGATAATGTTGAAAAGTCGGGTAGGTCATAAGCATGGATGAAGGATCAAATAGATCTGATCTCGAGGAATGTTTCGCATTGATTCTGGAATTGGCTCCAAAGAGACTTCCTTACTCTTAAATGGCCGTTTTAGCTTTTCTTGTGTTTGCTCCCTGTAAAACAATTCGTTAAAGTTTTTGTAATGTTATTTAATTATTTTTTTACCCACAATGCTTCATAAAAATGGACCCTTGGTTGAAGTAAGTAACGTAGGGCCTGCAAACAGAATAGGCCCAGATTAGTGTGTACACATAGGTGCAGTTTAATCACGGACCACACTGGTTGAACTGTTATTGAAATGAGCACATGGTAATACTATCATAATATGTGACTGTGACTGGAGAAATGGGGCTGATGGATCAGTGTAGATCCAGATCAGCCTGTGCATCCAGTCTGATCAGGATGTGCACTGTTCGCCATTCCATCAATAGAACGCCCGCCATGCTTCTAATGAGCAATATCGATTATTGCCAGGCTACAGGAGTACGTATGCTATTATTACCAGGCTACAGGAGTATGTATGCTATTATTACCAGGCTACAGGAGTACGTATGCTATTATTACCAGGCTACAGGAGTACGTATGCTATTATTACCAGGCTACAGGAGTACGTATGCTATTATTACCAGTACAGTACGTATGCATTATTACCAGGCTACAGGATACGTATGCTATTATACCAGGCTACAGGAGTATGTATGCTATTATTACCAGGCTACGGATACGTATCCTATTATACCAGGCTACAAGAGTATGTATGCTATTATTACCAGGCTACAGGAGTACGTATGCTGCTATTATTACCAGGCTACAGGAGTACGTATGCTATTATTACCAGGCTACAGGAGTACGTATGCATTATTACCAGCTACAGGAGTACGTATGCATTATTACCAGGCTACGGAGTACGTAATGCTATTATTACCAGGCTACAGGAGTACGTATGCTATTATTACCAGGCTACAGGAGTACGTATGCTATTATTACCAGGCTACAGGAGTATGTATGCTATTATTACCAGGCTACAGGAGTACGTATGCTATTATTACCAGGCTACAGGAACGTATGCTATTATTACCAGGCTACAGGAGTGTACATATTACCAGGCACAGAGGTACCGTAGCTATTATTACCAGGCTACAGAATAGTTAGCTATTATTACCAGGCTACAGGAGTACTATGCTATTAATTAACCAAGGCTACAGGAGGTATGTTTGCTATTATTTACCAGGCTAACAGGAGTACGTTGCTATTAATTACCAGGCTAAAGGAGGTAACGTATTTGCAATTATTACCCAGGCACAGGAGTAACTATCTATTTTATTACCAGGCTAAAAAACAGGAGTACGTATGCTATTATTTCCAGGCTACAGGAGTACGTATGCTTATTATTAACCAGCCTACAGGGAGGTATGTATACTTAATATACTAGGCTTACCCAGTAGTACGTATGCTTATATTACCAGGCTTATCCAGGAGTATTATTTCAATTATTACCAGGCTACGGAGCTACGTATTGCTGCTATTATTACCAGTCAGGAGTACGTATGCTATTACCGGCTACAGGAGTACGTATGCTATTATTACCAGGCTCAGGAGTACGTATGCTATTATTTTCCAGGCTACAGGAGTACTAGGCTTATTACCAGGCTAGGAGTACGTATGCTATTATTACATTACCAGCTATTATCAGGCTTCAGGAGTACGTATGCTATTATTACAGGCTACATGGAGTACGTGCTATTATACCAGGTACAGGAGTACGTATGCTTATTACCAGGCTACAGGAGTACGTATGCTATTATTACCAGGCTACAGGAGTACGTATGCTATTATTACCAGGCTACAGGAGTACGTATGCTATTATTACCAGGCTACAGGAGTACGTATGCTGCTATTATTACCAGGCTACAGGAGTATGTATGCTATTATTACCAGGCTACAGGAGTATGTATGCTATTAGAGCAGAAGCTGCACTGGTCACAAATACCATAAGCCACATTTCTCCAATCACAGCCACACAATGGAGTAAAATTACAAAATATTTATGCAGGCTGAGATCTCACTATGACTACAATAATCAGAAAAAAAAACGCAAAGTCGTCACGTTTTTATCACAACCAAGCAGTAAATGGAACAATGGAAGAAAAATAAATATATGTGAAAAAATATTAATTAGCAACTAAAATCGGCAGGTTTGTGTAAATTTCATTCACAATCCTCCGCTAAAATGTCAGGAACAAATGTATTGTTCACTTTGCGTCGCATCTCATATCTATCGGCATTCACGTTTATTCTCTGGAATGTCCGATTTTCATCGGCAGTGTAGTCAGAGTTCTCTTTCCCTGGGTAAACAATGGCGTAGGCAAGATCGGTGTGTGGAGCATGAATCTGGCGTCCTCGGTAACGATTATTAAAACCTGCCGAGTTGACGCGAAATTTTTCCAAGTCTGTCCTGCAAATTGGAAAGTGACTTCTATCAGTCAGACATTATTATATCTATATAACATGACACGTATTTAAGAACACTACCGTATTCGTGCGATTATAAGTCGCAATGATGTATATGTCGCACCCCTATTTTCACTCCAAAATCTGGGGGAAAAAGTCTACATGGGTCTATAAGACGCCCTCAATTTTCTAAAAAAAATGAAACAAAAACAAAAAAAATCGCAGAGTTGTAGTTGTTGTTGTTTATAAATACCAGGCGCTGTTTTTTTGGTCACTCACAAGCTTCGTACCCTGGACGTTTCGGACCAATAGAATTAATCGCCAAGTTGTTGTTGTTATTTAATACTAATTCCCCGCGCTGTTTTTTATTTATTTTTCGTACCCTGGACGTTTCGGACCAATACAATTAATCACCAAGTTGTTGTTGTTGTTATTTAATACTAATTCCCCGTGCTGTTTTTTATTTATTTTTCGTACCCTGGAAGTTTCGGACCAATTCATGTAATCAAGTAATTCTGATTTTGTGAGATTATTGTGCAACAGCAATACGGTTAAATGGCTCTAAAAAGTGCCGTTTGAGCAAGTTTGGCAATATATAGAGGATACTGTTCAAAATGCGATATGAGAAAACAAGAATTTTCGGTGGTATTTAACCCTACTGTCAGTTTGAGAAATTCTTCTCAATATCAACACCTAATCAGAATACGACTCAATTATCGCGACAGTTTCTCACTAAGAAAACAAATCTGACCACTTCACACGAGAAATGGCTTGTGCCGAAAATTTAGTAATTGACGTTTGACACGACTGAGATTAAAGGTGGCAATAAGGCAGTTCTCAGTTTCTCACCTTTCAAAATAACTGGCAAACACCGCAAATTACACATTGTCAACACATGGGAAACCCTTCTCGTCTATAATCGAAGCCCACTGTACATATTGTAGACACAGATCAGCTTGTAAATCAATGTGCATTCCCAATAATAAATATATACTATATAGACCATTAACTCGGAACTTCAGTCAATTGCGTGTTCCCGATACAGGGCCATAACGAATATGGGGCGAACTGGTTAGGGTACGAACATGCCATTTTAAAAATAGGCTAAATCAGCAAACTGGATCTGATCTTGGTATACACTGTTCGCCTTCGGTATAGAAAATGTGTACCGAATGTGACACAGGGCCGGAACGAGTAAGGCGCGAGTAAGGCGCGAACTGTTTAGAATACGAATCCATTTTTCCAATACCGGATTTTACCCCAAAGACTAACAACAACAACAAATATAGGAACGCATTTTATTGTTTTGATTTTTGGTCGTTTATTTCAATATTTCGGATGGAAAAAAATGCTCATGTATCTACATGTATTTATAAGACGCAGGGGCTTTCTGGGATACAAATCTGAGGGGAAAAAATGCGTCTTATAATCGCACGAATACGGTAAACAAAAAATTTATGAAATGGAATATCAGTCTCAGCGAAAGTCGTCGGACATGTCCGTTAAAATTGCCGCCGGTACGACGGTAAACCGGAAATCGCCGGACTGAATGTCTGACGATAATTTTTTTTTTCAAGTTTGCCAGACCGAATGTCCTTTGTTTAATTTTGGCAGTTTTGCGAAGACTGGAATATAGAAATAAATGACATGAATATGATAATGCCACAAACCAAACTAGACTAGAATAAAAGTAAAAATAGGCGGTATATGGTCGAAAATTATCATGGTACTGAAAATAGACTATTGCAACATTCCAAGACACAACTCTGGATTTGCAAGTTGGTTGCAAAACCCATAAGCCCCATTTCTCCACTCATAGCCACATTTCTAAATCACGACCTGTGTTTCAGCATAAGCTGATATTGTGTTAGTGCGCGTATCACTTGTACGTTGTGCACATCTCAAAATAGTTTACAATATAGAATATTTACAGAAAGAATATTATATTCAGCACTGAAATTAGAATAGTCTGACCTGGTGCCAGGTCCTCACCACACCAGAGTCACTTAGTCCCACTCCCTAAAAGAAATATCTTACTATTTTTATACCGAGTATATAACTCGAAATAGATGACTATCGGTATGAGGAGACATTTGTGCTACAAGTACATGTATCTACAGACGCAGATTTCCTGCAATATTGAAATGTATTCTATGCCAAGCATAGGAGAAACTCGTTTGCTTTTTTTATTAGATTTTATCAACATGGGATTTAAGTTTAGCGATGGAACATGCATGAATTACATTGTACAAATATTTTTGTTTATTTATTTAATGGTGTTCAACAGGAAATTTTAGGCTGTGTTAACGGGGTCGAATCCCATATTTCAATTGTTGTTGTGTAAATATCATTAAAATAGTACATGTAGTTTGTTTCAGTTGTAATTGTTATGATTTAACCACCTATGTGTCCCTTTAAAGCTGGGAACTGATACAAGTATAAATGGAACTAACACATTTTTAAATCACACCATAGAAATAGGAAACCGTAACCAGATAGTTTTACAGAAAGACATACAAATACAAACATGGTCCAAACATTTCAAGCCCTCGCAAACCAAACCTATAAAACGCTTAACCCATTTCATACACGAGTCACAGACCGGCCTCGACAAATTCTTAATTTTTCCACTCATCCAGATTGGATTTCAACACATACATTCCTATATGTTTTAATGTTTATGCCGCATTGTCTCTTCAAATTGCCACTCGTCCAAATCGAAAATTCACTCACCAATACGAGTGGATGAGTGGATTCGTCGAGGCTTGACAGGTATTAACATTAATTCTTTTTTCTCTCTCTATTTTTCTTATTCCTGTACGTAAATATATGTTGTGACCACTCATTTGAACCGTTTCGATGAGACAGAAATGGTGGTCACAACATATCCATTCATGCAGAACAAAGAAAAACATCTGCAGTTTTCCGTCAGCAAAATATTGCATTGGAGCATAAAATGGATCAAGAAATCGCTAAAAAAAACAACCAGAACCTGATGAGAAACTATTGTACCGACAACAACCAAAACATATATATTGATTGATTGGAGTTTTACATCCGTTCAACAACAAGACCAAAACACAGAGCACCAGATAACCAAATGTCGATGACGTAAAATGAACATTGCACACCATTTGAGTTGCTACAATATTGTGGGATGCATCTTGAAAAGTGTGACACTTAGAGGGTACAATGTATTATGAATTTCTACTTGTGGAATATGATGTGATGTGTATAGACAAACTTGTAATCCCATATATTACCTGTACAAATGGGGTAACAACAAGAGCCAAAGATAACTAGAACTATCACAGGAGTGATCATAATACCCCCACAAAGACTTACAAATAGCTTAACATTAGAAGAGTTTTATAGGTTTGAATAAAAATTTCATGATCATTATTTAATGCTGGCCTTAGAGATGTGTGACATTGACCTTTTACCTGCGTAGGTGGTCAATGAAAATGAGATAATCTGAAAACATTTGAAAATTCATTCATCAGTTATAGAGGATCTTACACAAGTAATGGATTAATATGATTTTAATTAAAAACTCTGTGCCGAGTTTGTCAAGAACGCAATGAATCAATTTAATAAAAATAGAAAAAATGGATGATATTTTTGTAAAAAAAATATTTGTTCGGCATAAAAAGTGTGTATAGTTTCAGATCAATCCACTAAACGGTTTCAGAGGAGTTGTGTACACAAACTATGCAGTTTATCTGTCTGCCGCCTGCAATAGGTTTGACCTTTGACCTTCAACTGTGACCTTGGACGTAGGTGCGTGGTTATTGATCGCGACACACCTTCTCATCCTCAGAAACATTTGTGCCAAGGCATTTGATAATCCATACATCGGTGTAGAAGATATAGAGCGGAAGGGAATTTCAATAGGTTTGACATTTGACCTTCAACTGTGACCTTGACCATGGACGTAGGTGCATGGTTATTGATCGCGACACACCTCATCATGAGAAACATTTGTGCCAAGCCATTTGATAATCCATGCATCGGTGTAGAAGATAGAGCGGAAGGGAATTTCAATAGGTTTGAACCTTTTGACCTTCAACTGTGACCCTTCCACCTGGGACGTAGGTGCGTGGTATTGATCGCGACACACCTTCTCATCATGAGAAACATTTGTGCCAAGCCATTTGATAATCCATGCATCGGTGTAGAAGATATAGAGCGGAAGGGAATTTCGATAGGTTTGACCTTTGACCTTCAACTGTGACCTTGACCTGGGACGTAGGTGCGTGGTTATTGATCGCGACACACCTTCTCATCATGAGAAACATTTGTGCCAAGCCATTTGATAATCCATGCATGGGTGTAGAAGATATAGAGCGGAAGGGAATTTCCAACAGACCCGACAGACCGACCGACCGACCAGCTGACTCCTATATACCCCCTCAAACTTTGTTTGTGGGGGTATAAAAACAGAACCGAGGGCCAAACCAGGCAATCGTGATTCCTATAAGGAGGAACCCCTGCCGTTAATTTACGTCATCGTGTTCGCCCGATCAACCATCCACAAGCTACATGTGCACAAGTGTATAAACTATGTATAGTGTAACCTCGCTAAACCGGACAGCCTGGGAGGTCTCCAGGATGTCCGGCCTAAAGAGGTTTCCCTGTAAATCAAGCAGTTGATCATTCTGAGCCATAGTTGTGTGCTACGAGAGCATGAACAGACATTATCACCTGAGATAAACGACCAAGAAACTCATCAAAAGTTTAGATGGGTTTCACTGTACAAATACCTTGAAAACACGTGACATTGTATTTGTAGGTTTGTGGCGCACTTCAAGCAGTCTTCACGACAAACTATCCACATCAGCTGCGCCAGGGAAATTAAACGGTTGGCCTCAATGCTGGCCCAAAAACAATGACAGTCAATATTCAGATTTGTTAAAACTCGTGATAAAAAAAGTTACATATGCACATTTTCAGCAGTCATACATTTCTACACATACACAGTCAATTGGCATTTGTGTATAAAGCAAGATATTGATATTGATATTCTTGTTCTTATATCTACACGATTGTGGCAAAGAAGACAACAGTATAACAACTCAAACAAAACTTAATGACATACAACAATGCACACGACAGACAACGGTGTACACGACAAAATGAAACTTAATGACAGACACAGGTGTACACGACAAAATGAAACTTAATGACAGACATAGGTATACACGACAAAATGAAACTTAATGACAGACAACGGTGTACATGACAATATGAAACTTAATGACAGACACAGGTGTACACGACAAAATGAAACTTACTGACAGAGACAGGTGTACACGACAAAATGAAACTTAATGACAGACAACGGTGTACACGACAAAATGAAACTTAATGACAGACAACGGTGTACACGACAAAATGAAACTTAATGACAGACACAGGTGTACACGACAAAATGAAACTTAATGACAGACACAGGTGTACACGACAAAATGACACTTAATGACAGACAACGGTGTACACGACAAAATGAAACTTAATGACAGACAACGGTGTACATGACATTGAACAAATGAATTTAGTTTGACAAAGACATCACATGCGCCACAGAAAGCAAAATAACAACATGCTGTAGAACAAAGACCAAACAATGGACAAGCAAACACTGAGTTACAAACAGGACGAACATTGTGACATGGAAAATCTAAATACCGCCCGTACTCTCCGTCCACATAACAAACACAAACATAGCTGTGGCTGTGACTGGAGAAATGGGGCTTATGCGATGTATGACCACTGCAGCTCATGATCAAATATCACACTCCTGTAGCCTGATAGCGATCTACATTGCTTGTTAGAAGGATGACGGGTGCTTCATTGATGGAATAACGAACAATGCAGATCCTGATCAGACTGTGCAGATGCACAGGCTGATCTGGATCAACACTGCGGGTCGCAAAACCTATATTCCCCATTTCTCCAGTCAGACACAATTATGCTTTCACAATTCATTGCTTATGTAATGCCTGCATACAACAGTCAAAACGTTGCTCCGTGCCAATTTCCGATACTCTTGAAAAGTATGCCACTTATTGCGAAAAATGATTTCACTATAGGAATTTTAATCTGGGGGATCTGCAGGAGTTGAACAAAATATACAACAATTTGGAAATTGACTCTGAAACCTGGCTAGATAGCTTTGAAAAAATGATCTGAGAAAACAATTTCAATTTTGAAAATCGATCCACTATTTCTGAAATTACAAAACAAATAACACGGGAAAATTGTCTTTTCGCAATAAAATCAATATTGGATCAAATTTCACGTAATAAAAAGAAGGATCATTCTCAAATGTTGATAAACTTTAATATTAATGAAAAACATCATTGTTTTTGCATTTTTTATTTAGCCATAAAGTTTGAGCAGGTTTTGTGAAACAGACAGCAGAGCAATGAATAAACATGACTGCAAAGTCCACAGGTGAAAGACTCGGACATATGACCGTAAAAAATTAACATTACCAGAATCACATTACCCGACCCATTTTTGTACAGTACATGATGTGTTGATATTAAACGTATCTATACACAATGTCCTGTATATGTGCAAGTGAGTTGGGAAATGTGATTTTTTTTTTATGTCAATTGTTTTGGATCATAGGTTCAATTCGTCCATGGCACAATTGTGTTTGGGTGAGCAGGTAAGAGAACCATTTGTATCCAGTTTTCTAGACAGAAATGCTGAAGTGCACTGCATGGTCTATAGAGTGAATGTATACGGTAATTTCTATGGATTTACAAAAGTGGATAAATAAAGTTATTAAAAACATCCATGTAACAAAATGGTTTATAGGCCCGCCTATGATATTACATTGAGAATCTTTGCGAAGAACGGATCGGATTTGAAGAAAAAAAGTCTATATTTTTTCTTAAATGTTTGCCCTCTTCATGAACATTAAATATGCCAAAATTTAGAAATCATTATCAGATTATTATCATTAGCTTCTGGATGAGTTCATGTGTGACCGTCACAAGAAACAAGGATTCAGAGTATGTGTATTGGCTGTCACTGCAAAAACAAGAAATCAGCAACACTGATTCTATTGGGCTATAGTGAAGTATATGATGTTTCAAGCCAATCCCACTTACGGTAACAGAGATAGTAGGTAGCCGACAACAAAACTCGGACAGACAAACAGTTGAACAGACAGACAAGACAGGGTGGCGACTATATGTATCACAAAATATTTTTATCATATTTCTCACAACTTTATTGTTTTCAAGGTACATGCCCACTCAGTAGGCACAAATTATTCTTTATAGGAATTAAATAAGTGTATAATTGTGTCACTATTCCACCAGTTCTAAAAATTACGAGTGCTCGCTATACAGCTATAATCATTTAGTAATATTTATTTTACTGATGTTGACACGCGGTGGTAGAAGGATAATTTCATATGCAAATGAAGAGGCATGATATTTTTTAATTATTTATACCGATTAAATGCTTCACCTGAAAAAATAATATTTTCAACAGATTATACAGTACATGTACGATTATTGCACATCAAAAAATAAATACAGAGAATAAATAGTAATGTCCGTTAACATTTTCAGGAAAAGCGGTTATCGCCCCTGATATCGGTGTGGAAATTTTTGTACGATATAAAATGTATAATAATGCCAATCAATACCTGGGTGATAGTGAATGAATGTTTATTTTGCCAGAAAATGTCTGTGATGATGTCTCCGATATAAATAACAGTTGGTGCCTACTGAGTGGGCATGTACCTTTAAAAGGGACTGTGTCTCAATTGCCGCAATAGCTCAGTGGTAGAGCATCGGACTACGGATCAAAATGTCCGGAGTTCCAATCCCGACACAGGCCGATTCGGCGTGTGCTTGGGCAAGGCACCTTCGTGATAGCCTAGTCCTATCGGATGGGGACTTAAATAGTCGGTCCCGACATGCAAGGTCATCGAACCAGTGCCGCCGTTAAATCAAAGCATTTACAATTGTTCCTTCAAAGATGCATTTCACAAAAACAGCCAATGGAAATGATTCTAAAGTACTGTCAATTAAGTGAGTGAGTGAATAGGGTTTAACGTCCGCTTTTCTGACATAGAGGTACAAGCCTCAGGGAGTCTACACGCAGACGGGTAAAGTACTGTCAAATCATGTTTTTATTGAGAAAGAAGAAAAAATATAAAACAACAACGGACGACACTTTGTTTGCCGCGTTCTAAGCGTTAATGAACACAGTTGGTAAAAGAGCATTTAACTACAAGTTTGTTATCGGTTTTCTGAACATACATGACCCAATGGGTGACCTGAAAAAGGAATGCGTATTGACGTATTTTACACTTATTTTAGCAGACTACGCACCGATTATCAAAAGTGGGAGCGCAAAATACTCACACCAATGTTTCAAATTGAGTAGTAAACATACTGTAACTAGAAAAAGTCGATGGCGCGCCATCGCAATATACCCACTTTCCCCAAATGCTAAGTCCGAAAGGGGGAGGTAATCCATGATGGAGGGTCGGATAAAAAATCCGAATTCACTTTGCGCATCAGCACATCAAAACGAAGCTACGAACCAAATATCAGACGCGTAGGTATTAAGGTGAAAAAGTTTTTCCAGTTACAAGGAAAAAATGGGAAATTCTGAGTGCGAAAGGGGGAGATAATCCATGATGGAGGGTCGGATGAAAAATCCGAATTCACTTTGCGCATGTGCACATGATAACGAAGCTACATACCAAATATCAGGCGCGTAGGTATGAAGGTGAAAAAGTTTTTCGAGTTACAAGGAAAAAATGGGAAATTCTGAGTCGGAAAGGGGGAGGTAATCGATGATGGAGGGTCGGATCAAAAATGGGAATTCACTTTGCGCATGTGCACATGATAACGAAGCTACATAGCAAATATGAGGCGCGTAGGTATGAAGGTGAAAAAGTTTTTCGAGTTACAAGGACAAAATGGGAAATTCTGAGTCCGAAGGGGGGAGATAATCCATGATGGAGGGTCGGATGAAAAATCCGAATTCACTTTGCGCATCTGCACATGATAACGAAGCTACATACCAAATATCAGGCGCGTAGGTATGAAGGTGAAAAAGTTTTTCGAGTTACAAGGAAAAAATGGGAAATTCTGAGTCCGAAAGGGGGAGATAATCCATGATGGAGGGTCGGATGAAAAATCCAAATTCACTTTGCTCATCTGCACATGATAACGAAGCTACATACCAAATATCAGGCGCGTAGGTATGAAGGTGAAAAAGTTTTTCGAGTTACAAGGAAAAAATGGGAAATTCTGAGTCCGAAAGGATGAAAAATCCGAATTCACTTTGCGCATCTGCACATGATAACGAAGCTACATACCAAATATCAGGCGCGTAGGTATGAAGGTGAAAAGTTTTTCGAGTTACAAGAAACGTGACGGACGTACGGACGGACGGACGCACGTCCTTACGTGACATCCCTTAGGTGGTTTTTACTATATAAAAGATCAAAGGAATGACCACCTAAGGAACAATAGGCTTAAGTGGTCAACGGAATAAATCTATTGTATTCTTTTGTCTTAGGCCACGCCTCTAACCACCTAAGACCCTGTATGTGTGCCCGGACGGACGTACGGACGGACGGACACCCGTAACGAAAACAATATACCCATTTTTTTAAAAAAAGTGGGTATAATAAATTTGAAATTTACTTAGTTGAGCTGCAAAAAGCAAACGCTGTGCTTTTTTTGCAGCTCAAATAAGTGAATTAAAAAAAAAAAAAAATTATCATTTGTTCCCTATTTAATAATGAAAAAAATAAATAATACATTTGTAAAAGTAAAATACACATTGAATTCGAAAGTTGGGGGTATAATACTCTTTAGATACAAAATGTATCTGGAGCACTGAATTAGATGATAAATAGCTACCGGTATTCATGGACAAGTTGTGACTACTCATACACTAGCCATACATGTATCAGCTATCTTTGTGAAATGCATCTTCGATGTACCATCTGAGACACGGTCTCTAAGAGATGGCTATGTTCCGAGGAGGAAATGCTGATGACTGAATACATTATTTATTAAAACATTAATTCATCTTGGTTATTGTATCACCAATGCCGCAACATTTTTTACTAAATAATTCGCCAATTTGAAACATTGTCCATATACATATTAATATTTTTACATATACCAGAACGCAGGATGTAATGAAAAGCAAAAGAAAACAAGAAATGCGTCTGTCGAACGCGGATGCCACCAGCAGCATATTTGAGAAACTGTGACAAATTGGTTAACCGAAAAGTGTGACGGACGGACAGACGGACGGACGGACAGACGGACGGTCCAAACACTATATGCCACCCGTTTCTTCGAAACCTGGTGGCATAAAAAGAAAATCCCCCCACCCAGATTCTGCACCTGGTAAATATACAACACTGTAAGCCCATACACCAGTTCAGCTCAAATAGTTAATGAAAACATTGCTTTTTTTACTCTCTTTTTTTCACAATTCTTAAAAACTATCATATGCAACAACTCATGGAGGGGCCCATAGCCTATAGTATGTCATGCAATAATTTCATGCAATTATATAAAAGCAGCGATTTTATAAATATACTATTAAATTAATACATAGGTGCAAATAGGCAGTTAAATCATATAATAGAAATTAGATCTCAAACAAACTACACTGTATAGCGGTATTGGCAAACAATATAGAACCAGATGAGCCAGCCGTCTCATCACGATCTGCATAAATGGACTAATCTGAAAATCATTTTGTGACGGTTGAATTGGTTGCAAAATTAACATAAGTTACTTAGGGGTGAAAGAGTTAACCTATATTATGTCCCATCGCGAATACAATATGCGACAATTATGTCCTATGCATGGAAGAGAATAGTTGTACAAATTTCTTGAGAAACTGTCAGTGCAGCTATGACAAATGAAAGCACAATTAAATCAGATTTCTCTGGATTGGACAATCTCCAATTGCAGCTGTAAGCATCTATTTTGTGATGTCATCACCAGTGACACACACACACTAACTCAATACTTTCATAGGCTAAAGTCATCACCAGTGACACACGCACGCACGCACGCACGCACGCACGCACGCACGCACGCACACGCACAGTCAATACTTTCATAGGCTAAAGTTATCACCAGTGACACACTGACACACACACACTAACTCAATACTTGCATAGGCTAGTCATCACCAGTGACACACACAGACTAACTCAATACTTGCATAGGCTAGTCATCACCAGTGATACACACACACACTAACTCAATACTTTCATAGGCTAAAGTCATCACCAGTGACACACACACACTAACTCAATACTTTCATCAATACTTTAATATGCTAAAGTCGTCACCAGTGACACACACTAACTCAATACTTTCATCAATACTTTAATATGCTAAAGTCGTCACCAGTGACACACACTAACTCAATACTGTCACAGGCTAAAGAGCCACTGCTTTGAACATTTTTGCATTTTTTATTTAAAATAATACATTTTAAATGCAGAATTTATGAACCTCGTGTAAACATTTAGGATAATAAATTTAAAGTTTAAAGCTATTGTCATTACCATGATAATTTTCGACCATATACTGCCTATTTGCCCCTTTAAAGCCTGTCGTAAGTGGCTATTGCAATACAAAATGAAAACAAGTTAATAATAAAAACAATTATAATCAAACTACATATTAACTAGAAGCAAATAATTTTAAACTGTAGAAAGTGGGGGAATGGTTTGCTGTCTGCATTTTTCTTATTTTTCGACAAACATGTTTAACAGCATTGGAAACACTTCTGTTATCAGACACGAGACAAAGATTCCGCAGAAACAAAATGAACACTGAAAAAAAGGCTGAAGCCCCAATGGGAACTACACCCTGTTGAAAATTTACCAAATTAAAGTAGATCAGACCACATATTAGACACTTCTGTCTAAAATCAGTCAAGAGAAAAAGTAACTGTCTCATGCCTGTATTATGCTTTCAATCATGCATATATACAGATACAAAATAAAAATAGGAAAGATACAGACAGCAAAAACTGGTAAAAATGTAAATAAACGTACATTGTTTTAGTTTTATTTCATGTGCTGGCCGGGGTACATGATTTTATAAATTGGATCAACATGCAGCGGCGGCATCCCCGAATCCCGCATCATTCTATATTTAAAGTTTGGGTCGTGCACTACCTCCTCAAAAACCACACCATCGTCCACTGCACCAGTTGAAACTGCCTCTTTTGATCTAGAGAAATATGGAAATAATACACAACTAAATATTACATGTAGTGATCTGCAGGGACGTCGCCAGGCCTGGCTGATGTGGAAGCCCAGTTGTGTGTGGGATCAAATTTTAAAGCAAGCGATGCGGCAAGGGGGGTCCGGTGACTTGCCACCCACCCCAGGAACATTTTAAAAACTTATATGTAATATCTTGCATTCTACAGGGTTTTTTTTCCAGACAAATATTTATCAAATTTAATTACAGTGCGACCCCGTTAGTACACGCTTCACTATAACACGATTTTGGTTAGTACACGGTTGTGCCTTGGCTCCCGAATTTTTTGCCTATTTGTATATCAAAATCATGTTAAATTTGTAACACGACTATTGTCAGAAATCGTGTTAAATTTGCGATTATATTGCTGCCGAAAGTGGTATTGTATTGTTAATTACTGATGTGCGGTATGTATTATCTGTGTGTGTTTGAAGTTGAAATAAAGATAGTACATGTATGTACGTACATTAGTTGTTGTGTTTAATTAAATAATTGACCTAATTTAGAGACGTTGTTTGTTTGTTTGTTCTTTCCCAAATTAGACCCAAAATGGACGAATGAATAGCCTCCTTTTATCTCACCGATGTGAATGTGCACGTTTGCACATTTCGTAAATTAATCCGAGCAAACTGGAAATACCGGTAAGATCAATTATTGGTCCCAGTAACAAAGCAGTGCTAATTGTTATGTAAACAATTCCATGCTCGATTTCATTTTTCCGGCATGCGTTCGCGCTCACCATTGGTGGAATATTAATTAGGTGTAAAGGCTGACCAATCGGAGATCGCGTATCAGTCGCGCAGATTAAACTCAACCCAGATTAAATAAATTGTTACAGCACTGCTGAAATTTGTTTTCAATTTAGCCCACGCACCCGGCGCATGTACACAAATGTGTACGTGACAACTGGCCTTGTTTCGCTACGTCATAATTGAGCCAGTGCATGAGATAATCAACTTTATTATATAACTGAGATTTTCATCGAGAATGATTTGACTTTTTTCTGCAAATATATCGGAAAGTTGATAACATTTTCAGACCAAATGCGTAATAATTACTAATTTAATATTCGTCAACATTCGGTATCGTTTACAGAAAATGTACACTATTATCAGATTCATTTTCGTCGAAAATCTCACGTGATAAGCCTGATTACCTCATGAACTGGCGCAATATTATAACACGTCGGGCAAAACATGTCTGACAGACAACAACAGGTCAATGGTGTTGAAAGGGTTAACTCTGTGTGTACTCAAACCCACAGGTGGAATAGTCTGACGTGTGACACAAAGAAAATGACCATTACAAAAATATCCATTACCCCACCCACTTGATCTCGTACTATCTTCTATTATTAACGTCATGTACAGTACGATACCAGGTGGGTGGGATAATGGGATTTTTTTAATAGGCATTTATTTTGGTGTCATTGGTCTGAGTCTTCCACCTGTGCTCACCATAATGAGTAAACACAGTTTGCAACGCACGAGCTTGTCACGTGACGTTCAAGCTGATGGAACAGGATATCGGTCATTGGGTCATTGCGTCATCGAATGATGATGGCTACACGCGTTTACTACACTTTTTTCTACACGCGTTTACAATAATGGATTGCACGGACCTGCGTAGATCTACATTCTACATGAACATGATGAATAAATAAAACATGACGTTAACAATTCTTGGATTCAATATATTTATTACATGCGAAGATAACAGTGAAAATTTATGGCATATTATAGGCATTGGTGACGTCATTCATTCGCAGTCACAGTGTACATGTATTTTTTGTTGACATTATGATGCGTCTTGGGCGAGAACGGATATAGCACGGTTCGGATAAGAAACACGGAAGGTTGTATGTCGCCGGACTTCCGTGTACTAACGGGGTCCCACTGTAGTTGCAAATGGTAACTCTTGCAATCTACTTCCACGGAAGTAGATTGCAAGAGTTGCTGTTTGCAACTAAAATTTAATATGCGATTTTATAACAAAAACAAGAAATGCGTCTGTCGAACGCGGATGCCACCTGCAGCATATTTGAGAAACTGTGACAAAGTGGTTAACCGAAAAGTGTGACGGACGGACGGACGGACGGACGGTCCAAACACTATATGCCACACGTTTCTTCGAAACCCGGTGGCATAACAACATTAATTATAATACAATTATGATATCCAATAGATCCATTTATTAAAAAAAGAAGACAAAATTAGCTGGAAGCCTCCGCCTGGCGACGTGTGTGATCTGCATCGTGCAGTGACAGTCTAGGATATACAGACATGTACAAGCAGAGACAACAATGACAGCAATAGCAAAGCTGTAGATAACGCAAAACTGGCACAATAGGAAAACTGTAGTGATTCTATTACATGCCCATGCTTTAACGCTTTCAATCCTAAATGGCTGGAATTGACTCTGCTGTTAATTTTCTGACCAATCCAATTGTCACAAAATGATTTTCAGACTAGTCCATTTATAAGAAGGGGGTGTTTTTTTGCTAAATTTTTTTAAATTACTTGCAAAAAGTGCAGATTCCGATGAGATGGCTCGTTACGAGCCGGTTCATCTGGATCTACACTGTTTTGCCTATACCACTATACAGGCCTGTGGTGTTGAAAGAGTTAATAGACGACCACGCCCCCACCCAGTGAGGCAGTTTGGGACAGTCACAACGCCCTCTAGTCTAAACACCCACCCCTAACTTGAGAATCAGCGGCCATTCTAATAAACGCCCAAGCATAGAATAGAATCATTACTGTAACAAAATATGTACATATATCCAACAAGTGTTCACATCTACGCTTGCCAGTATAAGAGTTTGTTAAATTACATCACATGAAAACAAATAGTTTAAATGTAAAACAAATTATTTGGAAATAACCTTTTTGACATTGGTGTCGGTGTGGAAATGAGAAGCGTGCTAACAGATCCGGAGAACAAATTCACAAAGCATTAGCCCATTACATTCTGAGGATACAATATTTTACTGATAGAAAATTGTAAATATTTTCTTTATTTCTCATCTCATTGAGATGGTTCAAATGAATGGTCACAACATATACTTTCACTGAGAAATAAGAACAAGAGATCCATTGTGGCCCTATATCACTCACCTGGTTATTATATTTACTGGTATGCAAGTAAATCTGAGAGAGCTTTATACATTCACTATTCCTACAAAGTTTCGTCAAAACCAGTTTGGGAAGACATTGGTTAAAGATTTCGTCCAACTTTATACGGCGGCCATCTTGAAATATGTGACAATCTCCAATTTGAAAAATCTGTAAATGTTTCACCGAAAGACAATAAGACAATAAGACATAACAAGAGGGCCATGATGGCCCTAATTCGCTCACCTGACTCCATGAACACCAGAGGAGAATGTGACATTGAGTTCATGTGTTTTAAAACTAGATGGCCGCGGCCTGCATGTCGCGCCTTGTGGCGAGGCATGGACACTAAAAAAAAAGATATAGTATAACAAAAAACTTTAACCAAAAAACTTAACAAAAAAACTTCAAAGTAATTTGACCTTGACATTGGGCACAGGGGCCGCACGGGAGGGGGTAGAATGAAAATATAGATGATGATAAACACCCATGTGAAGTTTCAAGGTAATGGGCAAAGCAGTTGCAGAGATATAGTATAACGAAAAACTTTAACCAAAAAACTTAACCAAAAAACTTAACCAAAAACTTTAACCAAAAACTTGAACCAAAAAACTTAACCAAAAACTTCAAAGTAATTTGACCTTGACATTGGGCGCAGGGGCCGCACGGAAGGGGGGTAGAATGAAAATATAGATGATGATAAACACCCATGTGAAGTTTCAAGGTAATGGGCAAAGCAGTTGCAGATATAGTATAACGAAAAACTTTAACCAAAAAACTTCAACCAAAAACTTTAAACAAAAAACTTAACCAAAAACTTCAAAGTAATTTGACCTTGACATTGGGCACAGGGGCCGCACGGGAGGGGGGTAGAATGAAAATATAGATGATGATAAACACCCATGTGAAGTTTCAAGGTAATGGGCAAAGCAGTTGCAGAGATATAGCATAACAAACAACTTTAACCAAAAAACTTACCAAAAAACTTAACCAAAAACTTTAACCAAAGAACTTAACCAAAAACTTCAAAGTAATTTGACCTTGACATTGGGCACAGGGGCAGCACGGGAGGGGGGTAGAATGAAAATATAGATGATGATAAACACCCATATGAAGTTTCAAGGTAATGGCAAAGCAGTTGCCGAGATATAGTATAACGAAAAACTTTAACCAAAAAACTTAACCAAAAAACTTAACCAAAAACTTTAACCAAAAACTTGAACCAAAAAACTTAACCAAAAACTTCAAAATAATTTGACCTTGACATTGGGCACAGGGGCCGCACGGAAGGGGGGTAGAATGAAAATATAGATGATGATAAACACCCATGTGAAGTTTCAAGGTAATGGGCAAGCAGTTGCAGAGATATAGTATAACGAAAAACTTTAAACGAAAAAACGAAAAACTTTAACGAAAAACTTTAACGAAAAAACTTAACCAAAACCAAAAAACTTAACCAAAAACTTTAACCAAAACCTTTAACCAAAAAACTTAAGCAAAAAACTTAACCAAAAACATTAACCAAAAAACTTAACCAAAAACTTCAAAGTAATTTGACCTTGACATTGGGCACAGGGGCCGCACGGGAGGGGGGTAGAATGAAAATATAGATGATGATAAACACCCATGTGAAGTTTCAAGGTAATGGGTAAAGCAGTTGCAGAGATATAGTATAACGAAAAACTTTAACGAAAAACTTTAACGAAAAACTTTAACCAAAAAACTTAACCAAAACCAAAAAACTTAACCAAAAACTTTAACCAAAACCTTTAACCAAAAAACTTAAGCAAAACCAAAAAACTTAAGCAAAAACTTTAACCAAAAACTTTAACCAAAAAACAGGGGCCGCACGGGAGGGGGGTAGAATGAAAATATAGATGATGATAAACACCCATGTGAAGTTTCAAGGTAATGGGCAAAGCAGTTGCAGAGATATAGTACAACAAAAAACTTTAACCAAAAACTTTAACCAAAAAACTTAACCAAAAAACTTAACCAAAAAACTTAACCAAAAAACTTAACCAAAAACTTTAACCAAAGAACTTAACCAAAAACTGTAACCAAAAAACTTAACCAAACAACTTAACCAAAAACTTTAACCGGACACACGTACGTACGTACGTACGTACGTACGTACGTACGTACGCCAAACGGCCGACTATATCGCGCTTTCCGCAAGCGGGCGCGACAAAAATTGTGCTATTTTTAGATGGCGGTCATCTTGGATTAAGCAATGACTCATTTTACCAAATCTGAAAATGCTTCACCCAAGGATCTTAACTTACTATGAAGTTTGGCCATCATCGGCCATGTGGTTTCTGAGAAAAAGACGTTCAAAATCTTGAATAAATGACCTTTTGGCGGCCATCATGGATGACATAATCATCCGATTCCGACAAATATTGCACCAGAGCAATCGCCTCATCGATACCTTCAATTTGATATAATTTATGACATTAGCATATTCGGTCAAAAATAAAATTTGACCCCACGGGCCACGCCCATTTTTGACCCTGGGGTAACCATTTTCACAAATTTGAAAGAGCATTGTATATCAATCATTCCTACCAAGTTTCATCTAAATCCGGCCAGCGGTTCATGAGAAGAAGATTTAAGAATTTGTGCTATTTTTAGACGGCGGCCATCTTCGACCATAACTCTTACCCATGGACCATAACTCTTACGTTTGGCTACCATGGGCCAAGCGGTTCATGTGAAGAAGAATTTTGAAATCTCTAATAAAAGAACGACCTTTTGACCTTTCGGTGGCCATCTTGGATGACCTAACCATCCGATTTCGACAAAAAATGCACCACAGTGATCGCCTCGTTGATACCTTCAATTTGATATATGACATGACCATATTTGTTCAATAATAAAATTTGACCCCAATTTGACCCCACGGGCCACGCCCATTTTTGACCCCGGGGTCACCATTTTAACAACTTTGAAAGAGCATTGTACATCGATCATTCCTACCAAGTTTTGTCGAAATCCAGCTAGAGGTTCATGAGAAGAAGATTTTTTAAGAATTTATGCTGTTTTTAGACGGCGGCCATCTTGGATTAGCGATGACCTCCATTTTAACAAATCTGAAAATGCTTCACCCATGGACCATAACTTTTAAGTTTGGCTACCATGGGCCAAGCGGTTCATGTGAAGAAGAATTTTGAAATCTCTAATAAAAGAACAACCTTTTGACCTTTCGGCGGCCATCTTGGATGGCCTAACCATCCGATTTCGACAAAAAATACACCAGAGTGATCGCCTCGATGATAACTTCAATTTGATATATGACAAGACCATATTCGGTCAAAAATAAAATTTGACCCCAATTTGACCCCACGGGCCACGCCCATTTTTGACCCCGGGGTCACCATTTTAACAACTTTGAAAGAGCATTGTACATCAATCATTCCTACCAAGTTTCGTCGAAATCCGGCTAGCGGTTCAGGAGAAGAAGAATTTTTAAGAATTTATGCTATTTTTAGACGGCGGCCATCTTGGTTTAGCGATGACCTCCATTTTAACAAATCTGAAAAGGCTTCACCCATGGACCATAACTCTTAAGTTTGGCTACCATGGGCCAAGCGGTTCATGTGAAGAAGAATTTTGAAATCTCTAATAAAAGAACGACCTTTTGACCTTTCGGCGGCCATCTTGGATGACCTAACCATCCAATTTCGACAAAAAATGCACCAGAGTGATCGCCTCGTTGATACCTTCAATTTGATATATGACAAGACCATATTCGGTCAAAAATAAAATTTGACCCCAATTTGACCCCACGGGCCACGCCCATTTTTGACCCCAGGGTCACCATTTTAACAACTTTGAAAGAGAATTGTACATCGATCAGTCCTACCAAGTTTTGTCGAAATCCGGTCGGCGGTTCTTGAGAAGAAGATTTTTGAAGAATTTGTGCTATTTTTATACGGCGGCCATCTTGGATTACGTAATGATGTAATTTTAACAATTTTGTAATCCCCCTACCTAAGGACCATGACCATGAAGTTTGGTGACTATAGGCCTAATGGTTACGGAGAAGACGTTTGAAAATGTTCACGGACGACGACGACGACGGACGACGGACGACGGACACATTGAGGTAACAATAGCTCACATGAGCTTCGCTCAGGTGAGCTAAAAATACCTGTTTGACCTGTTGGCGGCCATCTTGGATGACATAATAATCCGATTTTGATAAAATAACGCTTCAAGGTCACATACTTGGTGCGTTCAAAGCCTTAATGCTCGGGTAAATGTCATTCCGCAATGCCTTCGATTTGATATACAACATGACCATATTTGGTAAAATGTGAAATTTTACCCCTAGTTGACCCTCTGGGCCCCACCCACTTTTGACCCCTGGGTCACCATTTTCACAAATCTGAAAGAGCATTGAGTGTCAATCATTCCCGTCAAATTTCGTCGTTGAAATCTGTCTGAAGGTTCAAGAGAAGATTTTTTAAGAATTTGACCTACTGTTCCACGGCGGCCATCTTGGATTAGGCGACGTCCTCATCCTTATATCATCTCTGTGAAGTTTGACCAACACTGGCCGAGCGGTTGGGGAGAAGAAAACGTTTGCAATTGTGGACGGACGAAAAACGGTAACGATAGCTCACTTGGGCTCAGAGCTAAAAATCGGATAGAAAATATTTAAAATTGTTCATACATCCAAAAGTGTATTCCGAATGTAATGGGTGAATGAATATGCTGCCTGCATAGTGTCCAATCAAAGACTACTGTATTATTTGCACTAGTTACTGTGATGAGAGTAACCCTTACTCCGCTATCTTAATTTTTTGTCGTCAGCTGTTTATTTTCTATTTTCCATTTTTATCATCAAAAACATGCTTTGACAGCACCGTAGAATAATTTACAACATGCTTTG
The DNA here is from genome assembly GCA_029237695.1 of Conchocele bisecta. Taxonomy (NCBI): domain Eukaryota; kingdom Metazoa; phylum Mollusca; class Bivalvia; order Lucinida; family Thyasiridae; genus Conchocele; species Conchocele bisecta. The sequence continues at coordinate 129,394,053 of CM055267.1, forward strand.
ACAGCACTTCAGAATCTCATTTCAATTGGAAATGATTCTGAAGTGCTGTCAAACCATGTTTTTATTGAGAAATAAGACAAGATATAAAAGCAACAGCAGACGAAAATTGTCATGTGTAGCGGTCTAAGGGTTAAGTGCAGTTGCACATTATTAATCATTACCCTAACGCAGTGCCTATACCGTGTGTTGTAAGACTATATAAACGGTATGGGAGTGCTGTTTCCACGTCAACACATTTTTCAAGTAGAAAAATACACTGGTTTCCTGACAAGAAATATGTCTATGCAACATCTTCTGCATGTTGCTGAAAGGGAATTTGTCAGTAATCTGGCGCCTATTTCATACATGAAGCATTTTACGCAGTCGCAGAGTGCAGCATCGGTAACTGTAACTTTGAGCACAGGTGATTCTAGTGTGTCTTGGATGGTCAATTATTGTTGGTATATACATGAACTACCTTTCTAAACAATGTACAAAACAATTCAAATGCGGCCTGGTCTGAAGATTATGTTTTGTACATTGTTTAGAAAGGTCTTTCATGTACATGTATATACAAACAATAATTGACCATCCAAGACACACTAGAATCACCTGTGCTCAAAGTTACAGTTACCGATGCTGCACTCTGCGACTGCGTAAAATCACATGCGACTATGACTATCAAATACTGTGTGGGAGTACACTTTGAATACTGTGTGGGAGTACACTGTACACTATTGAATACTGTGTGGGAGTACACTATTGAATACTGTGTGGTAGTACACTATTGAATACCTGTGTGTGGGAGTACACTGGGGTTACACTACGTTGAATACTGTGTTGGGAGGTACACTATTGGAATACTTGGTGTGGGAGTACCACTATTGAATACTGTGTGGGAAGTACAATTTGTTACACTATTGAATACTGTGGTGGGTAGTACACTGTACACTATTGATTAACTGTGTGGGGGGTACAATATTGATCTGTGTGGGGAGGAGTTGTAATTGTCAATTATTGAATACTGTGTTGAGAGTACCACTGTCCACTATTGAATACTGTGTGGGAGTACCTATTGAATATTGTGTGGGAGTAAATATTGAATAAACTGTGTTGGGGAGTTACATTGTACACTATTGAATTTGTGTGGGAGTAACACTGTACCACTATTGAATACTGTGGTGGGAGTTAACGCAATTGACTCTGTGTGGGGAGTACACTTGTCACTAATTGAATTGATGTGCGGGCGGAGTTACACTGTTCATATTGAATACTGTGTGGGAGTACATATTGAATACTGTGTAGGGAGTAAACTAAACTGTAAACTATCGTACTGGTTGGGGAGTACACCTGTAACACTATTGAAAACTGTGTGGGAAGGGAAGTACGTTACAACTTTTGAATTACTATGTGGGGAGCACACTGTACACCTATTGAAAATTGATTTCGGTGGGAGTTACACTGTACACTATTGAATAATTGTAGTGGGGATACACTGTACCACTATTGAATACTGTGTGGGTAGTACACTGACTATTGAATATTGGTTGTGGGAGTACACTAACACTAATTGAATACTGTGTGGGAGTACACTATGAAATACTTGTGGGAACACTGAATATATTGTGTGGGAGTACACTGTACACTATTGAATATTGTGTGCGAGTACACTGTACACTATTGCATACTGTGTGGGAGTACACTATTGAATACTGTGTGGGAGTACACTGTACACTATTCAATACTGTGTGGGAGTACATTGTACACTATTGAATACTGTGTGGGAGTACACTGTACACTATTCAATACTGTGTGGGGGCACTGTAAACACTTAATACCAAATACGTGTGGAGTACATGTACACTATGAATTAAACTGAATACTGTGTGGGAGAACATGCTATTGATGGAGTACACTTTACACTATTGAATACTGTGTGTGACGACATGTACACTATCAATACTGTGTGGGAGTACACTGACACTATTCAATACTGTGTGGGAGTACACTTGTACAATACTGTGTGCAAGACACTGTACACTATTGAATACTGTGGGAGTACACTATTGAATACTGTGTGGGAGTACCTGAAACATTGACTGTGGGAGTACACTTTACACTATTGAATACTGTGGGAGTTTTCACTATTGAATACTGTGTGGGAGTACACTGTCACTAAGAATACTGTGTGGGAGTACACATTGAATACGTGTGATACACTATTGAATACTGTGTGTAGTACAGTGTACACTATTGCATACTGTGTGGGAGTTTACACTATTGAATAATGTGTGGGAGTACACTGTACACTATTGAATACTGTGTGGGAGTACACTATACACTATTGAATACTGTGTGGGAGTACACTATTCAATACTGTGTGGGAGTATAATAGTGAATACTGTGTGGGAGTACACAGTACACTATTGAATACTGTGTGGGAGTACACTATTGAATACTGTGTGGGAATACATTGTACACTATTCAATAATGTGTGGGAGTACACTGTACACTATTGAATATTGTGTGGGGAGTACACTATTGTATACTGTGCTGGAGTACACTATTGAATACTGTGTGAGAGTACATTATTGAATACTGTGTGGGAGTACACTATTGAATACTGTGTGGGAGTACATTGTACACTATTGAATACTGTGTGGTAGTACACTATTGAATACTGTGTGTGAGTACACTATTGAATACTGTGTGGGAGTACACTATTGAATACTGTGTGGGAGTACGTTAGATAAGGTGAGAAATAGCGTTTATGACATTTGCAATCAGTGTAGTCCCAGATCAGCATGCGCTACCCCAATTAATACAAACTATGGAATTTTAACACTTGTGACGAAAGCCATTATACCCATTTGATACAAAAAATGTGACAAAGCGATTTTCATTATGGTGGACGATGCTGAAACGGTTCACTGAAATGGTACTGTGCAGCAGTGTATTGCACTATTTGTGGCTGTGACTGGAGAAATGGAGCTTGTGAGTTTTGTGACAAGTGTAGGTCCAGATCAGCCTGTGCATCCACACAGACCAATCAGCATCTGCACTGTGTGCCATTCCATCAATGAAACACCTTCAATGAAATTGTTCAGCGGGCCCAACGTTACAAAATTGTATAAGATTGGTTGAAAAATTAACATTCCAGTTACTTAGGGGTGAAAGGGTTAAGCAGAGAACTGAACTATCAGTCCCTTATATGTGGCTGTGACTGGAGAAATGGGACTTAAATAACTTGTGACCAGCGTAGCTCTCGACGAAATAGCACACTCCTGTCGTCTGATAATGATCTTTATTGTTTGTTAGAAGCATGACGGGTGTTTCATTGATGGAATTATTTGGCGAACAGGGCAGATCCTGATCAGACTGTGCGGGATGTACAAGATGATCTGGATTTACACTGGTCACAAAACCCATAAGCCCCATATCTTCAGTCACAGCCACATATTATCACAAATTTGATAAAGCATCACCTTATGTTTCTGTAATTTCCCCAACAAATGGGCAAAGTATGGACAGGAAAATCACATTTTTCCTTATAAGTACTGTAATTTTGTTTGTTCAATGAATGTGCACTTAATGGCCTGTCAACAGTTGGGTAAATTTAGGCAGGGTTAACTGACTTCGGATAAAATCATGAAGCGAAAACAAATGCTGTTAATGGTATTATTATTTTCAATTGTGAAGGGTGTTTTATAGGCCTTGTTGTTACAGCAGGGGGGGAAATTCTGGCATATGTAATTGTAGCCAATTTCACCAAAATAGCAAAGTGAGTAATGTTAAATTTATATGCAAGTTAAAATTATTTTTTTATAATGATTTTAGTATATTTTTTCAATCAAAGCAATGGCTGTGACAATGTAATAACCACATTACATGAATGATAAATTCGTCAAATTTAATCGTCAAATATGTGGCTGTGACTGGAGAATGGGGGTTACGGGTTTTGTGACAAATGTAGCACCAGATCAAATAGCACACTCCTGATAATCTATATTCCTTGTTAGAAGTCACAGCCACATATAAGATGCTCTTAGCGATTTTTGCGAAATTGGCTTGTAGCCTACCATGTTTAGTTTCAGACTGTATGTATTCCATTAATCGGGATAGGGATAAGTTTATAATAGACAAAAAGTGCAGATCCTGGGGAGACGGATCTGCACTAGCTGCTTGCAAACATTACGAGACAACATTTACAAACATTATGACAGAGCTCTGTAGTGTTTACAACATAAAACGATTAATGATAAATATAGTAATGATCAAACCTTTTTTGAGCATAATGGCCGGGCTCGGAGAAAACCAGATTGGCCTGTTCTTCGGAGGTTTTATCATCAGTTGCACTTCCAACCTGCAACGACACAGAACAGAAAATGTTAACGTTTCCAGATTCCAGTTACATGTACGTGGAGAATCAAGATCTGCAAAATAAATATGTGGCTGTTGTCCGACAGCCCCTTGATATGAATCTACACAGGGTACATCCAGATAAACCTGCCTGCACATTATGTGTGTTTTTAAAATGACACACACGCAAAAAAATTCATATTGTGACCGGAGTGGCCAGCATATTGAATCAGTATATTATTATTATTATTATTGTATAAGTCGAAGATAGCCAAAACTGTAAGCCCCCCTCTGTGAATGTGGAGCGGAGGAGACAGAGAAGCACTTCCTGATGCCATGCTGCAAGTCTACAGAACAGAGGGAGCAGCTGAGACTATCCACCTTCTTCAGTACTGGCATCACTCAAAGAAGTCTGGTACCCCCTGATTTCAAATTAAATGCGTAATTCATTTTTACAAATGGATTATTGATTTTAAATAAGGACCAAATGACCAAAACTAATTTAAACATTCACTTATTCGAGTGCATTATTCACTTATTTATACTGTAATACAGTTGAAAATGCACTTAGTTGCAGCTCAGTAAATTTTCAACTTTATTACAGTATTTCCACTACTCAATTTGAAAATCAATGCATATTTCCACATTGCTGTGAGTATTTTGTACTCTCACTGTTGATAAACAATGCGTATTCTGCTAAAATAAATGTGTAAAATACGCCAATACGCGCCTTATCTGGAGCCTGTGTCCATATTACAGACAGACATTATTGGAGATTTTCTCATATGTTGAACAAAAATAAAATAACTTAATTTTATGACTTTATTTTTTAGTGCGCCACCTACAAAATGGAATTTTTTAAATGTAAAATTTATATTAATTACTGAATACTTTTTTTCTATATAAATCTACAGTAGGTAGAATCTCTTGACAATAAGCAAGTAGCTATGGTATATACACACCTGTAGCTTGTCGAAGTGACACAAAGGAAAATCGATAACGACTCCTGCGCATGAATACCCTACCCATAAACCCCTGTGCCAACAGGAGTCCGCCATCTTAATCATTATTATTGCTACCGTCACACGGGGATGGGAGGTGGGAGTCTGTTTAGTGAAAAGTTGAAAACAGGTCATTATTCATTAATATAAATTTTACATTAAACACTTTCCATATTAATTTCATACCGTACGCTGTTTTCACTAAATGATGAATTTGTCCATTGGTGGGGAGGACTACACTAACTGGCCCCATAGCACATATACTAGATGCGAGTGCAAGGAAGTGCAGTTACCGTATTTAGCTGTGTATTGCGCGCACTGCTGTACAACGCGCATCTATATTTTGGGGGGAAAAATCAGGGAAAAAATTGTTCGCGTCTATAGCGCGCAACAAAAAAATAAATAAAACAAATCGGCGGAAATTCCGTCACGAGTATAAGAAAATTTCATTCCGAGTTCACATCCACAATGCTGAACGAGTGCTGTTAGGCTCTCTCGAAGAGAAAAAGATCGCCAAAGGTCAGCTTTATGGCATAAATTAGACTTTATATTGTCTAAAAGTATGTTATATTTATTGTTATTTACTCATTAATATGCTTAATAAAAATTCAAGATGCATGTAATAAACTTATTGAACCTACTTACGAAGAAATTTGTTGTATATAATTCCACCATATTTGCCATTCGTGTATAACATAATTACCCGTAATCGCAAACACACAGCAGCCATGTGTAAACTTCTGCATGACCTGCACAGGAGAAATGGGCCATAAACAATTCCCCCCAGCCAAATATTGACACTGTGGACCACCGTGGATATACGTAGGTACAGATAGTGTGTAATCACTGTTTATTGATTAAGTTTAACAATATAATAATAATAATAATAGACTTTATTTAACGAGGGTGACTCAATTAGACAGTGCCTAATCTCCCATGAGGCCCTCAAACAAAAAAAACAAGTATATACACATGTACAGTTGACAAAGAAAAAGGCAATACAAAATGAAAATTATAGACAACTATTAACAAGAAACAAGAAACTGGTAGTCTATGTTTTCATCCATCTTATACATCTATTGTGGAAGTTCATACAAGCAGATATACATGTAAGCGAACATTACTATAATACAAATGTGTACATTTATGGTCTTGAAAGAAAGAAGATATTGTTCAAAATCCTTGCGTCAAAGTGGTAAAACCTGGCGTTCTGTCCAATAATCAGTGTTACTCATTATGTATGCATACTTCATGTACTTAGAGCAACACGTTCGTTCCACTTTGCAACATCTTAATATACATAGGTACTACCTGAATACACGACATTCCAGCATAGCCCCATATCAGTGTATGCGCAGATGAATCAGGGGCTATGCTGGTCGCACATGTCATAAGGTATTGATGCGTGAATACTTGTCAATACTTTACAAAAATAGTAACACAGTCAGCACCTAGCAACGAAAAACGACCATTACCGAGTGCAATCTGAATGTGCGCGACGCTTGATTTAGCATCTAAAATCTTACATCAAGCGCTTATGGGATTGAGATCTGTTCTCATTAATTATTCACAGGATGGCAGACGTGCGACGTCACTTTGAAAAAGTACAACCAAACAATACCCGACAGGCAACATTTGACCGATATGAGATCGGTACACCAGCGTAAATACAGAAAACATGTAAATTTCCTCTAATACACGTAGCCTCTTATGTTACGAGCCTGGCTATATTAAATCCCAAAAGATACCAATTTACCATCAATCTATACTTACCGCACCCATTCATATCGATCAATTCCTTTTCTCTTGTTTCACACTATGCGTATTTCAACGTCATAGCAGACACCTGTCAAAAATTTATATTTCCGTTTCCGGGCTTCTTTTGTTTGCGTAAAACTGGCAGAAATCAGTTGGAAAAAATGTTTGAAATTTATGTTCCTACTTATAACGCGCAGGGTGACTTCTGGATTAACTAGATGGCCGCAGCCTGCATGTCGCGCCTTGTGGCGAGGCATGGACACTAAAAAAAAAGATATAGTATAACGAAAAACTTTAACCAAAAACTTCAAAGTAATTTGACCTTGACATTGGGCACATGGGCCGCACGGGAGGGGGGTAGAATGAAAATATAGATGATGATAAACACCCATGTGAAGTTTCAAGGTAATGGGCAAAGCAGTTGCAGAGATATAGTATAACAAAAAACTTTAACCAAAAAACCAAAAAACTTAACCAAAAAACTTAACCAAAAACTTTAACCAAAGAACTTAACCAAAAACTTTAACCAAAAAACTTAACCAAAGAACTTAACCAAAGAACTTAACCAAAAACTTTAACCAAAAAACTTAACCAGACGACTTAACCAAACAACTGAACAAAACAGCTTAACCAAAAACTTTAACCGGACACACGTACGTACGTACGCCAAACGGCCGACTATATCACGCTTTCCGAAAGCGGGCGTGACAAAAATGGGGCTGAAAAAATGCTCGCAATACACGGCTAAATACGGTACTATTAATATAGATTAGCATAGAATCCTTCCCAACAAGGGAGTAATGGGAAAAACAAAAATCAAACTTAAATGGTTGAAATAATACATACCATGCAATCAACCCTGTAAGACCGTGCGTTTGTCTCCCCTCCTCTGTTCCTTGACTACTCCATTGTCCCCATTTTTTTTCATTTTTTAAGACACCAAACAATGTACATTTGCCAGATATATTGATAGGCACTTGGTGCCTTACAAAAAAGAAACAATGCATGTTAAACTATAAGGTGAAGAGAAACCACTCGTATACGTGCATGCTTTTTCCGAATATGGTTAGGGAACTTTCACAAGACTACAGATTTGCTAACCTTGTTAAAAACAGAAACATCCCTCACAGTCCATATTCAAATTATCATCTCAGAACCCCTACTGCTGTACCACCTGACCGACAGCCACTAAAGGTCGCAATTTAAATAAGTCCTGACTTTGAACAGACATGGATCTGAGTTAAAACTTTGAAAATGTGCTGTGGGATCTCCAGCATGCTGCTGCCATAACCGTGTTATGGGAGAGTGGTTCAGAAATGCCCAGGTGCTTACAGCCCGCACCTCATGAGCATTTATCCCGAGTGTAGCCTGTTTCTGTTTGGATAATCCTTGATATGCCCTACGAATAGCAAGGGTTATCCATCTATAAATTGTGGCCTTTAAGACTTCACCATTCCCATTTGCCGGGATAAACAGCTTTTCCCTATCCCCCATTGAACTGGCTGCTAACTGCTAATAATGTTTCACTGCTCTGAAGGGGCAAAAACTTTCATCAGAACCTGACAACCCTGTCAAACCGGGTACCTGAAAGGGCTCTGGAAGTACATTACCATGGTGCGTTTTCGTCAGAAAGATAATTCCCCTTCGGCACTAGGATACCATCGTAACATCTTCATTGACAACAGACTCCATCGCAGCTTGACAGTCTGTGAAGATATGCACCCGTGTTGATGAAACAGCTGGTATCCACAGCATATTCCAGTGCCAACTGTATGCCAACAAGACTGCATAATTGTTGCTTTGAGCACTATAACTTTTCTTGATACAGAAAGGATGTTCATGGTGCCCCTCCAAGTACACAACAGCACTTCCCCCTGTGGGCCCTGGATTTCCCTTCAGTGTGGAACCATCTGTGAAGATGATGATGTCTGACTCTGGGATATTCTGCAGTAGATTCTCAATGTTCACAGCATGCTGAATGTTAATTTCTTCTCTGTCAATTTGTACATTTCGCACTAATGTTAGACCCATATACTGCTCATCATATCTGAACTCCTTTTCAATGTTGTCGATCTCAATATCTGTGTTCAATTCATTAAATCTTGCCAGTAGCAACTTCCATCACGTTCAGTTTGATATAATTGGCCGTTGGGTTCTTCATATTTGCTGACAATTCTAACAAGTTCTTGTGCTTCTGAAAGCCTTAGATGGAGGTCTATGGGAATACAATTAGAAATAACATTCAGTGCATCCGTACTGGTTGAGGCCAAACAACCGGTCGCCTTTATCATCGCAGTCCTGTGAACTTTTCCAAATTCTTTTAACACACTCGGCATGTTCTGTCACCAAAGCTGGTGCACCAAGTCCATTTTTGGCAGAACTAACGATTTATAAAGTCTCAAGAACACCGATTGTGAGCAACCTTGAAATTTACTTGCAAAAGCATCCAATTTCTTCAGTGCAGTAAATCCGGCTCATGTTTTCTCAGCTATATGTCCCTTGAATGACAAATTGTTGTCAATAAGTACCCCCAGTACTCTATTCTCTTGCACCTCCTCAAGAACTTTTCCATCAATATTTAAACGTCACCACAGTCTTCCCTTTTAGGTTTGTTTGTTTGTTAGGGTTTAACAGCCTATCAACAGCTAAGGTCATTCAAGGCCGGATCAATGGGTTCGGTACTAAATCCCATATATTACCGGTACCGGTACCTGTACAAGTACATGTTCAAGTACATGTACAAATGGGGGAAAAATTCCAAAATCAGAACTGAATATTTACAATAAAAAGTCTATATATTCAGCCCTGAAATCAGAATAATCCTGATCTGATGCCAGGTCCTCGCCACACCAGAATAACATGGCCCCCTCCCAAAAGCAATAGGATCAGTAATAATCTTACCATTTTTATAATGGGCATTAACCCAATTCAACTCCCAGGTAACAAAAGAGCCAAAGATAAAAAACTTACCTGAGGGCCAAACCAGGCAAATCGTGATTCCTATAAGGAGGGACCCCTACCGTTAATTTACGCCGTCGCCCTTTTAGGTAAAATGTTCAGATATTGTGTCTTATCTGGAGCAATGGCCATATTCCACTTTCGTCACCAGGATACCATTGTAACAACATCTTCGTTGATGGTCTTCTCTTGACTTTTCTGTCACAGCTACTTGACCATATGCTACTGTCATCGGCAAACTAGAGGGCATGTGGGTTATTGATGCCCTCCATCGAATCACTGGTATATACCGTAAGTTGCACAACATTAGGCTGATGATTGAGCCCTGTGGAATTCCAACTTTGGATGTATAAACATCAGATGTGAAGTCCTTTACTTTCAAGAAGCATTTCCTTTCAAGAATGACCTTTCGCAGGTATATCAAAAGTCGACCATGAATTCCTTTCTCTGTAAGTAGACCAGCTTTCCAAATTTGTTCATAACAGGACTCGTAGCCCATGATTAACAGTATTGAATTCTGTTTTGAGTTAAGACTGTCCATCAAAGCATTTACAATTCTAACCATGATATCTGCTTCCTGTAGGCATTCTGTGTTGGTGCCAGAGCACCAGTAGACTCCAATTTCCAAACTAATCTGACCATGACAACTCTTTCAAAAATCTTCCCCATAACGCTTACAAGAGTAATTGGTCTGTAAGATCTCACTGTATTGTAATTATCTTTTCCCGGTTTTGGTAATAAAACTTTTGGATCCATTTTAAAACCTAAAGGCAAAGTTCCAGTGGACCAGCTCTTTTGAAAAATATAGTGACGGCATTTTACCATCTTAAATCCGCCTTCAATAAAATTGTCAAAATCTTCTCTACTGGTGAAGGCCCAGAATTTGAAGTTGCCACCTCGATTGCTGCTGAGACCTCTTCCAATGTGATGCTTGCATTTTCGGGTGTGCAGCTTGCATCATAATTTGCTTCTCCAACAGTACAAATTCGGCAGCAACTTTACTCTCAAACTCACTTTCAACTTGTCCATACCAGGCACTATCGAAGTTGTTAACTTCTAATGTTTGTTTGCAGTATAGTATCTCTTCTTCATTTCTGCAAAACAATCTCTTTGTCCTTAATTGCCAAAGACCCATCCTCCCTCTTAATAGGCTGTACAATTGTCTTGCTCCTGTTATTTGTAACTTTACCAACACTATTCCAGAATGTTTGGGGTCTCATTGGGTCCATAGCCCTAATTATTTCTTCCATACACGCTGATTTTGCTGACTCCTCTTCATTTTTAAATTCATCTTTAAGTATTTTCTTATATTCTTCCTCATTTGCCTGGTTGCAGCAGCGGACCAGCAAATTTTGTTTAGCCTTTTTAAGTGATTTACATTTCAGTGATAGATCCGCTGTCCACCAACCTTTACTGTAAGCACAAATTCTCTTTGTTGGCAAGACTTGTTCCGCCAGTTGGTGTACCTTTTCCACCAGACTTGCATAGTCTTCATTCACATCAATCTCCCGAGTTCTTATGATTAACCACTCATTTAGACCTGTATTACAAACCACCTGTCATTCACTCCAATCTGCTTTCTTCAGATCCAGTCGTTCCATCACCAGCTTCTCTGCTTTGTCCCCTATGTTGACAGATTTAAGCATATGGTCAGAGTTCAAGAAAACTTCATGTTGGACTTTCCAGTTAATACTTTACTGTAAATATTCCTACTGATTATCTATAAATTTTCTATTTTTCCTAGTAGGCCGCTTATTATTTGCCAACAGCATGTTCGCTCCTATTAGTTTATTGTACATGTAGTCACCAAGTTTATTTGCAGACAAATCATTCCACCCTTGATGATCTGCATTAAAAGTCCACTTATAACTGGTAAGTTACAGTGGAACCCCTCCAAACCGGACCCCCTCTATACCGGAATTCGCGCTATACCGAACATACGACCACGTCCCGAATATTCTGCTATATAAACACATTAGTTTCTACCCCTCTATTCCGGAACCCCTCTACTCCGTAACCCGGACGCCATTTCAAGTCCCAAAACCATATTTCAGCGTTAAAATAACCCCGGAAAACCGGAAACACGGTCACCTGTCAGGATGTCATCCAAGAAATGCACCGCGCCCAATTTCAATGTTGTTGTTTCAAGCGGGTGTCAAAATCACACCGTGTTTACAATAGACTGGTTCCCGGTAGTATTGTTCAGCTCTGGTTCCCAAAATGCGGAGCCACTAGAATGAGACGATTCTAACGGACTCCCAACTTGACATTTGTGTGGAAGAAATAACAAAATTGAGAATCTATTCAATATATGCGACCTAAATACGAGACATGTTTGCTGTTTTACAAGCTCATTACAATAGCATGGTTCACAATTTAATTATACGCGTACGTAACAATTACGGAAATAAAATAATCGGCACATTATTTGTGAACCCACCGACCAATTAATTGAGATAATCTGATAATTACTTAACGAGGCTGTAAACTCGTGACTGTAGCCTGTGGGCTATTGTAGCAGCTCACGGTAACTACACAGCACACGCGAAATGTGTCATATGCTCTTTGCGACCAGTGTAGACTGTAGACTCAGATAACATTGCGAATCTGCACTATTTCCTATACCAGGCCCGTAGCCAGACCTGTTTGAAGGGGGGGTCGATTCAAAGGCCCAAGGGGCCTGAGGTATCTAGGGGGGTCTAAAAAAGTGGACCTCGAGGCTAAAAAAGTGGACCTCGAGGCTGGGCAGGGGGGTCGTCCGACCGCTCCGACCCCCCCCCCCTGGCTACGGGCCTGTATACCCCTTGCGAATCTGCACTATTTGCAATGTCAATAGAAAAACACATTCTGGTCTTAAAAGAGCGCTCCAGCTGATCGAGAAAGTTCCACAGTGGCACAAAATACTTAGGGGCCTTTATCCCATGTCATCTGCACTCTGTTTATTGGGAATTAAACATGATAAAACACAACTGGGTAGCCGAGCCCACGTTAAGGTGCGTAATTTGGGGGTACCGTACATTTCTTATTTCTCCATACAAATGGCAAGTTGGGAGTGCTTTAGAATCGTCTCATTCGGACTTAACTTTGTAATCAATATGGTAATAATGGTATATACTATACAAATCCAAGAGTTAATGATGGAAAACATACATTTCCTTAACTGGAAATAGAAAACCCCTCTAAACCGAAAACCCCTATAAACCAAACTTTTCAGTCTGTCCCCAGGGTGTTCGGTTTAGAGGGGTTCCACTGTACCATCACATGCTTTATGCAGTGTATTTATGAAAATATCCACCTTTAGTATTTCATCTGGAGGAATATACACCGAACCAAACAGGAAACTCTCCTTAGTAAATATTGCACCACACTGCCTCCAGCTCATCATCCAAGTCCTTTCTTTCATAGCATTTAATGTCCTTTGCCATTATCCCAGCACCACCTCCTCTCCGTTGAGCTCTTTGTGTTGAAAACCAATGCCAATCCCTATTCAGGCTGTTGGATATGTGATTATCTGGATACAATATCTGTCATACCAAACACTTTGATGGCTTCGTTTCCTGGAAATTGATTCAACCAGATCAAATGAGGTGTTCAATGACCTAACATTTGCTTGTTCAACTTTCATTGTAATAGTAATAAACAATGTATATATAAGAATTGCAATAATGCGCGAGCATTGGCACTGCGCGAGCGTTGGCATACCCACTCCATGATTGTTTGGTTATTGTTCAATTTTATTGACAAAAGAACTTTGTTTACTTGTTAGTAGGTATTTTATATATTACATGTTAAACAAGAGGACCATGATGGCCCTAATTCGCTCACCTGACTCCATGAACACCAGAGGAGAATGTGACATTGAGTTCATATGTGTTTTAAAAAAAATGTGCTATTTTTAGATGGTGGTCATCTTGGATTAAGCGATGACTCATTTTACCAAATCTGGAAATGCTTCACCCAAGGATCTTAACTTACTATGAAGTTTGGCCAGCATCGGCCATGTGGTTCCTGAGAAAAAGACGTTCAAAATCTTGAATAAATGGACCTTTTGGCGGCCATCATGTATGACATAATCATCTGATTCCGACAAATATTGCACCAGAGCAATCGCCTCATCGATACCTTCAATTTGATATATGACATGAGCATATTCGGTCAAAAATAAAATTTGACCCCACGGGCCACGCCCATTTTTGACCTCGGGGGTTACGATTTTAACACCTTAGAAAGAGCATTCAACATGATCATTCCTACCAAGTTTCGTCGAAATCCGGCTGGCGGTTCATGAGAAGAATTTTTTTTAAGAATTTGTGCTATTTTTAGACGGCGGCCATCTTGGATTAGCGACGACCTCCATTTTAACAAATCTGAAAAGGCTTCACCCATGGACCATAACTGTGAAGTTTGGCCACCATGGGCCAAGCGGTTCATGTGAAGAAGAATTTTGAAATCTCTAATAAAAGAACGACCGTTTTACCTTTTGGCGGCCATCTTGGATGACATCACCATCCAATTTCGACAAAAAATGTACCAGAGCGATCGCCTCTTTGATACCTTCGATTTGATATAGACATGACCATATTCGGTCCAAAATAAAATTTTACCACACGGGCCACGCCCATTTTTGACCCTGGGGTCACTATTTTAACAACTTTGAAAGAGCATTGTACATCGATCATTCCTACCAAGTTTCGTCGAAATTCGGCTAGCGGTTCATGAGAAGAAGATTTTTAAAGAATTTATGCTATTTTTAGACGGCGGCCATCTTGCTTTAGCGATGACCTCCATTTTAACAAATCTGAAATGGCTTCACCCATGGACCACAACTGTGAAGTTTGGCTACCATGGGCCAAGCGGTTCATGTGAAGAAGAATTTTGAAATCTCTGATAAAAGAACGACCGTTTCACCTTTCGGCGGCCATCTTTGACGACATAACCATCCAATTTCGACAATAAATGCACCAGAGTGATCGCCTCGTTGATACCTTCGATTTGATATATAACATGACCATATTCGGTCAAAAATATAATTTGACCCCAATTTGACCCCACGGGCCACGCACATTTTTGACCCCGGGGTCACCATTTTAACAACTTTGAAAAAGCATTGTACATCGATCATTCCTACCAAGTTTTGTCGAAATCCGGCTGGCGGTTCATGAGGAGATTTTTTAAGAATTTATGCTATTTTTAGACAGCGGCCATCTTGGATTAGCGATGACCTCCATTTTAACAAATCTGAAAAGACTTCACCCATGGACCATAACTTTTAAGTTTGGCTACCATGGGCCAAGCGGTTCATGTGAAGAAGAATTTTGAAATCAGTATAAAAGAACGACCTTTTGACATTTCGGCGGCCATCTTGGATCACATAACCATCCGATTTCGACAGAAAATGCACCAGAGTGATCGCCTCGTTGATACCTTCGATTTGATATATGACATGACCATATTCGGTCAAAAATAAAATTTGACCACAATTTGACCCCACGGGCCACGCCCATTTTTGACCTCGGGGTCACCATTTTAACAACTTTGAAAGAGCATTGTACATCGATCATTCCTACCAAGTTTTGTCGAAATCCGGTTGGCGGTTCTTGAGAAGATTTTTGAAGAATTTGTGCTATTTTTAGATGGCGGCCATCTTGGATTACGTAATGACATCATTTTAACAATTTTGTAATCCCCCTACCTAAGGACCATGACCATGAAGTTTGGTGACGGACGACGACGGTGAGCTAAAAAAAAAACATGAATATTATATAACTTGACCTTGGGTTAAGGGGCGTGCGGTGGACCTTGACATTGGGGTCAGTGGTGCAAGGTGGGTCGTGGGTTTGCTATAGCATAATATAGCGTATTAAGATGAATGCATGTATGAAATATCAATGCGCTCCCTGAAAACAGAAGTTTATGAACGCACTAAGTTAGTGATTTTCTACAGCATGGTAGCTATTCACATGAGGAATGCATGCATGAATGTGCTAAGTTTGTGACCTTGGCCTTGAGGAAAGGGGTGGGTGGGGGGGGTGGGTCATGGATTTGCTATAGCATGATAGAGTATCTTCAGATGAGCGTTCCCTGTAAAGAAACAAGTTATAAAAATATATTTACTCCAACGTTAAGTTTATGATGTTGATCTTGGAGAAAGGGATGGGGGGGGGGGGGGGGGGTGGGGGGGGGGGGGGGGTCATGGATTTGCTGTAAGACAATAGAGGATCATCAGATGAATACATGTATGAAATATCAAAGAGTTCCCTGTAACGAAACAGAAGTTACACAACATTTACCCCAACGTTAAGTTTATGAACATGCTAAGTTTGTGACCTTGGGGTAAGGGTTGGGTGGTGGGTTGTGGATTTGCTACAACATGATAGAGGGTCATCTGAGGAATGCATGTATGAAATATCAAGGCATTCCATGAAAGGAAACAGATGTTATAAGACATTTACCCCAACATTAAGTTTATGAATGTGCTAAGTTTGTGACCTGGACCTTGGTGAAAGGGGTGGAGGGTGGGTCATGGATTTGCTATAGCACAATAGAGTATCACCAGATGAATGCATGTATGAAATATCAAGGCGTTCCCTGTAAAGAAACACAAGTTATACAAATATATTTACTCCAACATTAAGTTTATGATGTTGAGCTTGGGGAATTGGGTGGGGGGGGGGGGGTAATGGATTTGCTGTAGCACAATAGAGGATCATCAGATGAATGCATGTATGAAATATCAAAGCGTTCCCTGTAACGAAACAGAAGTTACACAACATTTACCCCAACGTTAAGGTTTTAGGACGGATGGACGTACGGACGCCGGTAATACTATATACCATATACCCCCCTCACCCATTGGTGGTGGGGGGGGCATACAAATGTCATAATTACTATCTAAAGTGCGAATAAGATCTGATTCGCCACTCTGCAGGGGAATGCTATGGGATGAACTGTAACTCTGGTACGCACAGTACGAGAGGATCATAGAGTTGCAGGCTGCAACTAGAAACTGTGTAGTCATCTCCACATTCTTCCTTGTAAGTTGTATTCCCATTTGATACAGAATATACATGAGCCTATCTCTCCATACACTGCCGAACGCTTTATCAAGATCTATGAAGCTAGCGATGGTGTGTTGTTCATAATTGAATCCATTTACAGTAGCGTAACCATTTGTCGGGATTACCCCCGCATCGAGAATTTTCGTAAACCGCATGTGTCACTAATAATGGAAATGTTCACAATCAGTTTCCAGGATATTTTTGGCAGAAGACACCTATCTGTCAAATGGAGAAAAATGTTCCACATCGCTCTTGGGTATGTAATGTTTAAATCAAAATTGTTAAAATACCTTCAAAATGTTGCATTTCAGCTATTCCCACGTTTGTCCACTCGTAAACATCATTATTGAAAAGATTTACAAAGCATGGTTCTGTCAATCTGCGTTACTGGATTCTTTAGCCATTTTGAGAAGTCAAGGTCATGCATACACAGACTGGTAGCTGTCAAATTACCAGAATAGAGCTTCTCATTATAATGGGGGGTCTTATATGAAAAACAATAAAAAACTAACACAGAATTATATTTGATTACACAGATGTAGATATAAACTCTGTGTTTTTAGAAGAATTTATTGTTCTGTTGATTATAAAAATACTCAAAATAATATGCTACAGTTTGTAGATTGTTATTATCTTGTTGCTGGTATAAATCCCGCTGGTAGTAATGATTAGGGTAAAATAGCATGTACCACAACTGAAAATTAAACGTGATCTGAAAGCATCTTGCAATATGATTATTAATTAGCCTGGTGATAATAGTATTGTCATTTATGAATGGCAAAGGAAATGGTGGAAAACTGTACACTCCTCTGATAATTTACATAACCATTTTTTACACTGATCCGATGGAGCGCCGCAATACAGGACGAGAATAACCCAACAACGACAATCCAGATTCTATGGTCACAGTATATATCTACAAGCGCCTGGATGATGCGTTAACAAAATGGACGACATGGAAACAAGTGGACTTTTAGATAAATCTGGTTTCACAGCACTTTTACGATAAGTTTATTGTTTTAAAAAGTTTTGAATAATTGTTTGTATATGATTATAGCTCAAGTACATGTAACTGGCCAACGAAGGCTTATTGTCCCGAACCTATGTAAATCCACTGTATCCTGGACTGCCCATAATTCGAGATTCTAACGATCTTAAACAGTGTGCGTATTAAATAATGGAGTTGAAACATAGAAAAACTATTTACCAGCAAATAAAAAACAATGTTCTGTTTATATATTACGTTTATTGGCTTCAAAAGCATGGACAAACGCAAATGTTTACATGTAAACACGCGTGTCTGCAAATGGCTGCCATCACTGACAGCCGACAAAAGTCGAGACCTCTGACCCTGTGACGTCACAAGCACTTCCGGTGCAGGTGCTCGGTTGGAAAACACCACAAATTGTGTCTGCATTATGTATACATACCATTGCTTTCAAGGGTCGCGATACATATTGTTTCCAACTTAAATGATTAGACAAATGATTGCCAACTTGGAAAATATAATTTGCTAGATTAAACAAATAAAAGAAGTTTAAACTTGTTGGTTATAATACTTTTTTTTCAAAATTTACCAATATGAAATCTACTAATATTGCTGTTGTACTCTACATGAATTGGATATAGTTCAATAGTTTATTGCATGCACATTATTTGGCTGAACAGCAAGGCAGAAAATTGAAACATGTATTTAAAAAATAACATATTTGCTATGGCGAAATGTGGTGGGGACGGTAAGGTGGGGTGGGGGGGGGGGGTTGTTAGGTTTGTTATGTTGTTTGGTAATGTATCATACAACCCTCTAACCCTCTATTTTCTCGTTCTATCACAAGATTTACGGGTTACGTCACTTGCATTACACTTGTGCGTTCAACCGAAGCCAGATGAAAGGTCATAAATGCCAAGTTAGAAAAAATTGATTTTAAACAGGACTAATACAGCGCGATTTACCCAAATCTTACTTTTTCTACATTATATCATTAGTAATTTAGTATATCATATAATAAGCACATTTTGACCGAAAAAAGGAAGAATAAAGCACATATTTCCGCGGGAAAGCGATTAATATAGCATTATTATAAAGGGAGACAGTGACTACTGTGATCGAGACAAATTATTCATGTCTCACAGTCTCAGTTGTCTAACTTTAAGTTATCATCGATCATGATTGCATATATCGCACATACATGTATGTGGCTGTGACTGGATAAATGGGGGTTTATGGGTTTTGCGACCAGTGCAGATCCAGATCAGCCTGTGCCTCCGCACAGTCTGATCAGCATCTGCAACATTCGTCATTCAATAAATGAAACCCCAGTCATGCTTTGAACAAGCAATATAGGTTGTTACCGGGCTACAGAAGGGTGTTATAAGAACCTACACTGGTCACAAGTTTGATACGCCCCATTTATCCAGTCACAGTCACATATATTAATGCAGTATTAGTTTTAAAATATTAATAATTTATATATTTACATTATATATTAGTATATATATATATAATTATAGTAGTTGGCAGAACAGTTTTCACACACTGTCTCCTTGGATGTCAACATCAGAGAGGTTCTACTGTTTTTTTTGTATTTCAATTACCAGATGGCCGCGGCCTACATGTCGAGCCCGCCGAGGCATTTGATGGTCTCGGAGTGTATTTATTTGAAGTTTGAATTAAGGGTTGTGGAAATATAAGGTATGTAAAAGCTTTATAAAACAAATTTTAAAGTCATTTGACCTTGAACTTGGGCATGTGGGCCACGTGGGTGGGCTATAGAATGAAAATATGGAAGATAATAAATAATTATTTGAAGTTTGAAGTAAATCGGAGTAAGTATTGTGGAGATATAAGGTATGTAAAACTTTAACACACATTTCAAAGTCATTTGACGTTGACCTTGGCCATGTGGACCGCATGGGCAGGCTATAGAATGAAAATATGGATGATGAATAAGAAGTATTGGATGTTGGAAGTAAATCGGAGTAAGTGTTGTGGAGATATAAGGTATGTAAAAACTTTAACACAAATTTCAAAGTCATTTGACGTTGACCTTGGGCATGTGGACCACATGGGCAGGCTATGGAATGAACATATGGCTGACGAAAAAGAAGTATTGGAAGTTGGAAGTAAATTGGAGTAACAATTGTGGAGATATAAGATATATAAAAAGTTTAACGCAGATTTTATAATAACGCAAACTTCCAAGTCATTTGGCCTTGACCTTGGGGCACAGGGGCCGCATGAGTGGGACACATAATGATTATATGGATGATGGTCAATAAGCATACAAAGTTTCAAGCAAATCTGACTTACTGTTACAGAGATAGTAGGTATGTGAAAACTTTAACGCAAATTTTGACAGAAACTTTAACGCAAATTTCTAAGTCATTTGACCTTGACATAGGGGCACAGGGGCTGCATGAGTGGGATACAGCATGAATATATGGATGATGACTAATAAGCATATGAAGTTTCAAGTCAATGTGACTTAGGACTGCAGAGATATAAGGTATTTAACGCATATTTCAAACGGACGGACGCACGGAAGTCATTGTGATCACTATGTCTCGCTTTCCGCAAGCGGGCTCGACAAAAAAACATCATTCCCATTTAACCATTATAAAGTGGAGTATCTTTCTTGGCTTCCTAGTATAAGTTAATCGCGGTACTCTCCCTTTATTTCATACATAAATATTTCCATTTTGCATCAAAACATTAAAATGGTCACTGGTATGACCAAATTAATGAAATATATGATGTAAGTACAGTCCAAACATCGTTATTATGATGTGTATAGCTTTATTTATTAATAAATATAGTAATTACATGAAGATTTGGGTAAATCGTGCCACCCCTAATACATTACCAAACAACAAAACACACCTAAATTTTGTGTTTTCCACTAATCCCATTAACCCCCTCCATTAAAATCTGGATTTTGATAGGAAAACTTACACATAAATGAGTCTGCTTGAACACGTATGTTGTTTACATGTTTATCAATGGAGGTCACGTAATATTTGTAGGTAGAAAGGCACTAATAATGTAGGAATATGGATTTTCATTCAGTCACCACCTTATCCTATTTTTGTTTAAATTGTCACCTTTAAGCTCATCCACATCCGTCCAATGCTTCTATTTATCAGCAGATATATGCAATCTGGTCTCTTTTTTTTTGTTATTCCCAAAAATGTCTTACTCCAAAAATAGACATTACCACTTGTACCATTAAGTTGGAAACAATATGTATTGTGACCCCTGAAAGCAATGGTAAAGAATGCAGACACAATTTGTGGTGTTTTCCAACCGAGCACCTGCACCGGAAGTGCTTGTGATGTCACAGGGTCAGAGGTCTCGACCGTTGTCGGCTGTCAGCTATTTGCAAACAAGCGTGTTTACATGTAAACATTGGCGTTTTTCCATGCTTTTGAAGCCAGTAAACGACTTATACAAACAGAACATTGGTTTTTATTTGCAGGTAAATAGTTTTTCTATGTTTCAACTCCATTATTTAATATGCACGTTGTTTAAGATCGTTAGAATCTCGAATTACGGGTAGTCCAGTTTATTAGTTCTGTTTCAATCACATTTTTCTACCTTGGCAGTTGTGAACTTTCATCTAGCTTCGGTTGAACGCACACGTGTAATGGAATTGACGTAACCCGTAAATCTCGCGATAGAACGAGAAAATAAAAATGGCCTTGAATGTTTGCGACTCTCGAAGTTAGAGAGTCGTATGATATTATTGTTGTCAAGAAAGTGGTGGACCAATTCTGCAGTCACTCCGAGACGTTCAATCTTCTAAGCCTTCAGGCCAAAGTACAGTGGATATACCTAGGTTCTGGATAATAAGCCTTCGTTGGCCAGTTACTAGAGCTATAAGCATACAAAAACAATTATTCAAAACTTTTTAAAACAATAAACTTATCGTAAAAGTGCTGTGAAACCAGATTTATCTAAAAGTCCTCTTGTTTCCATGTCGTCCATTTTGTAAACTAAACATCCAGGCGCTTGTAGAAAATAGACTGTCACCTTAGACTCTGGATTTTTGTTGTTGGGTTATTCTCATCCTGTAGTGTGGCGTACCATCGGGTCAGAGTAAACTAGATGGCCGCGGCCTGCATGTCGAGCCTTGTGGCGAGGCATGGACACTAAAAAAAAAGATATAGTATAACGAAAAAACTTAACGAAAAACTTTAACCAAAAAACTTAACCAAAAACTTTAATCAAAAAACTTAACCAAAAAACTTAACCAAAAACTTTAACCAAAAACTTTAACCAAAAAACTTAACCAAAAACTTCAAAGTAATTTGACCTTGACATTGGGCACAGGGGCCGCACGGGAGTGGGGTAGAATGAAAATACAGATGATGATAAACACCCATGTGAAGTTTCAAGGTAATGGGCAAAGCAGTTGCAGAGATATAGTATAACGAAAAACTTTAACCAAAAAACTTAACCAAAAACTTTAACCAAAGAACTCAACCAAAAACTTTAACCAAACAACTTAACCAAAAACTTTAACCGGGACACACGTACGTACGTACGACTATATCGCGCTTTCCGCAAGCGGGCGCGACAAAAATGGTTATCTAAATCATCAGAGGAGTGTACAGTAAACAATTTTCCACCATTTCCTTTGCCAGACATAAACTAGATTGGTCAGTAAGCGAGGCTTACGGAATACCCCCCGCGTGGGCCCAGGTACCCCTAAAATATGTAAACATTTTGAAGTGTGTGGGCTTGTGACCTTGACTCTGGGCTTAGCGTGGGTGGCATGAACGTAAATTTGTCACAGGGTGGTAGAGGTACATTGGAGCAATGCGTGTGTGAAATGTGAAGCAGATCCGAGCAAGGAAATAGAAGTTATAACCGATTTCTCAGATGTCGAGTTTTGTAAAGAAACCAAGTATGTGACCTTGACCTCGAGATCAGGGGAATTTGTCACAGCATGATAGTAGAGCCTTAGAGGAATGCAAGCATGAAATATTAAGAATTTTCGATGAAAGAAATAGAAGTTATAATATATTTCTCTGATGTTAAGTTTTGTAAAGAGACTAAGTATTTGACCTTCACCTTGGGATCAGCGGGTCTTGGACGGTCGTGCATTTGTCACAGCATGATAGTACAACCTTAGAGGAATGCACCTTGGGATCAGCAGGGGTTGGACGGTCGTGGATTTGGCACAGCATGGTAGTAGAGCCTTAGTAGCATTGCTCAGTGGGAAAGTTCCATCATATACACAAGGGGTGTAGACAGTAGGGAACTGTCACCAACTTGTGGTCCGAGGCAAATTACAACATCACAGCCAGTATGTCCACAGTCCGGGGGCTACAATGACCAACTAGATTGGTCAGTAAGCGAGGCTTACGGATACCCCCCCCCCCCGCGTGGGCCCAGGTACCCCTAAATATGTAAAATTTTCCAAGTGTGTGGGCTTGTGACCTTCACTCTGGGCTTAGCGGGGGCGGTATGAATGTGAAAGTGAAGCAGATCCGAGCACGGAAATAGAAGTTATAACCGATTTCTCTGATGTTAAGTTTTGTAAAGAGACTAAGTATGTGATCTTGACCTTGGGATCAGCAGGGATATGTCACAGCATGATAGTAGAGCCTTAGAAGAATGCATGCATGAAATATTAAGAATTTTAGATGAAGTTATAACATATTTCTCTAATGTTAAGTGTGTAAAGAGACCATGTATTTGACCTTGACTTTGGGATCAGCGGGGGTTGGACGGTCGTGGATTTGGCACAGCATGGTAGTAGAGCCTTACAGGAATGCATGTGTGAAATATTAAGAATTTATAACAATATTTCTCTGATGTTCAGTTTTGTAAAGAGACTAAGTATTTGAGAGGCTTACAGGAATGCATGTGTGAAATATTAAAGGTATATGCCCATGCAGTAGGCACAGAATGTTCTTTATAGGAATTAAATAAGTGTATAATTATGTCACTATTCCACCAGTTACGAGTGCCCGCTATACAAATATAATCATTTATTAATTATCAAATTACTGTTAGCGACGCGCGGCGGTAACAGTCTATTTTGATAATGTGCAGGGACGACGACTTTCACATCACGGCTTGCGGTGCGCATGCGCAGTATACTATGCGCGTCAGTAGGCTTCCCAATATGTAAACAAGAATATCAACATGTCGAAACGTCCAGGACGGAAATTGTATGAAATGGCGTCGGCCAAAAAAAAGGTGAAATGTCTGAGGGACAGGCAGTACAGAGAGAGAGAGTGGTTAATATTGGCGACCAGATCACCAAATGGAAAGAGTTACGTGGAGATTTAGATTTGGACTCGAATAGAGATTTTTCTTCTCAACTTCCGATACATCACTGCGCATGTCAAAGATGTGATATGATTGATCCTGTCATGTGGCGCGTATTGGTAAAAATAGCACGAGGTCGGAAAATATCCTTTCTGGTCGCGGCATATAAAATGCGATTTAACACCAATTAACACGCGCCGTAATTAAAAATAACTCGTTAGTGGGTAGACAAATGGCTCGTATAAGGCATGACAGAAAATGAAAAGTAGTAGTACAGTGTAACCTACTGCGTGAGCATGTACCTTTAAGCATTTTAGATGAAGGAAATAGAAGTTATAACAATATTTCTCTGATGTTAAGTTTACGGACGCACACACGGACGGACAACCTGACTCCAGTATACCCCTCACAATGAGTTGTGGGGGGGGAGGGGGGGGGTGTATAATGACAATAATATTATCACAAGGCTAATAATCATAATGCAAGATGATTTCAGATCACGTTTAATTTTCATTAGTGGTACATGCTATTTTACCGCATTAATTCTGGTGCACACTACAGGCAGGATTTATACCAACAACAAGATAATAACAATCTACAAACTGTAGACTAATATTCTGAGCATTTTTATAATCAACAGAACAATAAATTATATTAAAAACACAGAGTTTATATCTACATCTGTGTACTCAAATATAATTCTGTGTTAGTTTTTTTATTGTTTTTCATATAAGACCCCCCAGTATAAGGAGAAGCTCTATTCTGGTAATTTGATAGCTACCAGTCTATGTTTACATGACATTGACTGCTCAAAATGGCTAAAGAATCCAGTGACGGAGACCGACAGAACCATGCTTTGTAAATCTTTTCAATAATGATGTTTACGAGTGGACAAAAGTGGGAATAGCTGAAATACAACATTTTGAAGGTATTCTAACAATTTTGATTGAAACCTTACATAACCAAGGGCGATGTGGAATATATTTCTCCATTTGAGACATAGGTATCTTCTGCAAAACATGTCTGGGAAACTGACCGTGAAAGTTTCCGTGATTAAGATAAATGGGGTTTACGAAAATTCCCGACGCGGGGGTAATCCCGACAGGTGTTTTCCAACCAGGCACCTGCACCAGAAAAGCATATGAGGTCATAGGGTCAGAGGTCGCGACCTTTCACGGTACACTGGAGGCGGCCATTTGTAGACGAGCGTGTTTTGAAAGTAAACAATGGCATTTCTCCGTGCTTTTGAAGCCAGTAAACGCAATATATATACAGATAATTGGATTATATTTGCATCTAACTAATAAAAAAGGTTTATACTCTATTATTTATTACGCATGTTGTTTAATATCGTTAGTCTCGAATTATGAGCAGTCCAGGAAACAACATTTTGAAGGTATTCTAACAACTCTGATTAAAACCTTACATGACCAAGGGCGATGTGGAATATTTTTCTCCATTTGACAGATAGGTGTCTTCTGCAAAAAATGTCTGGGAAACTGACTGAAAGTTTCCCTGATTAAAGACAAATGCGGTTTACGAAAATTCCCAACACTGGGGTAATCCCGACAAATGGTTACGCTACTGTAGACACTCTCGTAGTATGATGGTGGGTCTAGTTTTCGGGGTATTAACAAGTTCATCAACTAGCGATTTATAAAACATCATATGAGCTAACTTGTCAGTTCAATCTAATGATAAACATTTATTTCAATCTTTCTTGCCTTCAAAATAAGATTGTTGTTAGATTAAAATCCGCGTCAGCACGTTTAGCAACACAGGAGTCAGCCATCTTGAATCTCGACTTATGGTTGGTGTTGTCGGGGTATGTTCCGAAAGTGTCGATAAATCTGTTAATTCGTCCCGAGTTTTCATTGGCTGTTGATCATCTCACGGATGAATGAGGCACAGTGAAGGAAAATTTGAAACGTTTCTGTTATTTATGATTTTAACAATATTAAAGACCAGATTAATGGCGGACGTAGGTAGAAACTCAAGGTAGGTTCGTGAACAAAATTACCTAAATTCCTAAAATGGCAAAAATTACCAGTATTTAGTCAAAACACTGGATTTGGTGGCATTTTAAAGGACTTAATGTACGTCAAGTCATGCTTATTTTAATCACCTGAAGTGAAGCACATCGCGACTGCACACATGTCTATATCCTCTTTGGATGTATCTTCGGGGCCCTAGTACATGCCTTTTACAGAGAGCGGAGTATAGATGAACATCAGCAAACATTATGAATACAAATGAAACCTGTAACACCATGTAAATAATGTGCAACAACAAAAAAATATTAAAAACAAAAGTCGGTGTAAGAAACGTACCTTCTAGATGTCGGCCATTGTGATCTAAATCAGCTAGGAGCTTTCTCCTATCTTCGTGTTTTAAAGTTCTATATCCCGCCTGTATCGGTGCACCCACTTCAGAGTGTAGTTTGTAGTGTTGTATGAATGAAAATTGTGTCTGGTTTCCAAATCACAGTATTTCTTCAAAAACACAGTTCAGTTAACATAATTTTGGTTAAAATTTTTATCAAGGGATCTTTTTTTTTATACCATTTTTATAGATTTTTTATATAGTCAGATTTGGAAGGAATCTCTATAATGATAGATAACATAATTGTTTCTGTGAAAATCGACAGTGAAAATAGACACTAAACATAATTGTCGACTCGAGCATCTAAGTCACTCTGATCAAAATGTCACATGACCAGTTGTCAAAGACGCTGAAAGTAAAATTGGAGCTAGATTTTTCCAAATAAAACGAAAAATAACATGGTAAATTACTTTGTGTCAATCGATTTGATAAAAATATTTCACCTTAAAAAGTAGTTTTAACACTAAAATTGAATTCAAATACCTGTTTGTTTTCTCATTTTCTTCCTTGGGTAGTGACAGCGTACTGTTTACTTCCGGATTGAATGAAAGGTGACGTCATAAAAGTCGCGAGCTGCATTTGCGCGTGAATAAAAGAAAAGCCCCGAAGTTAGTGCAAGCTCTGAAGATAGGAGAAAGAGGGATAAATTACAAAATATGTGAATACCCCGAAAATTCCGACTACCCCGAAAACGGGTGTCAGAGGTTCCGTCAACTGGAGGTTTTGTCAACTCGGCGTCCGGTTCGCCAATTAGGCAATTAAGAGTAAAACTCGATAATGACCGGCACGTGCCATACAATTGATCAGATAATTGATGGTCATTAAGTGGACATTAATGACAGATATTTGTTACAATTTTAAAGTATATTTAGTTGTATATGGGCATTTAATGGCAGATATACGATGTATATGGACATTTAATGGCATTTTAAAGTATCTTTAGGTGTATATTTTGTGTATTTGTATAATTGTATATGTAGCCGGACTGATTTCGGGTCTATTTGTCTATACATAGTTTTGTCCATTGTTCACCCTTTTCGTATTTTAAGGCCTTTTCGTATTTTATACCCTGGTGAGTTGTTTTTCCTTTCTGCACAAGAATTTTACAAACCTTTCACTTCGACATACTTCCCCGCCAAATTACGTACCGCGACATATAATCACCCGCTTCTGCAGCATTTGTCAGCCATCATTTGTCAGCCATCACCAGATATCCTGGACTGCTCATAATTCGAGACTAACAATATTAAACAACATGCGACGATGCGTAATAAATAATAGAGTATAAACCTTTTTTATTAGTTAGCAAATACAATCCAATTATCTGTATATATATTGCATTTACTGACTTCAAAAGCATGGAGAAATGCAATTGTTTACTTTCAAAACACGCTCGTCTACAAATGGCCGCCTCCAGCGTACCGTGAAAGGTCGCGACCTCTGACCCTATGACGTCATATGCTCTTCCGGTGCAGGTGCCCGGTTGGAAAACACCACAAATTGTGACTGCATAATGTATCATTGCATTCAGGGGTCACGATACATATTGTTTCGAACTTAAATGATTAGACAAACGATTGGAAAATATAATTTGCTAGATTAAATAAATTAAACAATATGAAGTTTCAACTTGTTGGTTTTAATACTTTTTTAAAGTGGTAATGTCTATTTTTGGAGTAAGACATTTCAATCCCTTCTGCATGTGGTACTCGTCCACAATGGGAATAACAGAGACCAGATTGCATATATCTGCTGATAAATGGAGGTATTGGACTGATGTGGACGAACTTAAAAGTGACAATTTAAAAAAAATAGGATAAGGTGATGAATGAATGAAAATCCATATTCCTACATTATTAATGCCTTTCTACCTACAAATATTACATGACCTCCATTGATAAACATGTAAACAACATACGGGTTCAAGCGAACTAATTTATGTGTATGTTTTCCTATCGAAATCAGGGGGTTAATGGAGGGGGTTAATGGGATTAGTGGAAAACACAACATTTAGGTGTCTTGTGTTGTTTGGCAATGTATTAGTCCTGTTTAAATCAAATTTTTCTAACTTGGCATTTGTGACCTTTCATCTGGCTTCGGTTGAACGCACAAGTGTAATGGAAGTGACGTAACACGTAAATCTCGCGATAGAACGAGAAATAAAAAATGGCCTCGAATCTGTGCGGCTATCGAAATTAGAGGATCGTATGATACACAATCTGATCAGGGCCGGAGCGGCCACCACGGCGTTGCCGTGGCATTATTTTGGCCTGTTTTTTCTCTGTCAGCTTCATGCGTTGAATATCCAATTTTGAGGGTCTAAGTGGAATTTTTCCCGCTAAAAAGGCTGCCGTGGCATTATTTTACACACCGCTATGGGCCTGCTGTTGAATAGAAGACATACGTTAGCATATCGTTTTACTTGATGAAAGTGCGAAAGTCAATTAGCCGATTTGTGATAAATACCATTCAACTATAATCGCCTAATTGACGAACCGGTAACCAGTTGATGGAACCACTCGACTTTTCACTCTATTTTGCCTAATTGATGAAACCTCCAGTTGACGGAAGCTCCTGAATCCCCCCGAAAACTGGCGTCTCGACCATATATTTCATCAGTCTTCTTGTAAATGTTCACCAATTAGATCACTCACCTGTATTTTAAAAAAATATTGCTGAAAAAAAGATGTTGATAGGAAAGATAGACATAAATCATGTGACATTGTCATTAATACATTATTTGATCACCTTTCCATGAGCAATCAAGTCCGACAACTTCCTCATTGCCTCTTGCTTCCGTTCCATGACTCTGGATTTACGCAATGCTTCATTATGGTAAGCCGTTCCTGCCATTTCAACTATCTTTTACTTGTTATGCCTTGAACACAGCTGGATTAACTGGACAACAAATTACAAATGAAAAGAAAAGAGAAAGCATTCCGGCTGAAGCAGCATAATGTTCCTAATAGCAACACGCATGCGCCACAGTCAATATTGAATACGAATACATCGCTAAAATGTTTTTCCCGCAAATTTTAATTTATTTGTTTCGAAGCCATTTTTGTTGAAAATATTAATATTTTTGAAAGAGAATTTAATTATATTTGTTAGCAAATTTAGATTAAATAAAAATATTTCATACGCAACTAAATGGTAAAAATAGGCCCCTGTCAAGAACATGCATAGTTAAAACTAAGGTACAAATTTTGGCATTTTTCCGTTATTTTTTTTATGACCAACTTGTAAAATGATGTATATCTAATTTTTAGTATCATTCATCTTTTGAGTTATTACATTCACCTTTTCAAAATATGTTAACAGCAGTGTTCAATAGAAGTATGCTTTTACCCACGGGGTTTTCATTTATAAATCAATGGGGCGCCAGTAACATGCGCGGAATTTTTTTCTTCAGACCACATCTGCGCAAACGTGCATGTGCGAGAAGAAAAATTGACATCCACAGAAGAAATTCATTTATTCGATATATTGGTCCAAGCACAAAATCTTTCTCATGTATATTTAAATATCATAACCCACTAACTTCATTAATAATCCAAGGTAAACGTTTGATACATAATTCGTGTTATTTACGTTTAAATTCCGTTTCCCATATAAAGAGTTACCCCACCTCCCTAAAATAAAAGTTGAAAGGGAAACCAAAACGGAGAAAGTAAATACATCGAGAGAAATAGAGAAAAACTAACGTAAAAATACGCTATGTTAACTTCAGCCATGTGTACCTATGGGAGATTTTTGGTTGGAGTTGGATAATGTGATTCTGACTGAGTGTACTTTTTCAGGTGACTGATCTGCCATGCCCATGGTCCAGGTGGTGGGTCTTTGAACGGACGTGGACAATTTAATTTGTTAATCCATTTTAATTTATCGGATATTGCCTGTGACGTCGCACCCACTTACAGAATATGTCATTGGCCCTCGGAGGTTCAATCCTCGCCTATCTACATTGCTTGGCCCTAAATGATACTCTTTTGTGTTGATGTGCTGTTAAGCACCATTCCATTCAATCCTCGCCCTAGGCGTGAATAATATTTGCGTAGTATTTCCATCTCACTGGTAGCATGAACCAACAGGAACGATAACTCGCGACGGTATGAATTGCGCCTGCGCAAAACCTGGCTCCAGATTTGTGGAATTTAATGGGTGCAAACTCTGTCTGAAAGCTCTTTTCTGATTTGGTTCTGACACTGGGAATAACCCAATGAGAGAAGTTAATACATTAATCTGCTAGAACATCCTATTTTCAGTTGATTACTCGCGCATTTGCATAAAAATAATACAGTTTGAAAAGTTTGCTTACGGTAAAAATTTAGTAGGAGAGGTGTTGTACATCGTCGTTTGGTAATGGGAACAACCATCCATACCTTTGTTAGTGTAAAATACCGAATATTGGAAAAAATACCGAAAATGGACGTAAAATGTTGAATTTGGAAGTTTAACAACCCGATGTGACTGTTTCCGAGCGCTCACGGAAATAAACGAAAATTTACGATCGAAATCCAAGATGGCGACGTTTACAAACTTTTAAACATGTATACCTTCACAATACAAGCAATTCTACATGAATTTTAGTAATTTGGGGAAATATATCCTATAATCAATGCCTCCTATATATAGACCTGTAGTATTGAGTAGTAATTGTTGCAAATGTTTAAATATTTTTTTTGTAACTTCGTCCTCGTACCACTTCGGACCCGTTTCATACGGGTCACTGGAATTACCGGAAACCTATTTTTTACCGAAAACCACCTAAATACCGGAAACCCTTGTAAATCACTATATAATAACATAAATATGTGTTTGTTGTGTGATAAATGGTTTGTTTACTATATTATGAGATATATATGCACTAATTACAAACTATTTGTATGCAATAAAATGAGTTTGGATCATCTTGTTTGGTGTTTAATTCCAAATTCCAAACGACTGAAATTTACCGGAAACACTTGCAATTAAGAATGGACAGTACTAAAAGTCTGTTCATCACAAATAATAGATAATAGTAAACATTCTAGAAATATTCTAGCTAACAGAGTATCTAAACTGGTGATAAAGATTGTACAACTGGTTTAACATTAACTGCACATATTCCGCTTTATAGGCAACAGGTTGTCCTATTCGCTACACCACGCTGCATAGTAAAAATGTGCGTAATAGCATTTACAATTCGCACACTAAAATATAGAAAAAACCTGCAGGGCATTGACATTCATACTTCGCTATATTGTTATTGATAGACTATACTCCAATATGACACGAAAATATCACATACTCGCCTAATAAAGTGTTGATTAGCAAAATTCAAAGGTCACTCTCGCACGAAGCAGAAAGTAAACTGAGCATCTTCAATATGGCGGGAGATGGATCACACATGACTAGCATGTGACATCTATTTATAATTATCGGGGTCACAGTTTTGAGGCCCGAGACGGCTCGCGCGTAACGCGATACCGACTTTTTGTATAGATATCGCATCGTCAAATTACAGGTGTGCGTCAAATGAGAAACGCCATGGGATTTTGAACTTTCGGGACATCTGCGTAATTTCAATAAATACATGTAGAAAAATTAGATCTAGATTTACAATAGTTTTCTTTAGTAAAGTACAATGACAATTTTTTCAACTTCTGTCGTCATTTACGGAAAATAATTATATTGGGTTATTCCAATTTTTATAAGTACCCCCCTATGGAAGAGACTTACCTACGGAAATGAACCCCCTTGCACCCGCCCTGCTCCTGGCAAAAAAAAAAGAGAAGAAAATCTACAATTCTCGAATAATTGAATGATTTTTTTCGTGGCCTAGGTGTCAGGAAATCGCATCTGCGGCGATCTGGCATTTAAAAATTTCCTGGGGGAGCACCCCCAGACTTTACGATCGCATCGAGCTTCGCGCTCGCGGAGGTCTAGACCTGCAATTATTTCTGTATCCGCGTCGGCGATGACTATCTGTGCGGAATTCTGTTAATAATCAGTGACACGTACGCGTGTCTAGCTACAATCAAATCGATGCCGCCGGAGGTCATTAATAGTTCGGCATAACAAACAACTTATCCGATGATTTGACCGGAGGCAAATAGGGAAGTGGACTTTGGGACAGGTGTATTCTGAATTCAACGAAGCCACACCTATTTGCTGATTGGCCCCGTGCAGGCACCGGGGCGGGATCAACTGATCCTGAGAATAGTGCTGCAGTAGCCATTGCTTGTCGTAAAAGGTTTACCCCCCTCGGACAGGTGGATACGGGACACGACCCCGTTGACCCGTCCGCGTGTAGACTCCCTGAGGCTTGTACTTCTATGTCAGAAAAGCGGACCTTAAACCCTATTCACTCACTCACTCTATGCTGATTGGTTGAATCCATTTTGTTTATCTGTCCTATCTGTAAGCAAAATAAGGGGAAGTTTGTCATGCAGTGACGGCTGCAAAAACTGGCTGTCCGGAATATGAAATCCGTAAAAGAACGCCATATTCTGGTCGGATTACTGTGAAATTTGTTTTATTTGATATATAAATGATGAATACATAAGCGTATCGCGAAAACAGAATCTCCTTTAAACCCCTTTCTTGCTCAACTTTTGGACTACAGAATTTAAAATTGTACAAGTATGTAATTAAGATTTAAAATGCATTGAAAATATAAAGTGTTTCAATTTCATTACGACATACCGAGGCCTCAATCAGTAATTTATAGTATTTTAATGATTCGGACGCTAGCAAGCTCGGACCAAAACCGTTTCGGGACAACCTTGCTATTTTTTACTATGCGTAATCAACATCTACGCGAAAGTTTTTTATCACATATGAACCTTTCGCATGCTCGCTGTTAATATATCATTAAGTTTAAACTTGGGACAAACAAATCAAACATAAATAACGAATCTGTTACGGTCCGAAACGCCCTTGAAGTTATATATAGATCAGCAGGATGGAAAGTATACTGACACCGGGCAATGTAAGAAGAACTGGCGATCCAGAGTAAATTTCTCAATTTATACATTAAATTGCTGTGTAGAACCATTTTTATGAATTATTACTTGTGTCACATGTATATATGGTTTATAAGGTATAACGTACTTCACGCACATTTACAAATACAACTACGTCATAACTCTTTATGTAGTGCAATGTAATGAAATGTAATTAGAGTTATGTACTCCGAACAAGTTTAACATATTCTGTGAAGTTACACTACAATACACAGTGGCATGATTAACGCCTTTAGGCGGCGATATTCGCTAAAGTACACAAATACGCGTACAATATACAGATTGTATCGGGATGTACAATGGTCACAAACTGATCATTATCTCGAACAGTATAGATGAATGGACTGTGTATGTATATGTTGTGGGTGCGTGCCATCTCTAAGGCCAGCATTAAATAATGATCATGAAATTTTTATTCATACCTATAAAACACTTCTAATTGTCGCACCAGGGTGACACCGAGCTAGTCTACTGAAGGGACGGAACACCAAGCACGTTGTGGACAGAGACAACAAGGTATATTTTTACAAGTATGATATATTTACATAAATGATAAACACAAACAATAGATGAATATGTCGGTACGGACAACGTCCCCTTGCACAACCAAGGCACATCCTCGATTCTGGAACAGGTAGGTAAAGTCAAAAGTAAACGTCATCATAATCTGGATAAATATCCAATGTTAGAGATCATCTAAACAACTCCGGCTTCCGCCATGATGGGAATGACGTTATAATAATCGTAAAGTTACTGGTTCTTAGGAGATACTGAGCCTACTTGGGCGGATGGGGTCCATAACGCATCGGTGAACGTCCCTATCGATTCTTCACGTCCTTTGACGGAATGACGTCACCGGAATATGCCCCACTCGATTACGCCCTTGGTCCACGCGGAACAGAGTCCCCGCTAACACACGGTGTCGTGTCGTGGACTCCAGAATAAGTAAATAACTCTTGTGTTGCGTACTGAATTACGCAGACACAAAGTAGGGACGTGCCGTCGCTCGTTGCTGACTGGCTGGTGTACTGGCTGGCTGGGACTACAAAACACCAACAGTGTTGTTACCAGAATGTAACGTGTTATAGTCTCAATAATAGTCACAGTAGTGCACATGAAATCAATATCATGATTGCATGGCAATACTAAACATCATCATATATTACAATGATGAAACATGATAAATTGCAATGTACACACAGATATTTTCACTAATTGGAAGAAGGGGGCTGATGGAATTCATAAATCGGAAAATGCGATATTACACATTAATGAACAGCCACTATATCTAGTGTACCCAACGATATACCTCTTCACAGCCGTACATGTGAATACAGACGTCATTCACAGTTATTTACCATTAGTAAACAAACATTTGATTGCGACAGGCCTTACTTTGACCAGACTGCCCGTGGACAACTGCGCTAACTTAATAAAGAGCAACTGTGCCAAGTATTCTCCTGTGCAGATTCACAGTATTACATTACATTACATTACTAATAATAAACACTGTATACTCTAATCAGACTGTAGGATTCCACAGGCTGACCCAAAGCATCAGTGATTGAAACAAATTATACTTCACATCATGTCCTTATTGCAGCTTACTGATGTATAAATCAGTGCATTTAGAGCAGAACTGTCTGATCGGCCCATCTTGGTCGCAATAGCATTTACAATATTTACAGCACATAATACGACTTAATAAAATGAATGTACAGACGACTGGGTTAGGAGTTAACATGTGTTTCCCCATAGAGTAATGAAAGTCGTCCAGAAAATTCAATTTACAATTGTGACATGTTAAAATTGGCAATATTCTCATGTATTGTACAGGGCGCAGACTGATATTCGATTGAATCGTAACATAAAATGCATGGCTAATATTAGTGAACATTTCAATCGAGTTCGCCCTTCGTTTTACAAATACAATAAATTGCTAATGCAATTAGTCAGAGTGACATGCAACAAAAACACATGAGAATAATATGGCATTACAATACTCACGGAATGCTCCCACATGCCAGTCCTGTAATCGTTATTATTTACACGTAAGCACGACGAATTAATGAATCAATAATATTTGATTAAGGGAGATAATCTACCTCAGCGGATACATGCCATACGGCTTTTATTGACCAAGCGTTTGGTCGAAACGGGGCCAAATAACTCAGGTAAATTAAATAGTGCAGTATTATCGAGGATACGATAAGACTGCGTAGAATTGCCGGTCTTGGCAAGATTCAGACTTAAATGGCAGCATTAGAAAGTAACAACATATGTACTCACCAATTCCTAGTGAAAAACTTGCGCTCCAATGTCACAAGAATGAAATTGAATGTCCGACTGATAATATATGGTGCTACAACGAATATATACCCCCACCCTAGTGCATGACTATCCCATGTAGTCTGCTTGTCAATGTAAAACTTATGTGCCCACATTTAGCTTACAATTTTACGTAAGTGGACCAATGATCTGACAGTCAGTCTAGCTCATGAGATATCTGGTGAATTAGTCTGAAATAGAGGTGCAACGATACGATCAAACCCGTATTGCGATATATTGCGATACAACAAACCCATATTGCGATACGTATTGCGATATACCATGTATGAACAAATAATAATAAAAACAAACAGGCGATAAGGAACAGTCTTTATTGTTTATTATTGTCATGAGAACACATCAAAACACTGTGTGGGTCAGGACTTTGCCCAGAAACGGTTGACATTAATGATTATTTCTGGACGAGAGGAAATTAGGACGAGACGAAATTAGGGGAAAGTGATCAAAATCATATTTTCCCTGATTTTTTCTTACTTATAGTTATCGCGTAACTGTATAGCGTATATTGCTAGCCATAAGTCTACCCGCCCCACAAGTCGAGGCACGAAAATGAGCCCAAAAAATCAGTCTTGAGCCAAGTCGCGGCCCATAAGTCGACTACTGAAAATTCGTCGGCTACTGGGTGCAGGCGAAATTAGGTCATGAATCGCCTGTATTGCTTGCTTGGCTACGTTTTGTGCTTTCTGTAGTTTGTTTGAAGCAAATATGCTTCGCATAAACGTAGAAAATATATAATTTATGCTTACTGTACTATATTTATCGACTGTCACCCCCAGTGAAATGTAAAGGTCGTGTTTGAAACATTTTAATACACACATGTTCAATCGATGTGTTGTAAAAATTGGCTGTTACGTGAATTGGACAAACTTCATAATAAACTAGTTAATTAGTTGCAATAATGTTGTTTTTTTTATTGCAATAATACTTGTGTACAAGCATAAACAACATTAACTGCTACAGAGACAAACTAATTGTATTTCTAGCAAGTAAACAATGATAATAGCAACTGGTCACAAATATTAGGAGGTAAATGGAACAGGCGTTACCTGGCAATTGCACAGCTGATCGGGTTAATGACCGGATACAGTGGCTTGTTTGATTTCAAGTCTGAATTGACTGGTGATATGGTGATGTGTGCAGTGCTTTTCTCTCATTTTTTGGCTGTGACGGGAGAAATGGGGCTTATGATATTTGCGACCAGTGTAACTGCTGATCAAATTGCACATCCATTTAGCATGACAACATTCTATTTTGCTTGTAGCAAATGTAGTAGATTGTAGAATTTGAAAATAAATTGTAGAATTTGAAGAAAAAAAAAATCTTTATTTCATCTGAAAAGTATATGTTGTTACCACCCATTTGAACCTCTTTAACTGTGTACATAAATATCGTTTATGAACTTGGATGTGCATAAATTCTATATATTTACTTAATACCAAACTGAATTATCATAAAAATCGGGTTACGTTAACATCGATTGGAAAAAGTTGCAAAAGGACGAAACTACATAGGTACGAAATCGCCAAAATTGTCCGTGATATTTACAGACTTTTTCATGTTTTCTGACAATAGAGTTAGTCATATTTGGTTGAAATAAACAGTTAGTAATGTAATACACAATACTTGTTTTCGGCATAAAAGGATTGCATTAGAATATATTGATTTCAGTTTTAATTCTTTCACACTTTTCGGTGAAAAAGAAAGTTGCAATCATTGGCAGAAGCATCCGCTGTGTAGGCCACGACTCGGTTCGTCAGGTGGCGCTTTCAGTGGGTATACCCACAATCGTAGCTGACGATTGGAAGCTATTTTTATTTCGGAAATGGTATCCCACAAAGCGTCATAAGCTGACAAAAATGTGTGTAGACAACTATGAAATTTGTTTGCCACCGTGCGACCCAGCTTATAATGTTTACCAGCCCGACCCAGAAACGACTCGCATCCGGCGCACGTTAAAACACGTGTTTGCATGTGTTTGTTTGTCTGGTTGAGAGTATTCGGAGGGAGTTAACTCTACCTCGTTCATGATCAATCGCTGATAGATATATTGCCGACGTCTTTCGCAACAGTAACCTGTCAATCATGCCACTAAGGGCCGCCTTTACTTACCAGCGATTGGCTATAGTGTATAAATAACTTCGCCACGAGAATAACACGTGTTTTGAACTGACAATTATAGTAGCCAGAAGCAAGGTTTGGCTAGGGGATTATTGAAACTATCGACCCGTGACTTTTATTGTCACAGCGGGTAGGCATGATTTTAATGATTCGCATAATGATGTGATACAAATTTGGTCAAACAATCGGGTGTCGTAAAATAAATGGTATTGTAAACAGTTCGACAGACCTGCAATTAGCGAGATTTAGGTCACTGGGTGGGAAATGAACCCAGTACGGTTTACACACGGAATTTGCTGTAAAACTTCCAGATGTGTTGGACGTCCGAGATTACCCACTACATGTATTGGTCGTCTAATTGTGGCGTGTTTATTACAAATATTGACTTCTGTCATAATACAAATTGTGTTTTGAATGATTTTGAACAATTTTACACAATTATTTTAACACAAGATAGCGACCGAGTATATGGTGTAAATATCGCGATAAGCGAAAACCGTACCGCGATACGTATCGTCAGGATGACATCGCAATATACCGGTATACCGGTATATCGTTGCACCACTAGTCTGAAATACTTCAGTCATAAATAGGTATGACTTACTAGGTAATTAGGCTAGCATCTAAGTCTGCATATACAGTGTAGATCACCCAGATACGACCAGTGCAAAATCCAATACTGGTGGTCCGTGCGCGGTTTTCGGATAAAGCGCTATTCTCTCCAGCGGTGTACTCCACGGGCGATATTTCACACACCAATACCTATTCGACCGTCTTGTACTAGAATATTCGATTATTGCTCTAGACTATGTGACCCGTGTTACAATTCATGGATGATAAAGAATATAGTCGACTACGATTCGTGACACTAATGTTAAGCTATTTGTGTGTAAGTCCCAACTCTTTGTGGGGGTATTATGAT
The DNA here is from genome assembly GCA_029237695.1 of Conchocele bisecta. Lineage (NCBI taxonomy): Eukaryota > Metazoa > Mollusca > Bivalvia > Lucinida > Thyasiridae > Conchocele > Conchocele bisecta. Next base: position 129,433,223 of record CM055267.1, read on the forward strand.
CACTCGTGTGATGGTTCTAGTTTTAAATTGTTACCTGTATGGCTGCCGTTGTTTTGATACCGCCTACAACCGTGTTCAAATGTACAAGCGCGTGCCGTTTGCCCATGGCTTATGTTATAGTGTACGAATTTAATGGACTGAATGGCAAACAGTATAAACCCTGACTGAACCATGCAGATGCATTGTCCAATCTGGGACTAGACTGGTTGCAGGTAGTTGATGATTTACCATTCTTTGTTCATAAGGAATCAGGTCATGAACTCTGAGAAATCTCCAGTCGGCAGGAACCAGACACCCTTAATGGGCTAAATGCCCTGGTCAAATAGCTTGGGGTCACACACAATGAATGCAGGTTCGCTGTTGCAATGCTTAATTATTGTCTGCAATTGTTATTGTGCAATTCATATAATCATGTGTGGGCGGCAGGTGGGAGCATGCGATGGGTAATTTAACGATCGGGGTTCCTCCTTACCGGAATCCCGACTGGCGACCTGGTTTGGCCGTTACATACGTCTTTGGCATTTTGTATGTGACAGTTGAATCTGGTTATACCCCTTATAAGAGTAATCCTACCGGTATTACTTTTAAATAGGGGAAGGGGCCAAGTGACTTTGGTGCGGTATGGACCTGGCACCAGGTCGGGTTATTCTAACTTCAGGGCTGAATATGTTTTATCTCGATGTAAATATTCCGTTCTGATTTTAGGATTTTCCCCCCAATGCAGCAGGTTAAAACGGGATCGAACCTGTTTGCCCGGCCTTACATGACCTTAGCTGTTGATTGGCCGTTAAACACCAATAATCAAAACAAACTAGAAAAAGTTGATGGCGCGCCATCGCAATATACCCACTTTCCCCAAATGCTAAGTCCGAAAGGGGGAGGTAATCCATGATGGAGGGTCGGATAAAAAATCCGAATTCACTTTGCGCATCAGCACATCAAAACGAAGCTACGAACCAAATATCAGACGCGTAGGTATTAAGGTGAAAAAGTTTTTCCAGTTACAAGGAAAAAATGGGAAATTCTGAGTGCGAAAGGGGGAGATAATCCATGATGGAGGGTCGGATGAAAAATCCGAATTCACTTTGCGCATGTGCACATGATAACGAAGCTACATAGCAAATACGAGGCGCGTAGGTATGAAGGTGAAAAAGTTTTTCGAGTTACAAGGAAAAAATGGGAAATTCTGAGTCGGAAAGGGGGAGGTAATCGATGATGGAGGGTCGGATCAAAAATGGAAATTCACTTTGCGCATTTGCACATGATAACGAAGCTACATAGCAAATATGAGGCGCGTAGGTATGAAGGTGAAAAAGTTTTTCGCGTTACAAGGAAAAAATGGGAAATTCCGAGTCCGAAAGGGGGAGATAATCCATGATGGAGGGTCGGATGAAAAATCCGAATTCACTTTGCGCATCTGCACATGATAACGAAGCTACATAGCAATGAGGCGCGTAAGTATAAAGGTGAAAAAGTTTTTCGAGTTACAAGGAAAAAATGGGAAATTCTGAGTCCGAAAGGGGGAGATCATCCATGATGGAGGGTCGGATGAAAAATCCGAATTCACTTTGCGCATCTGCACATGATAACGAAGCTACATATCAAATATCAGGCGCGTAGGTATGAAGGTGAAAAAGTTTTTCGAGTTACAAGGAAAAAATGGGAAATTCCGAGTCCGAAAGGGGGAGATAATCCATGATGGAGGGTCGGATAAAAAATCCGAATTCACTTTGCGCATCAGCACATCAAAACGAAGCTACGAACCAAATATCAGACGCGTAGGTATTAAGGTGAAAATGTTTTTCGAGTTACAAGGAAAAAATGGGAAATTATGAGTCGGAAAGGGGGAGGTAATCGATGATGGAGGGTCGGATCAAAAATGGGAATTCACTTTGCGCATGTGCACATGATAACGAAGCTATATAGCAAATATGAGGCGCGTAGGTATGAAGGTGAAAAAGTTTTTCGAGTTACAAGGACAAAATGGGAAATTCTGAGTCCGAAAGGGGGAGATAATCCATGATGGAGGGTCAGATGAAAAATCTGAAGTCACTTTGCGCATCTGCACATGATAACGAAGCTACATACCAAATATCAGGCGCGTAGGTATGAAGGTGAAAAAGTTTTTCGAGTTACAAGGAAAAAATGGGAAATTCTGAGTCCGAAAGGGGGAGATAATCTATGATGGAGGGTCGGATGAAAAATCCGAATTCACTTTGCGCATGTGCACATGATAACGAAGCTACATAGCAAATATGAGGCACGTAGGTATGAGGCGCGTAGGTATGAAGGTGAAAAAGTTTTTCGAGTTACAAGGAAAAAATGGGAAATTCCGAGTCCGAAAGGGGGAGATAATCCATGATGGAGGGTCGGATGAAAAATCCGAATTCACTTTGCGCATCTGCACATGATAACGAAGCTACATAGCAAATATGAGGCGCGTAGGTTTGAAGGTGAAAAAGTTTTTCGAGTTACAAGGAAAAAATGGGAAATTCTGAGTGCGAAAGGGGGAAATAATCCATGATGGAGGGTCGGATGAAAAATCCGAATTCACTTTGCGCATGTGCACATGATAACGAAGCTACATAGCAAATATGAGGCACGTAGGTATGAGGCGCGTAGGTATGAAGGTGAAAAAGTTTTTCGAGTTACAAGGAAAAAATGGGAAATTCCGAGTCCGAAAGGGGGAGATAATCCATGATGGAGGGTCGGATCAAAAATCCGAATTCACTTTGCGCATCTGCACATGATAACGAAGCTACATAGCAAATATGAGGCGCGTAGGTTTGAAGGTGAAAAAAGTTTTTCGAGTTACAAGGAAAAAATGGGAAATTCTGAGTGCGAAAGGGGGAGATAATCCATGATGGAGGGTCGGATGAAAAATCCGAATTCACTTTGCGCATCTGCACATGATAACGAAGCTACATAGCAAATATGAGGCGCGTAGGTATGAAGGTAAAAAAGTTTTTCGAGTTACAAGGAAAAAATGGGAAATTCTGAGTCCGAAAGGGGGAGATAATCCATGATGGAGGGTCGGATCAAAAATCCGAATTCACTTTGCGCATCTGCACATGATAACGAAGCTACATATCAAATATCAGGCGCGTAGGTATGAAGGTGAAAAAGTTTTTCGAGTTACAAGGAAAAAATGGGAAATTCCGAGTCCGAAAGGGGGAGATAATCCATGATGGAGGGTCGGCTAAAAAATCCGAATTCACTTTGCGCATCAGCACATCAAAACGAAGCTACGAACCAAATATCAGATGCGTAGGTATTAAGGTGAAAAAGTTTTTCGAGTTACAAGGAAAAAATGGGAAATTCTGAGTCCGAAAGGGGGAGATAATCCATGATGGAGGGTTGGATGAAAAATCCGAATTCACTTTGCGCATCTGCACATGATAACGAAGCTACATACCAAATATCAGGCGCGTAGCTATGAAGGTGAAAAAGTTTTTCGAGTTACAAGGAAAAAATTGGAAATTCTGAGTCCGAAAGGGGGAGATAATCCATGATGGAGGGTCGGATAAAAAATCCGAATTCACTTTGCGCATCAGCACATCAAAACGAAGCTACGAACCAAATATCAGACGCGTTGGTATTAAGGTGAAAAAGTTTTTCGAGTTACAAGGAAAAAATGGGAAATTCTGAGTGCGAAAGGGGGAGATAATCCATGATGGAGGGTCGGATGAAAAATCCGAATTCACTTTGCGCATGTGCACATGATAACGAAGCTACATAGCAAATATGAGGCACGTAGGTATGAAGGTGAAAAAGTTTTTCGAGTTACAAGGAAAAAATAAAAAAAAAGGAAATTCTGAGTCGGAAAGGGGGAGGTAATAGATGATGGAGGGTCGGATCAAAAATGGGAATTCACTTTGCGCATGTGCACATGATAACGAAGCTACATAGCAAATATGAGGCGCGTAGGTATGAAGGTGAAAAAGTTTTCGAGTTACAAGGAAAAAATGGGAAATTCTGAGTCCGAAAGGGGGAGATAATCCATGATGGAGGGTCGGATGAAAAATCCGAATTCACTTTGCGCATCTGCACATGATAACGAAGCTACATAGCAAATATGAGGCGCGTAGGTATGAAGGTGAAAAAGTTTTTCGAGTTACAAGGAAAAAATGGGAAATTCTGAGTCCGAAAGGGGGAGATAATCCATGATGGAGGGTCGGATGAAAATCCGAATTCACTTTGCGCATCTGCACATGATAAACCGAAGCTACATAGCAAATATGAGGCGCGTAGGTATGAAGGTGAAAAAGTTTTTCGAGTTACAAGGAATAAAAAATGGGAAATTCTGAGTCCGAAAGGGGGGAGATAATCCATGATGGAGGGTCGGATGAAAAATCCGAATTCACTTTGCGCATCTGCACATGATAACGAAGCTACATACCAAATATCAGGCGCGTAGGTATAAAGGTGAAAAAGTTTTTCGAGTTACAAGAAACGTGACGGACGTACGGACGGACGGACACCCGTGACGAAAACAATATACCCATTTTTTTTCCCTAAAAAAGTGGGTATAACAAACATATAATCATGTAATAACTCTTTTGAGACTGAACGTAGATGACTAGTATTTGAGCTACACCGAGTCGAAACATAATACTATAACATGTAGTTGTTCAGTCATTTGCATATTACAGATGGTTCCAAATATGATTCAGAAGGCACTCCGATGTCTAAATTGACTTTGATATTCATATTAAAAGCCAATTTAGACATAGTTCTAATGTCATGTTGTCATTGATATTTGCTGTGTGTATGTAGATGAATGGATGAAATGTGCATGTAAAATATCTAAGGTTTGCATTCAATGAGTAATTAATTATAGCAATTTGAACTGTGTTGAACAAACACAGTTCTCGGGGGGAAAAGTCTGCATTGTTTGCATTTGAGCCGAGTGGTCAGGTGCTGTCTATAATGTCCGTGTTTGCCGAGTATAAAGGGCATTGTTTGGGTTGCCAGGGAGCTCTTGGGAATATTACATTATAGAAGCAGCATGTGTCTTTGTCTTTCATTTTTCGATCAAATTGAGCCTAATTCCCCAAGTCTAAAATAATTTAAAAGTAAATTAATAAATAGTATCATTAAACAACACTCGTTGTAACACTTACGTTGGTTGTAACGGAACGAACGGCCGACATTGTCAATTTGACGTAATCATAACAAATACACGACATCGCGTGGGTGGCAGGTGGGAGCACGCGATGGTTCATCCTTACCGGTATCCCGACTGGAGACCTGGTTTGGCCCTCACATACGTCTTTGGCATTTTGTATGCGACAGTTGAATCTGGTTATACCCCTTATGTGAGTATTACGATACTTGTAATCCTATTTTAGGGGAAGGGGCCAAGTGACTTGGTGTGGTATGGACCTGTAGCCGATTTCATCAACATTGCAAAGTATACTTTCCTAGCAAAGTATACTTTGAGGGAGAAATTTTCAATTTTAGAATATATTTATTAATTTTTGTCCCGCCTGCTTTAGCAGAAGCGGGACATAGGCATAGCTTTTCCGTCGGCGTCGTCGGCGTCAACATTTCACGTTAAGTTTTTGCGTTTAGCTCAGTTTCCAGAAAACTATAACTCCTACGACCTCCATACTTGGTATACATCAACACTGTGGTGTAACCATCTCACACAGAGGGAGCCCATGTGACCTTGACCTAGTTTTCATGGTTCATTGACCTACTTTTCACATGCATTCAACGTTAAGTTTTTGTGTTTAGCTCTGTTTCTAAAACTTAACGCTCCGGTTAATTCATTGTAACTTCTGTTTCCCTCAATGGAATGCTTTAATATTCCATACATGCATTTGTAACAACATCCTGCATCATTCTATAGAAAGCCCATGGTCTCCGCTAACCCCACGGGTCAAGGTCGCTGACTTAGAAATTTCCGTCTTTGGAAAAATTAATGCTCAGTTTATGTTTTAATATTCCATACATGCATTTGTAACAACATCCCGCATCATTCTACAGAAAGCCCATGGTGCCCGGTAACCCCAAAGGTCAAGGTCACTGAATTAGAAATTTCCGTATTTGGAAAAGTTAACGCTCAGTTTTAGCGCTCAGTTTATGCTTTAATATTCCATACATGCATTTATAACAACATCCCGCATCATTCTACAGAAAGCCCATGGTGTCCGCTAACCCCAAAGGTCAAGGTCACTGACTTAGAAATTTACTCTCAGTTTATGCTTTAATATTCCATACATGCATTTGTAACAACATCCCGCATCATTCTACAGATAGCCGCCCATCATTCTACAGAAAGCCCATGGTGCCCGCTAACCCCAAAGGTCAAGGTTACTGACTTAGAAATTTACGTGTTTGGAAAAGTTAACGCTCAGTTTATGCTTTAATATTCCATACATGCATTTATAACAACATCCCGCATCATTCTACAGAAAGCCCATGGTGCCCGCTATCCCCAAAGGTCAAGGTCACTGACTATAGAAATTTACGTGTTTGGAAAAGTTAACGCTCAGTTTATGCTTTAATATTCCATACATGCATTTGTAACAACATCCCGCATCATTCTACAGAAAGCCCATGGTGCCCGCTATCCCCAAAGGTCAAGGTCACTGACTTAGAAATTAACGCTCAGTTTATGCTTTAATATTCCATACAGTACACTCAAGAGTGCTTTGTCCCTTTTCCCACTCGACCCCGTGATCGGATGGAGAGTGGGCATAAACATTCCTCCCACCGTGTCGGGTGGAAATCCCACCCGTCACGGTGGAGAGGCAAAAATCACCACCGTGGGAATATTTTAAAGACCGAATCTGCTGCCCACCGCGTTCCCCCGTGACCCACCGTATTGGCCCACGTCGCACCACGGCGCATCACCGTGCCAGCGTACAGGTAATGTGGTCGGAGAGGAGTGCATATATGGCTGACAAAACTTTGAAAATCGTCTCTCAACCCGCATATTTTTTTATTTGCCAAGTTGTTCGGCCTCGCGGAATTTCATACACTTTGCTGCAATTTCTTGAAGGTCACATATCGTCACGCGAATCGGCGTAATATCTCCAAAAATGTGTATGGAAGTAAAGGAACATATCTTCTGTATCGTAACATCGGCCTATACACCTGTATTACATTGCCGACGTCACGTTTATATATATATATATATATTATATTTTTCCAATCGAAATTTAAATACGGTCATAAGTATTCATTTCCAATAGATCGGTAAATGGAAATTGCGATTATTACCTTAGAGGTAATTAGAAATCGTATGGGTCCCGTTAGTTTTCGTTGATTTTATGACCGACGACTTCCGTTTCGGCCTTCAACCAACTCGTCCGTCAGCCAACTCATAAATAATACACAATAGCGACATGTCCAATGTTCATCAGTTGACAGTCGACAGGTTGCGGCATGTCCGTATGTAGCCGGGTGGAATAAGTTGTGCACTCGAAATCTCACGATCACGCTTCAGGATCGCAACCTATGCGAGAAACCGCGAACACACGAGGTTGTCACATGTCCCTAACAGAACACGTACACATTGTTTTAGGAGACGATTCTTATGTGCAGCCAAAACATGTTTGTATTAAGAAATAGAACAAATGTGGACAAACATCAGTAGTTCTCGACAACAAAAACATAATAAATGTCTTAGGAGACGATTCTAATGTACTGCCAATAAATGTGTATTGAAAAGAAAACATATTTCGATACGTGTTATTGGTTGCTGTATCGCATCGTCGACCTATACACAAAATCGCGAAAATGCGAGACCAAATCGCGAGACTGCAAAATTGCGAGGCGAAAACATGATATATATTCTATTGTATTCAATATCGCGTTTTCGCCTCGTGATCGCGCGTTTTTGTGAATGCGATGAGTTCCGTTTTCAAACGGCGCATAAAGAAATATGCCGCCGTGCCCACCTATCCCAAACTAGCACATTTGCGACATATCATTTTCTGTCTAGCTGCACACCTGATGGTGTTTACAATCATCTGTTGGTAATCCAGTTTCACGTGCAAAGTGTGACCTGTTGACCGACATTTAGAATTCGGCAGAAACAAACATATCAAAACAACGCTATGTAGTTGCTCACGTCCATCGCATCGCCGATAAATTGATAATTACGCATTAGCTTAACCTAGTGCATTTTCACATTTGTTTGATTTCTTGATAAAGCAAGATTTGGCAGCACATGAGAATCGTCTCCTAAGTCGATTATTTGTAAAGAAATACAAATGTATTCATGTTTTCTTTTCACATTTGTTGATTTCTTAATAAAATAGGTTTGTCGACACATGAGAATCGTCTCAGACGATACTACTATTTTCTTAAAAAAAAATATTTATTTCTTAATAATAACACATGTTTTGGCAACACATGAGAATAGTCTCCCATGACAAAACCATTTATATTTTGTACGAATATTAGCATTATTGTCAAGCCCGTCTGCGGAAAGCGAGACATAATGCACTTCTCACAATGACGTGTAGGATACACTGTCAAAACATGTTTTGTTGAGAATACGTTACATTTTCGTTTCAGCTCTCGCGATCACGCTTCCCGTTTTCTCGATCTACGCGCAAGATCGCGAAAGGAGACGATTCTCATATGCACAGTACTGTCAAAACATAATTTGTTGTGAATATGTTAAATTTTCTTTTCGCGATCCATCACGCTTCGCGTTTTCGCGATCTCGGCCTATGCGCAAGATCGCGAAAACGCGAAACATGTTTTGTTAGAATATGTTTCTATTTTTGTTTCGCGAAAATTGTAACATATGTACAAATCGTCTCAGGAGACGATTCTCATGTGCTGCCAAAACATGTTTTTATTAAGAAATGGAACAAATGTGGACAAACATAAATATTTCTGACAATAAAAACATGGTTTGGCAAAACATGAGACGATTCTGATGTGCTGCCAGTACATGTTTATTGAGTAAATAAAGATTCCGTTACCTTTTTTTGTTTTTTTTGAGATTCTACACCTTCTCTCCGACCAATACTTGTTTTCGACACAACTTAACCTTTGGATGTCATTTTGTAACCTTTGATGTCTCACTTTCCAACACCGACACACGTCCCAGTAGGTCACCGCACGTGCATATGATGATGTGTGACATGATCGGACAAAACCGGGCTTATTGCATATGTGACTAGCGAAGACAAACACGTGTTCACCATCAGTAGATCGTAACATGTCCCTAACAGGACACGTAAATCGTTTTAGCAGACGATTCTCATATGCTGCCAAAATATGTTTATTAGAAAAAATAATATTTTTTTTTTGGACAAGACATGATAATTGCCTCCTAAAACACCAGAATTATAATGGTGTTCTGTTAGTGTCGTGTAACTCGCATTTACTCGATCTCGACCTCTACACGAGATCGCGAAAACCCTTTCATATGTATCTTGACATATTCCCCAATATCCACATTTCTTCTATTTCTTAATTAAAATAATGTTTTACAGCACATGATTATCGTTTCCTAAGGCGATTATGATACTACAGTGTCCTGTTAGGGCCAGTTACAGTTCCTCGCGTTTTCCGCGATGTCGATCCATGCGCCAGATCGCGAAAACGCAAAGTGAGATCGCGAGGTGAAAATGACATATATTATATTCATCGTAGCGTTTTTTTGCGCTCTCCCGCCCCCCCCCCCCCCTCGCCTCCGCGTTGGAATTCAGTTGCGTTTTACTTGCATGCATGCGCAAAGCGAAATTTCAAGACGTATCCGTTTACACACCATGAGCAAACACTGTATTTACAAAAGTTTTCAGCGGAAAGGCGATTTCGCGATGCCAAAGTGCGAGATGATTCTCATGTGTTTAGGAGATGATTCCATCTGTTTTGTTCTTGTTAAGAAATATGTTTGTTTGAAAAGGAAAAATGTATATATATTTATAAAAAAAAAAAGATTAAAAAAACACAAACGTAAGTCAGAATAAGTGTAAATGTTTGGGTACTACGCTATGACTGTACAGGTAAGCCAGCCTGGCGTCCCGGTGGAACGCTGGGTCGTATCACGGGGGAACACCGTGGCCGTTTTATGGCTATTGGAAGTTCGTCCAGCTTGGTCTCCGTCCGCGGTGGTATTACAAGTAAAATATATGGTCACCGTGGGAGGCACATAACTCCCACCGTGATTTTCCCACTCTGAGAAAATTCCTCCCACCGTGAGAGAGTGGAAAAGGGACAAAGCACTCTGAGTGTACTGTATGTATATACAGGGCGACAAACATTTTTAGGAAAAAATATTATTATTTTTTAATTTCTTATTTCGCCTCGAAAGTGTATGTCGTGACAGAACTCGTGACGTAGTTCACACGTAGTCTTGACGTAAATGATTATTCACGGGATCCGTGTAGGCGCGCGCATTCGTCCACCATGTACGGCAGGCGTAAAATATTCGGCCGTTACGATGTTGACCGACACACGATGTCATCATAAATATTGATTTTTATTTGAAAACGAAACATACCTTGAATAAAATAAATATTTATATAAATAGTGTATCATTTATTAATTAGTTTGAAAAACGGGGTATTAGTTGTATTTATGCAGTAGGAAAGTTGGCCGTTATTTTGACCGACAGCATAACGGACGTGTCATTTCCGGGGGTGCTGGTCAACAACTTTTTATTTTACATCATATTATTTCTACTCTATTTCCCCCGATCTTTTTCTATATTTTACTATGGGTACGTTTTGAACGAAGGGTGGGTGCTTTTTTACCAAAGGGTGGGTATGTTTTGACTTGGGTACGTTTTGATTGTAACTCATTTCCGGCAGTCTATTTTCACTTCCGAACTTTGTGACGGGGGTTACTCATAACGCATAACGCCCGTCACATTTCACAATTATCTTGAAACTTTCGGTCGTTTATTTAATTTAGACACGGGTGTGAAGTTTCAGATCGATTGCTACAAAATTAAATGAATCAATCCGTCTTATGAAATGCTCGTCTGATCATGAACTGGAAATTATCACGTTCTTCAATGGAGAATCAGATCGGCAATTATTTCTGACATCATGCTTTCTCGTGAGTGTGTCAAAACGTAACTGCCGACCACATTCAGTGCTATATCTCGATAAATAATGGCTTATATGATTATTCGCGGGATAGGTGTACGTACGTGCACTCGTCTACCGTGTACGGTAGGCGTAAATATTTGGCCGTTACGATGTTGACCGACAAACGATGTCGGAAAAAACATTTGTTTTTATTTGAAAACGAAATACACCACAAATTAAATGAATATTTATATAAATAGTGTATATTTTATTAATTAGTTCTGATAATACTGCAGACTTGACAAACGACGGATTAATTGTATTTACACAGTTGGAAAGTCGTCCCGTTATTTTGACCGACAGCATAACTGACGCTTCACATTTTTCTTAGCATTATTTTTATACTTTTTCTTGTAAAAATAACCATTTCAATGACATGATTATGAAGAAAAATTACCATAGTTTCAAAATAAAATAAAAAGGTCATCCCTTTGTCAAATACTAAGTCGGCTGTGTCCCTTTTGACATAGCCCCTTCAGCACATCACATAAGGAGGCTAAAAAAGCTTGACATTTTTTTTAATTTTTTTTTTATAAAATCATACTTACCAAACATAATAAAACAAAATTATCTCTGATATCTCCTTGTCATATGTAGCAAGTCAACACACAAAAATAAGGCGTTTTTATTCTATGCATCACATAAATATTTATAAAAAAAATGTTGGCAGTTATTATTTCCATTTATCTATCTGATTTTGGCCCATAAACAACAGAAAAACAGGTTTATGTGAACTATACAAGACTATTTGATAGAAAGGTGGTGGATACTGAAGCTGACATTGTTTGAAGGATTATATAATACCAGTTCAATAGAGCCAATAATAGGTGAGATAGGGAAATCCAAAATGGCGGATATCGCTGGGATCGCTAACCTCGGTAGTAACTGCTGTATGTTAAATATTGTTAATAGCTGACAAATCCAAAAATTAAAAAGTCCAGCGCGTCATCGGGAGGTCTCGCAATGAACAATTTTGGTGACCCACTATAATGACTATATAATCACTCTTTTTTTCTGATTTCCGGTTATATAACCCTAGTGGAGCAATCTGACTAGACGTCTTGTCTGATTTCAGATATTTTACCTAGTGAGAACAAGTGTGAAGTTTTAGTCTGAATAATTTCATTAGTCCCAGTGGAAACATTTTAACGAGTCAAAAGTTGTATCTCAACTCAACAGACTTCTATAGAGTGCTTGCAAACACTGTAGATCCAGATGAGCCGGCTCGTAGCGAGACGTCTCATCAGAATTTGCACTATTTGCAAGTATTTTTTAGGGGGAAAACGTTACATTTTTATTCCCCCACGGTCTCAATAGAGCCGGAGGCATATAGTGTTTGGACTGTGTGTCCGGCACATTAAGAATTTCGCTAGAATTCCTCAATTATGTCATAACTTCCATATCTCTTGAAGGATTACTTAAATATTTCAACAGAGCATACTTGTGGACAAATAATAAATGTCACACATCCATGCTGCCCTTAATATGACCATGACACTTTGACCTTAACTAATGTACTTACAAATATTTATCATATTTCATGATTTGGTTAATGAACTTTGTCACAGTTTCTCCAATCTGCCATCGGGGGCATTTGTGTGCCGACAGGCCACATTTTCTAGTAAATGGACCATGGATCATTTTGTGACTATTGGATTGGTCTGAAAATTAACCACAAGTCCATTCCAGTTACGTATGCTTGAAACAAGATTATTTGACCCTGTAGAAACTAAGCCGAAGTTGTGGTTGCGATGCCTTTCCTATATTTCAGATTATTACAAGTCAACGTTTTAATTGTGATCACTTTTCTGATTTCAGATTATTTGACCCAGTAGAAACAAGTCATGGTAATGGAAACCCCTAGTCCTCAGTGCGTTGGCCGAGAATTTGTGAGGCAGTACTACACACTGCTTCATGAGGCCCCACTGCATCTTCACAGGTAACTTCTAAACGATATAAAAGAGAAATGGGGCTTATGGCATCTGTGACCAAAGAAGCTCCTAATCAAATACACTTGAACCCTTTTATATGGCTATGATTGTCCATGCAACGCCATGTAGTACTCATGAAGCCTGATGATGATCTATATGGTTTGTTAGAAGCATGACATGTGTTTCATTGTCGAAATGGTGGACAGTGCAGATCCCGATCAGACTGCAGATGCACAGGCTGATCGGATTTACACTGGTCGCAAAACCGATTAGCCACATTTCTCGAGTCTACCACATTTAACAATGAGATTTATTCTTACCGAAATCTAGCTGAACGTTTTCCTCTTTACAGTCTTCCAGGCTGTCCATTATCTATAAATTCCTATAAATTTGGCAATCCCTATATTTTCCCTATATTTTCCCAAAATCCCTATAAATCTCTATATTTTTCAAAAATCAGTAACTAATTTTTGTAAAATGCTCAAAATCAAGTCTGATATTCAACTTACTGGTTTATTAGGCGGTACGTTTTTGTCAGGCAGTGGCTCAACCTGTTTTAGAAAATAAAAAATAAAAATTAATCAAGTTAATAATTGTAAACCATTTAAAAAACAGAGGAGAGGATACGGAATGGCTATAAGGGGAGGAGGAGGCCATTAATCTAGATTTTTAACTCGAAAAAATCCTTTACGTACACACATACATGCCGTAAAATTGGAAAATATTGAGTTTTGTCCCTATAAATCCCTATATTTTTGGCAAAAATCCCTATATTTATCCCTATATTTTTGGAAAAAAATCCCTATATTCCTATATATTTGGAACCGAAAGTGAATGGACAGCCTGGTCTTCACGAAAAACTTTTTGAGACACTTTGGCAAGTGGGCTTGAAAAATTTACTTGCCCGAATGAACTTCTAGGTGCCCATATATTTGCAGAATTTTACCCGCTTATTGGCGGTTAAATGTATAGTAGTATATGTAACTAACATAAAGTGGCATATCATTCATTTATTAGTAATACTTATAATATGGCCATATGAGTAATTATAATTTATGTTTTATATGGTGAAAAACTACTTCTCCCTCAACTCAAAATAAGTCGATAAGACAATTTAGGGAGAGAACTTCGCCCTGTAAAATGATCCCTGTATTACTAACATTAAAATAAATTGAATGTTTTAAATTAATTGATTTAAATAATTACAATAAATAGATATACAGTCAAACCTGATACAGTCAAACCTGTGCTAACGACCACCTGGGAATAGCGACCACCTGTCCACAACGGCCAGTTAAAAATCCCCCCGTCCAATTTTGTTCTTTATAAGACCTTGGAATAACGACCACCCCGAACTGCGACCAGCGGCCAGCTATTTTCATTCCCACACGGCATTTTTGTATGTGAACAGCGGCCATGTCAAGTTTTTGTCGGAAAAAAAATAATAGCACCATAATCGCTATTTTCCTTTCATTCCAATCTGGCCTCTATCATTTGAATTGAAACTGGTCGTATCCAATTAGCTCTTTTCAAAACATTTACCTTGCCCGATATGGCCGGTGTCATTTTGGCGACATTAAACATTTCCATGAAAAATATTCCATATAAACGCCATTAACGGTACTTCCCGATATGTATTCCGTGTCGTGTATTCCTATAGGCAAAATGTCATAAAACTCCATCATTAGTTGGCAAACTGTGTTTACACTATGCTGATTCGTCTACAGTGACAAGACTAAGACTTCAAACACACCGCGCTTGTCAAGTATTACTACGTGTAAATTTCACACCGCCGGGCACAAGGCCATATCAAAGATCAATACACGCGGTTGCTGACGTCAGTCACGTAGTCCATACTAGACTGGTACCCTGTCGGATGTGCAGTCTAGCGAAACAATACTAAATTGACACAACAAAACGTGTTTATGTGAATTGGGCCTCGATCTCCGACAAATCCCGGCTTATTGCATTAGCGGCCAGACCAGGCAGTGGATTCGCGTAGTCTGACCATGGTTTACAATGCTCACCAATCTCTAATTAAAACATCAGTAATTACGTCGGCGGACATTGCCAATTCGTCAGGCTTGTAGTATAAACACATATACAAAAAAATTAGGACGAAACGACCCGGGGCGAGGAAATCTCCTTTCCGGTCCTCTCCGGTTTCTAGTCATACCGGGGGCGAGGTATCGGGTATGTTTTGACCCGCACCCGAGGTATCGATCGGCCGACTCGTCATAGGGCCGAGATGTCAGTAAGCGAAAACGCGAATTTACACCTGTCCGCTCCTAGATGACTCGATTCCGGTGTAAACAATTTGTAATTTTAAAGAATTTATAAAAACATTTCTACTGTCCAGTTTTATTACGTTTAGGCGTTTTTAAAACAGGTGCCCGTCGGGCATGTGAGATTGGAAAATTTACACGTCCGTCGCGATTTCTACACGCATCGAGCACCCGGCTAATTTCGCAGACTGCTTTATAGACCTTGTGTTGCTGTATACCTCTGGACTGCTGCCAACAGAATATATTTGCGGAATACCGTTTAACTTTCATGCACGAAAATATAGCCGACACTGGTCGCAAAACCAAAAGCCACATTTCTCCAGTCACAACCACATTTAACAATGTGATTCATTATGAACGAAATCTAGCTGAACGGACGGACGTTCACATTCATACGTCGCTATTTTGTTTATTCAATATTGACATAATTAAATGCAACAGTATGGGGCAATTTTTGTTATCATTAACCTAATTATGTACAGTACTAATCATAACATTTTTAGGAGCTTGTGCTAAGTGACTGGTTTGGTGAGGTCCCGGCACCAGTTCATGATATTCTAATTTCAGGGCTGAATATTTTTGTTGTAAATATTCAGTTCTAAGTTGGTGATCCCTTCCCCCCCCCCCCCCCCCCCCCCCCCCCCCCCCCCCCCCCCCCGCCCCCCCCCCCCCCCCCCCCCCCCCCCCCCCCCCCCCCGTACAGGCGAAATGCAGCAATGAGTCAACTTTAGCTGTTGACAAGCCGTATAGTTGCTGCTCCCTGTCTCTGCAGAGCTGGGATGCATATAGTGTTTGGGACTCCCGTGTCCATCTATCTGTGTGGTTAAGAAGTTTGTTGGAGTTTCTCAAATCTGCCTCCTGGGGCATTTTCCCCCAAAATATGCTGTTGTGCACGTCAATATTTTGCTACACATTTGCTTCCTGCTGCCCTTGCTTTCGAAACTGAGGTCCCATCTCTATGGACATTTTCTTCTGCTCACTTACATGTTGTTTCTTTGACACAGATTCTACAGCAACAATTCCAGCTTTGTGCATGGAGGGGTGGAGAAACCAGGCGAGGAGCAGCCACCCGTCATGGGCCAGAGTGTAAGTCCACCACCCCTGCCCATCATAGACCATAGTTAAGTCCACCACCCCGCCCGTCATGGGCCAGAGTGTAAGTCCACCACCCCTGCCCATCATGGACCATATTTAAGTCCACCACCCCCGCTCGTCATGGGCAAGTCCACCAGCCCCACCCGTCATGGGCCAGAGTGCAAGTCCACCACCCCCACCCATCATGGGCCAGAGTTAAGTCCACCACCCCTGCCCATCATGGACCAGAGTTAAGTCCACCACCCCACCCATCATGGGCCAGAGTGTAAGTCCACCACCCCCACCCATCATGGGCCATAGTTAAGTCCACCAGCCCCACCCGCCATGGGTCTGAGTGTAAGTCCACCACCCCCGCCCATCATGGACCAGAGTGTATGTCCACGGCCCCCGTCCATCATGGACCAGAGTAAGTCCACCACCCCCACCCATCATGGGCCTGTCAAGACACATCATGTGTTCCACACAATGTGTCTGTAAGTCCACCAGCCCCGCCCGTCATAGGCCAGAGTAAATCCACCACCCCCGCCCATCATGGGCTATAGTCTTCGGTCCATCAGCCGCGCCCGTCATGGGTCAGAGTGTAAGTCCACCACCCAAGCCCATTATGGACCACAGTGTAAGTCCACCACCCCCACCCATCATGGGCTAGTCTTAAGTCAACCAGCCGCGCCCATCATGGGCCAGAGTTAAGTCCACTACCCCCGCCTGTCATGGGCCAGAGTGGAAGTCCACGACGCCCACCCATCATGCACCAGAGTTAAGTCCACCACCTCCACCCATCATGTGCTAGAGCACCAGCCCCACCCATCATGGGCCAGAGTGTAAGTCCACCACCCCCGCCCGTCATGGGCCATCATACTTGTTGACAAATGCCACACATCTATGCTGCCCTTTATATGACCATGATGTTTCGACCTTCACAACTTTGAACTTTTTCGCACACTAAAAAGTTTGCCGATGTTTCTCAATTCTGTCATGACTAATAAATTCCTTGATGGATTACTTTAATATATCAATACATCAAACTTGTGGACAATTGCCACACATCTATGCTGCCCATATTATGACCTTGACATTATGACCTTCACAACATTTAACTTTTTTCACACATTGAGTGTGCTGGAGTTTCTCAATTCTGTCATATCTTCTATATCCATTGAAGGATTACGTTAATATTTCAATACATCATACTTGCACACAAATGTCTCACAATCATGCTGCCCTTAATATGACCTTCACCATTTGACCTTCACAACTGTGCTTATGAATACTTATCACTTTTGGCTAATTTGCCAGTTTCTCCAATCTGCCACCAGGGGCATTTGTGTGCCGAGAGGTCACTTTTTCTGTTTTTTTTTATAAATGAAAGTTGTGATTAATGGCTATAAAATAATTCAACTGCAATTCCCTAGCAAATTTTGGATTACTCTGATAGTGGGCAACATTTGATTGGATGTCTTGTGGCCACACACTACCTGCACACTCCCCCCTCCCTCACCCAACCCCCACGGTGCTGGTGTCATTCGGGAACCTTGCACATCATTTTCTTCACATACATGTATCAAATTGTATCTCAAATGTAATCATCATCTCTACTAGCTTAGATAATATCAGCTATACAGATGGCTTGTACTACCTCGTCTGTCTTATGTTTTTTGTTTCCTAGCTGAGACACAATAGCAGCCTATTCTCAGTAATTCTGTCCTCGTGTTTTGCGATGTTGTCGGACGAGCGAGGTGAAAATATGTATACAGTCAAACTTGTCTTAAGCAAGCGGCCATGGGAAAGTCCAAAATTGCTTGCTTAACACAGGTGGGTGCTTAATGGAGGTTCATCTTGGACCGACTTATAACTTTTTCCATATAGATTTATATGTACGATTTATATGTACAGTCAAACTTGTCTTAAGTTCATATGTACATCACGATATCCAGTATTTACTTTAATTTTGAATACTCATTGATCTAAGCGGCGCTTATGTCAATTAGAAATGCCAAACACAAAATGCGTCTTTGTATAAAAAAAAAAAAAAAAAAGAAGAAAAATCGAAAAAATGGGATTTCTGAAGCCCCCCCCCCCCCCCCCCCCCCCCCCCCCCCCCCCCCAAGCCCCCCCCCCCCCCCCCCCCCCCCCCCCCCCCCCCCCCCCCCCCCCCCCCCCCACCCCCCCCCCCCCCCCCCCCCCCCCCCCCCCCCCCCCCCCCCCCCCCCCCCCCCCCCACCTGAATCCGCTACTGGATAATGTGTAAATACAATATGCACAATAGAATGGATTATCAAACGGAACGTTTAATAATTTGATGGGTCAATCGCGTGTTTGTTGTTACAAGATGTATCAGTTCGTCCGAAAACCACCAGTTTGTCTGGCGTATGTAGTTAGGCCACGGTCAGCATAGCTCGGCTCATAACAGCAGTCCCCACGCCACGTTCGCTATAACTTGCACATTATGATGAATGCAAATTAATCCGTTTAAATTCACTTAAAATATCATTTATGAACTTGGATGTGCATAAATTATGTATATTTAGTGAATACCAAACTGAATTATCATAAAAACCGGGTTACGTTAACATCGATTGGAAAAAGTTGCAAAAGGACGAAACTACGTAGGTACGAAATAGCCGAAATTGTCCGTGATATTTACAGACTTTTTCATGTTTTCTGACAATACAGTTAGCCATATTTGGTTGAAATAAACGCGTGTTTGCGTGTTTGCATGTGTTTGTTTGTCTGGTTGAGAGTATTCGGAGGGAGGTAACTATACCGGCCTTTACTTATCAGCGATTGGCTGTACTGTATAAATAACTTGGCCACGAGAATAACACGTGTTTTGAACTGACAACTATAGTCCAGAAGCAATGTTTGGCCACAGGTGGAAGACTCGGACCTATGATACCGAAAAAATACTTATTAACAAAAATCCCATTACCCCACCCACTTGGTCTCGTGCATTACCATCTTCTATAAAGAGAAGATGGTAATGTACGAGACCAAGTGGGTGGGGTAATGGGATTTTTTTTAATAGGCATTTTTTTGGTGTCATATGTCCGAGTCTTCTACCTGTGTGTTTGGCTAGAAGTATTATTGAAACTATCGACCCGTGACTTTTATTGTCACAGCGGGTAGGCATGATTTTAGTGAATCGCGTAATGATGTGATGAAAATTTGGTCAAACAATCGGGTGTCATAAAACAAATTGAAATGGTATTGTAAACAGTTTGGCAGGCCTGCAATTAGCGAGATTTAGGTCACTGGGTGGGAAATGGGGATTACCTGAACGAATTTGGTTCCAGCTTTTTTTTTAGAATTTCCGATATTTTCAGAGAATGGTCGCTAAAACGAGGATTTCGAGTCAAAATGGACGATTTTGCATGGCCGTTGGCCGCGTTAGACAGGTTCACGCTTAATACAGGTGCATTTTAGAGTAATTTTCATTGGGGGGAAATAAAATGGCCGCTTAACGGAGGGAGACGCTTAATACAGGTGGCCGTTAGTACAGGTGCGACTGTACTTCCATGTTTCTTGTTGGTTTATGGATGTTTTTATAAAATACTGCGAAGTTTAAGAGCGCAAGATGTGATGACAGAAGCACTGAGAATGGGCGGTAATTGTGACCAAAAATTACTCGGCAGGTGTCAAAGATAGGATACAGAAAATAAAAAAGACACAAGAAATAGTAAAATACATTTGTATAACTGAGATAATTCTCCATACCCATGTCCGGCTATATAGTATGGCATCTATATTCGTCTTCTTCAATTCTCTGTCTTAGGGTAGTGAATGTCAAGAATTCCCTCCCCTCCCACAAAGAAGCACAATGTATTTTGTCTGAGAGGGGTTAGTTAATACTATAATCTCAGAATGGACCTTGAGAAACTGAAAATACGCCCTTGAATGGCCTTGAATTTTACCACTTTGAATCTGGGGGAATGATGTAATGATTATCCTATGATTTCAGGATATTCACAAGAAAATCATCTCGTTGAATTTCCGAGATTGTCACGCGAAGATCCGCCAGGTTGACAGCCAGGCTACAGTGGGAAATGCTGTAGTCGTGCAGGTAGAGCCACCTACTTCCCGCCGTAAATGAGACGCGCCATGTGATTTTATTCCATGTGAGATTTTTCATGATATATATTTACCGAAACTGATATTTTTATATTTCATCGAAGATGACAGAATTTTCATAGCAAATGGGGATGGGCTGAGGCTCAGGGGTAGAATACAGGACTTCAATACTGAAGGTTGGGAGTTCAAAACCTACCCTAGGGCATGACAAATACTTTCATAGCATTTCCATCCCGCTGGTCTGTCGGATGAGACTAAACTGTGGTCCCGTCTCTATATGACCTTAGCTGTCATTTCATTTCGTCAACTTTCGATGTCATTTATGGAAAATATCGTAAATTTTGTAAATATTGTCATGAGATATTGCACATGTTTTTATGTACAAAATGACATGGTTTGTCTCAAATGTGGCTGTGACTGGACACATGTGGCTTATTGGATTTGTGACCTGTGTAGCTCCTGATCCAATAGCACACTCCTGTAGCTCGATAACGATCTATATTGCTTGCACTTGTTTCATGGAGAACAGTGCAGATCCTGATAAGACTGCAGATGCACAGGCTGATCTGTATCCACAATGGTCGCAAAACACATAAGCCCCATTTCTCCAGAAAAAATGAGCCAAGAAATGTGGTATCCAATTTCTCTTTAACATGCAAAACATGACTGGTTTTAGTTCAAGTATGATTGCTCGATTTAATCAACTAATTTATCATGACAATATCAGTAATAATAACCTTGTGCAACCTGTGCTTGGGGTGTATATGGGGTTATTTAAAACAAATTTTGACTATTTTACGATGACGAACACGATGGACTTTTATATACAAGTGCTTTGAATGACATATATTGAGGCGTATTGGTGATACTTGATGCCCGAGGTAACCCCGTGTCTGATCTAGCAACCACCATACCATCTTGCAAGAATGCCCATGTCAAGCGTGCAGGTATCATAAAAATCGCTAAGTGCACTTATATTGCTAATTACTTTGAGGGAGCAATTTTCAATTTATACTACATGTATTGGTGACGAGCGCAATCGTTTTCGCGGGAGCATATAGTTACTGTCTTGTCCCACAGGTGGAAGACTCGGACCTATGACACCAAAAAAATCCAAGGGATTTTTTTAATAGGCATTTTTTTGGTGTCGTAGGTCCGAGTCTTCCACCTGTGTCTTGTCCTACGTTCAGTGTCTGCTCTATCCTTGTGACCACAACAACTTAAAATGTTCCTATTTCCACCAAACTTTATCAACATTCTTATATTGACGATATATGATCAGTTCTTAACGGACTCTTATGTCACATGACCGTTTTTGTTATTGCCCTTTGATTTTTCTGATTGGCTGAGCTTGTCGCGATGTTAATGTTTCCATTGGGGAGCATCTGTCTGTTTTACCGACTTTCTAGTTATTGTAATTTAATGGTACGTACCTCCCAACATGTACATTCCCATCTGTATACAAACCTTGTTGTTTAACACTTTCACCACCACAGGCCTGTATAGTGGTATTGGCAAAAAGTGTAGATCCAAATAAGCCAGCTCGTGACGAACTGTCTCATCAGGATCTGCACTTTTTGCAAGTAATTTTGGTGTGTTTTTAGCTCGCCTGCTCATGTGAGCTATTACCGCAATGTGTCCGTCGTCCGTGAACATTTTCAAACGTCTTCTCCTCGGTAACCATTGGGCCTATAGTCACCAAACTTCATGGTCATGGTCCTTAGGTAGGGGGATTACAAAATTGTTAAAATGACGTCATTACGTAATCCAAGATGGCCGCCGTCTAAAAATAGCACAAATTCTTCACAAATCTTCTCAAGAACCGCCAACCGGATTTCAACAAAACTTTGTAGGAATGATCGATGTACAGTGCTCTTTCAAAGTTGTTAAAATGGTGACCCCGGGGTCGAACATGGGTGTGGCCCATGGGGTCAAATTTTATTTTTGACCGAATATGGTCATGTCATATCAAATCGAAGGTATCAAGGTCGTTCTTTTATTAGAGATTTCAAAATTCTTCTTCACATGAACCGCTTAGCCCATGGTAGCCAAACTTAAAAGTTATGGTCCATGGGTGAAGTCTTTTCAGATTTGTTAAAATGGAGGTCATCGCTAATCCAAGATGGCCACCGTCTAAAAATAGCATAAATTCCTAAAAAAATCTTCTTCTCATGAACCGCTAGCTGGACTTCGACGAAACTTGGTAGGAATGATCGATGTACAATGCTCTTTCAAAGTTGTTAAAATGGTGACTCTGGGGTCAAAAATGGGCGTGGCCCGTGTGGTCAAATTGGGTCATGTTATATATCAAATCGAAGGTAACAACGAGGCGATCACTCTGGTGCATTCATTGTCGTAATTGGATGGTTATGTAGTCCAAGATGGCCGCCAAAAGGTCAAAAGGTCGTTCTTTTATCAGAGATTTCAAAATTCTTCTTCACATGAACCGCTTGGCCCATGGTAGCCAAACTTAAAAGTTATGATCCATGGGTGAAGCCTATTCAGATTTGTTAAAATGGAGGTCATTGCTAATCCCGGGGTCAAAAATGGGCGTGGCCCGTGGAGGTCAACTTGGGGTCAATTTTTATTTTTGACCGAATATGGTCATGTCTATATCAAATCGAAGGTATCAAAGAGGCGATTGCTCTGGTGCATTTTTTGTCGAAATTGGATGGTCATATCATCCAAGATGGCCGCCGAAAGATCAAAAGGTCGTTCTTTTATTATGAGATTTCAAAATTCTTCTTCACACGAACTGCTTGGCCCATGGTGGCCAAACTTTACAGTTATGGTCCATGGGTGAAGCCTTTTCAGATTTGCTAAAACGGAGGTCGTCCCTAATCCAAGATGGCCGCCATCTAAAAATAGCACAAATTCTTAAAAAATCTTCTCCTGAACCGCCAGCCGGATTTCGACGAAACATGGTAGGAATGATCGATGTAGAATGCCCTTTCAAAGGTGTTAAAATGGTGACCCCGAGGTCAAAAAATGGGCGTGGCCCGTGGGGTCAAATTTTATTTTTGACCGAATATGCTCATGTCATATATCAAATTGAAGATATCGATGAGGCGATTGCTCTCGTGCAATATTTGTCGGAATCGGATGATTATGTCATCCATGATGGCTGCCAAAAGGTCCATTTATTCGAGATTTTTAACGTCTTTTTCTCAGAAACCACATGGCCGATGCTGGCCAAACTTCATAGTAAGTTAAGATCCTTGGGTGAAGCATTTTCAGATTTGGTAAAATGAGTCCTCGCTTAATCCAAGTTGACCGCCATCTAAAAATAGCACAATTTTTTTTAAACGCATGAACTCGATGTCACATTCTCTTCTGGTGTTCATGGAGTCAGGTGAGTGAATTAGGGCCATCATGGCCCTCTTGTTTTTGTTTTGTTTTTGAGAGCAAGGGAAAAAAACTCGTCATAAATGGACTAGTTTGAAAATCATTTTGTGTTGATTGGATTGGTTGTAAAATTAACATATCAAGTGGCATTCCAGTTACTTAGGGGTGAAGGGGTTAATAACTTGATTGTAACATCTGACTGATTGCGACGAACAGGTGACTGGCGAGCTGTCAAACAACGGCCTGCCGATGCGGCGGTTCATGCAGACGTTTGTGCTGGCGCCGCAGTCGCCCAAGAAGTACTACGTGCACAACGACATATTCCGCTACCAGGACGAGGTTTTCCACGACAGTGACACGGACACGGAGAACCAGGAGGACACTGTCGGTACGGTCGCCACTCCGACTTGTTTCATGTCGTCTTAGGTGCCTCATTCACATTCAGCAACATGTACAAGATGGTGCATAAGCACATTTTCGTATAGCAGCCGGCTCTAAGTAGAGCCGAATAACATTTCGTCAGGAAACCGTTGCATTTTTTAAATACTTAAATATATGGCAAAAAAAGTTGTGATGATCTAAATCTTGTTGCATTGATGCTCCTGAATTAGTTGCCAGGGAGATTTTTGTGACTTTTGGTAACCTGCTTATAAGAATTGTCTATTTTTAACAATTTGTCATAAAATGCAGGACGTATCGATGCTGAGAACGGGTGGGTATACACAATGTCTGCCCCTGCGCATGGTAGTTGTTCTAGAGAAGTTCCTTGTGATTAAGTTCGCTAACCTAATTATAAATCGGCATGGTGCTGTGATTTCAGATTCCGAGACCGAGACCTTGGATACAGTGGTTGTCGGGCATCCTGACACCCAGGGGCCGTACTTTGTACAGTCGGACCCTCTCCCATCTCTCAGGTGCGTCTATATACGGTTAAAAATAGAGGATCTGACACAGGCGACGGTTTAATATGATACATTTCATAAGAAATGAGGCCATGAATTCAGTCGACAATCTATAAATATTATTAGCCTCGCATTCTCAGATCCCCTCGCTGCAAGACGGGATATTGTGTTAGTGCATGCGTGCGTATGTTAGTTGTATAAGCACAGCATCGGGTATCATTATCAGCTTACTGGAGAGTGCTATTTGATAAGTAGCTGCACTGGTCCTAAATTCCATTCGCCAGTCACAGCCACAAATATGTTGCGTTAGAAATAATTACACCATTACAGTAACGGGTCGACCCTGCTGGAGGAGGAGCGAATGTCATCACCCATCTCACACAAATCCGAGGAGCTCGAGGTCTGTGAGTCTGCGCTCGAGCCCGAGGACGACACCCTGCCCGTGGTGACGGGGGTCAGTGTGGTAGACCTTGATCCCTACGAGGCGGAGAAGGAGGCGCCCCGAGTGGAGGAGATGGAACAGCTGGACGTCGAGCTGCAGGAAGAAGTCACAGGTTTGTTGTTTAACCATTACACCCCTAAATAACTGGAAGGATTTTGATATGATTTTTCCCATCAATCCAATCGTCACAAAATTATAAGACTTGTCCATTTATGGAAAGGGATGTTTTTGTTCTAAAAATTATGAAAATTACTTGCATAAATTGCAGGGGGCTGTTTCACTATTTGTACGACTAAAATGTTTGTAAATGCAAAATTATGATAGTCTGTAATTTTCACATTAACAATGTGTTCTTGTAAACAATTATTGGATTTACATTTATTGCATATGCATTATTGCTCAATAACTGTAAATCCCATCAATTGAAATTTGCGGACTATTCTAAATCTGCACTTACGAACATTGTAGTCGTACAAAGTTTAGTGAAACGGCCCCCAGAAACTGCTCCAGTAGACCTACACTGTTTGCAAACACCGCTATAGAGGTCTGTAGTGTTGAAAGGGTTAAATGTGTTTTAACCAACAGTCTTTCAACCGGGCCCTACCTTGTGTTTATTGATATTATCCCCCCACATGGTTGAATCAGATCAGAAGGCATGCTGGATGCCAAATGTCGGTCTCATTTGTTCAGTAACAGCAATATTTATTGCTTCAAAGTTGTGTACCCTGAAAATAATGTTGGTTTGGGGGTAACTACAATTTCCGCTTTATAGGCAACAGCTTGCTCTATTCGCTACACCACGCTGCTTAGTAAAAATGTGCGTACTAGCATTTACAATTCTCGCACTAAAATATAGAAAAAACCTGCTGGGCATTGATATTCATACTTCGCTATATTGTTATTGATATACTACTCCAATATGACACGAAAATATTATCACAAACTCACCTAATAAAGTGTTTATTAGCAAAATTCCAAGGTCACTGCCTCCCGAAGCAGAAAGTAAACGGATCATCTTCCATATGGCATGAGATCCATGTCACACGACATATTTATAATTATCGGGTAAACATTTTGACGTGATAGGGATTGTTTTTGTATAGAGAAATAGCATCTTCATATTTTGGCGACATATTGAACTTGTATTTAACATGCCGCATTTTACATGGATGGAAATCAAGATGTGTGCAGGTGCACGTTTTGGGTATGTGGAGAGCAAAATGTGTGTTTTCGCCCCGACACGGGTATTGTATTCATCATAACTTTCTTATTATTTCACCGATTTTGATCAAATAAAGCGCACAAAATGTGCAAAAGTGGTGTCTAGTAGCATAGATTTCTGGCAATTTCCCGATATTTCCAGCCAGTTTACCAAACATTTCGACAAAGTTTGATTCTTAAATGTACGTGGTCTCAGATCTCATCTATGAAGGTGATGAAATAGACAGGGTTCAATCTTGGCCAAAAATCTAGGGAGGCAAAATAGGGGAAATTAGGGAGAAGTGATCAAAACATATTTTCCCTGAAATTTTTATTTTATTCCTCGGGTACAGTGCGACCCCGTTAGTACACGCTTCACTATAACACGAATTCGGTTAGTACACGGTTGTGCCTTGGCTCCCGAATTTTTTTCCTATTTGTATATCAAAATCGTGTTAAATTTGTAACACGACTATTGTCAGAAATCGTGTTAAATTTGCGATTCTTTCCCAAATTAGACCCAAAATGGACGATTCTTTTTTTATGGGCGCATAGCCTCCTTTTATCTCACCGATGTGAATGTGCAGCTGATCACGTTTGCACATTTCGTAAATTAATCCGAGCAAACTGGGAATAAGATCAGTAAGACCAGTAACAAAGCAGTGCTAATTGTTATGTGCTCGATTTCATTTTTCCGGCATGAGCGTTCACGCTCACCATTGGTGGAATATTAATTAGGTGTAAAGGCTGACCAATCGGAGATCGCGTATCAGTCGCGCAGATTAACTCGACCCAGATTAACTAAATTGTTACAGCACTGCACACGCCCCCGGCGCATGTACACACATGTGTACCTGACAACTGGCCTTGTTTCGCTACTTCATGATTGAGCCAGTGCATGAGATAATCAACTTTATTATATACGGTAACTGAGATTTTCGCCGAGAATGATTTGACTTTTTTCTGCTAATATATCGGAAAGTTGATAACATTTTCAGAGCAAATGCGTAATGATTACTAATTTAATATTCGTCAACATTCGATATCGTTTACAGAAAATGTACACTATTATCAGATTCATCTTCGTCGAAAATCTCGCGTGATAAGCCTGATTACCTCATGAACTGGCATATTATAACACGTCTGGCAAAACATGTCTAGACAGGTCTGCACTCAAACCCACAGGTGGAATAGTCGGACGTGTGACACAAAGAAAATGACCATTACAAAAATATCCATTACCCCACCCACTTGATCTCGTTCTATTATTAACGTCATGTACAGTACGATACCAGGTGGGTGGGATAATGGCATTTATTTTCGTGTCATAGGTCAGAGTCTTCCACCTGTGCTCACCATATGAGTAAACACAGATTGCAAGCACGAGCTTGTCCGTGATGTTTGCATCTGATGGAACAGGATATCGGTCATTGGGTCATTGCGTCATCATTACTACACTTTTTTCTACACGCGTTTACAATAATGGATTGCACGGGACCTGCGTAGATCTACATTCTACATGAACATGATGAATAAATAAAACATGACGTTAACAATTCTTGGATTCAATATATTTATTATATGCGAAGATAACAGTGAAAACATATGGCACATTATAGGCATTGGCGACGTCGTTCATTCGCAGTCACAGTGTACAGTGTACATGTATTTTTTTTTGACATTATGATGCGTCTTGGGCGAGAACGGATATAGCACGGTTCGGATAAGCAACACGGAAGGTTGTATGTCGCCGGACTTCCGTGTACTAACGGGGTCGCACTGTACTCTTTTTGACGTTATTTAAAAAAAATATCAGTCTTTGTAAATACAAATAATTAAATATTCACGTGTTGCGTGTCGGGCCATTCAATTAATGCCTGCGTGTCAACATATTTTCATGTTAGCCCTTACTATGCTGAATATTGTTGTCTGCTGCTCATGTATTATTGTATCCCCCCGAACTCCGTCGGGGGATACTATGGATTTGACAGCGCGCCGCGTCTGCCGCAGACACTTCTTGTCCGGAGCATAACTCGAACACCCTTTGGAATATTTTCATGAAACTTCACACATGCATAGACCACGACCCGAAGGTGTGTCGCGCACAAGAATGACAACTCTTGCATAGCTAATTTTTGAGTTATCTCCCTTTTTTGTTTCGCGCACTGATTGACCATAACTTGACCACCCTTTGGAATATTTTTATGAAACTTAACACATTCAATTAGACCACGAACCGAAGGTGTGTCGTGCACAAGAATGACAACTCTGCATAGCTAATTTTTGAGTTATCTCCCTTTTTTGTTTTTCGTGCACTGATTTCCTGTCCGGAGCATAACTCGACCACCCTTTGGAATATTTTCATGAAACTTCACACATGCATAGACCACGACCTGGAGGTGTGTCGCGCACAAGAATGACAACTCTTGCGTAGCTAATTTTTTAGTTATCTCCCTTTTTTGTTTTGCGCACTCTACAAACTGGACAATAATGCATGAAGACCCGTTTTTTTTCTCGTCTGCTCCTGTACACCTTTTATTGTGTGCTCTGTACACCTTACCTGTAGAGAGAACAATAGAGACTGGGAGAACCATGTGCTAGCATGGGCTTGCATGTGCAAATGTCCAGTGCTTGACCATTGCTGACCAGGTAATTTATACAGGTAAATTACTACATTGGGTACTGTGTTGAAAATATTGTGGCATTATGTGGACCTATGCAGATATATGTAGATAAATATAGGACTATTAAAAAAAAATCTGGGCTCCAGTAGCAAGCATTATTATTTTTAAACTTTTTTTTTCCATTTTTTTTTTTCTTCATTCTTTTTTTTCTTCATTCTTTTTTTTAGCTCACCTGAGCAAAGCTCATGTGAGCTATTGTTATGGCAAAGTGTCCGGCGTCCGGCGTCCGGCGTCCGGCGTCCGTCCGTCAGTGAACATTTTCAATCATCTTCTTCTCCCGAACTGCTGAGCCGATATTGGTCAAACTTCACAGGGATAATATATGGGGGATGCCATTTCAGATTTGTTAAAATGGAGGTCATCGACAATCCAAGATGGCCGCCATGGAAAAGTAGGTCAAATTCTTAAAAAATCTTCTTCTCACGAACCGCCAGGCCGATTTCGACGATACTGGGTATGAATGATCGATAGTTAGCGCTGTTTCATATTTGTTCATATGGTGGCCCCTGGGTCAAAAATGGGCGTGGCCCGAGGGGTCAACTAGGGGTCAAATTATATTTTTGCCCGAATATGGTCATATAATATATCAAATCGAAGGTATCGACTAGTTGATCACTCTGGACCATTTTTTGTCTAAATCAGATGATTTTGTCATCCAAGATGGCCACCGAAAGGTAAAAAAGTTGTTCTTTTACTAAAGATTTCAAACGTATTCTTCTTGTGAACTGCTTGGCCGATATTGGCCAAACTTAACTGTAATGGTCTGTGGGTGAAGCCTGTCCATTTTTGTTAAAATGGAGGTCATCACCAAATCGAAGATGTCCGCCGTTGAAAAGTAGGTCAAATTGTCAAAAAATCTTCTTCTCACAAACCTCCAGGCCGATTTCGACGAAACTTGGTGTGAATGATGGATAGTTAACGCTGTTTCAGATTTGTTCATATGGTGGCCCCTGGGTCAAAAATGGGCGTGGCCCGAGGGGTCAACTAGGGGTCAAATTATATTGTTGCCCGAATATGGTTATATAATATATCAAATCGAAGGTATCGACTAGTCTATCACTCTGGAGCATTTTTTGTCTAAATCAGATGATTTGTCATCAAAGATGGCCACCGAAAGGTAAAAAAGTTGTTCTTTTACTAAAGATTTCAAACGTATTCTTCTTGTGAACTGCTTGGCCGATATTGGCCAAACTTAACTGTAATGGTCTGTGGGTGAAGCCTGTCCATTTTTGTTAAAATGGAGGTCATCACCAAATCCAAGATGTCCGCCGTTGAAAAGTAGGTCAAATTGTCAAAAAATCTTCTCACAAACGTCCAGGCCGATTTCGACGAAACTTGGTGTGAATGATTGATAGTTAACGCTGTTTCAGATTTGTTCATATTTTTTCAATTTTTGTCTAGTAGCATAAGGTCGTAAGTGATCTATACAGACTATTCACCTGTGCATGTGCTAGCATGTGCAACTGACCACTGACCACTTACAGGTAATTTATACAGGTAAATGATTATATTACATTCATTTCCGTAAACTGTGTTGAAAATATTGTGGCAATATGTGGACCTGTATATATATGATATGTAGATAAATATAGGACTTAAAAAACATTCTGGGCTCCAGTAGGGAGCATTATTCTTTTATTTTTTTTAAATTTAATTTTTTTTTTCCATTTTTTTTTTTTACATTCTTTTTCAATTTTTTAACTGACCACTAACTTATTACAGGTAATTTATACAGGTACATTATTACATTTCCGTAACTATTAACAAAAATTCTGGGCTCCAGTAGCGAGCATTATTATTATTATTTTTTTTGTATATTACATTTCAGTAAACTGTGTTGAAAATATTGTGGCATTATGTGGACCTGTGCAGATATATGTAGATAAATATAGGACTATTAAAACAAATTCTTGGCTCCAGTAGCAAGCATTATTATTTTTAATTTTTAAAAAAAAAAAAAATCATTTTTTTTTTTCAAATTCTTTTTCAATTTTTGTCTAGTAGCATAAGGTCGTAAGTGCTATATACAGACTATTATCATATGATAAAACAATTATTGACTTTGTCAATAATTGTATAATATATTCGGGCCAGTGAAAATTGCTTTCGGGCCCAGGCTCGAGGTCAAGGCGGGACAAGGCGAGGCATCTGATTCCGCGGAATTCTTGTTTACTTATCTCCCTTTGTTGTTTCGTGCTCTGATTTTGTATCCAGAGCATAACTCGAACACGCATATACGCATTGCTCTAATGGTCCTCTACCGCCCTGTGCCAAATCCACGTTCGTCCTGCCCCCGCCAAGCCCAGGGTTAACATCACATATACTTAGTGCTTCAAAAACTTTAACGCTCAGGTAAATATCTTATAATTTCTGTTTTCTTTCACGGATCAGCTTCATATTTCATATATGCATTGCTCTAATGGTCCTCTACCGCCCTGTGCCAAATCCACGTTTGTCCTGCCCCCGCCAAGCCCAGGGTCAAGGTCACATACTTGGTGCTTCAAAAACTTTAACTCTCAGGTAAAAGAAAATTTTGACTTGGAATTTGGCCTCATTTATTATCAAAGCGATATGTGGGACATCCGTGTTCTATAACACATTTTCTAGTTTATTAAACTTCACACATGCATAGAAGACGACCCAAAGGTGTGTCGCACGTAAGAATGACAACTCTTGCGTCGTTAATTTCTTAATTATCTCCCTTTGTTGTTTCGTGCACTGATTTCGTGTCTGGAGCATAACTCGAACACCCTTTGGAATATTTTCATGAAACTTCACACATGCATAGACCACAACCCTAAAGGTGTGTCATGCAAGCATGACAACTCTTGCATCACTAATTTTTTAGTTATCTCCCTTTGTTTTTTCCGTCACTGATTTTGTCTCCGGAGCACCCGAACACCCTTTTTTCAAACTACTTGTGTAACTGGGGAGGGGGATACACATGCGCTTGTCGACAAGCGTCCATTTCTAGTTCTAATTTCAGAGCTGAATATATATTTATTTTTATGTAAATATTCCGTTCTGATTTTAGGCCGTTAACACCATTAAATCAATCAATCTGTGTAGGAACACTGTTAAATGTTCTGATAAGTTGGTCAGTTGTTGTGATGAATCAAACTTTCCCTCGTCTGACTTTCCTGACTGAGATACAGTATTTCTGAACAACTGCTTGTGTCGCATGGTTGAATTGCAGATCAGAAGGCAGACTGGATTCAAATGTCATCAGTCTCGTTTCTTCAGTACAGCCACATTTATGGTTGCTTTATAGTTGGGTATCCCGATACATATAATAGTCGCCACTCTGTCTACCCGAAATTGATTGTGTTTATACAGCACATGGTTAAGGTGCAGATCAGCAGCCAGCTTGGACACAAATGTCATCAGTCTCATTTGTTCAGTAACAGCCACAACTATGGTTGCCTTCGAGTTATGTATACCCTGAACATAATGTTGGTTTGGGTGTACATTATAGGGTTAACTGTATTGTAATTTTCAAATTTGCGCCGCAAATTGCAATGCGGTTAACCTATTTCTAATGCACTCCTTTACTACTAGCGTAGGAATACATATTGAAATAATTTGCGACCGTTCATCAACAATGATATACCTGTAATGTATGACCACCAGCCAATCAGATTGCGTGATATTTATAGTGCATTAGAAATAATAGTGACCAGTCTGTTTACCTGAAACTGATTGTGTTTATTCGTCGCATGGTTAAAGGTACATGCCCACTCAGTAGGCACAAACTGTTCTTTGTATAGAGACATCATCTGAGACATTTTCTGACAAAATAAACATTCATTCATTACCCCACATAGTGATTGGCATTATTATACATTTTATATCGGACATAAATTTCCACACTGATATATTAGGGGCGATAACTGTGTTTCCTTAAAATGTTAACGGACATTAATGTTTAAGTTTTGATGTACAATGATCATACTTTATAATCTGTTGAAAATATTATTTTTTCAGGTGACACATTTAATTAGTATAAATAATTAAAAAATATCATGCCATGGTTGCATACGAAAATAGCCTGATACCACCGCGAGTCACTATCAGTAAAATAAATATTACAAAATGATTAAATCTGTATCGCAGGCACTCGTAATTTTTAGAACTGGTGGAATAGTGACACAATTATACACTTATATTTAATTCCTATAAAGAAGATTTTGTGCCTACTGAGTGGGCATGCACCTTTAACTGTGGTAGAATGGTTCTTGTGGCATCTGTTTCCAGTGTAGATCCAGACCACTTTTGGTCCAGGAAGTCTGGGAATTTTGTGTCGGCTTCTGTGTAGGAAGTTAGGAACCCTGTTAAATGTTCCTGATAAGTTGGTCAGTTGTTTTGGTGAATCAAACTTTCCCTCGTCTGAGTTTCTTGACCGAGTTCCAGTATTTCTGAACAACTGATTGTGTTTATACGTCGCATAGTTAAATTGCAGACCAGGAGGCAGATTGGATACAAGTGTCATCAGTCTCATTTCTTCAGTAACGGTAGTGGTGCAACGATATACCGGTATACCGGTATATTGCGATATGTCATCCTGACGATACGTATCGCGGTACGGTTTTCGCGTATCGCGATATTTACACCCTATTCTCGGTCGCCATCTTGTGTTAAAATAATTATGTAAAATTATTCAAAATCATTCAAAACTTAATTTTTAATATGACAGAAGTCAATATTTGTTAATAAACACGCCACAATTAGATGACTAATACATGTAGTGAGTAATTTTATGGCTAGGGTATAACAATAATATACCGAAAGTCTGATACAAAATGGTCAGGGAAAATCACGACTTGGTACCATTTCTATTGCCAGATAGGTACGTTCTACTGACGAGTACTGCAGTGGCGGTATTTTTCTTTTATGTTTCTAAAATAAATATGTTAAAATCATACCATGAGTTGCATGCAGAATGAACAATCATTACTTCCTTCACAGAACTTTTGCAAGTGGTTTCGCGACATCCGTGAAATGAAGGTCTGCTCGATTAGCACAATAAATTTGCGAGAAGCATAAATTACTAAAAACCTGTTAATAATTGTGCCTGCATAATTTTGTCTCCCGTTGCGTGAGACTGGAAACAGATACAGTGTTATGTAAAGGCATTCACTGATGTGTGCGCCCGTGGACAATATCCTACAGGAGAGGCTATAATACCGATCGGTATGGACTGTCGGCTGGCAACATGTATGTTACCGTGTGTAGTACATTTTCAACCAGTATATGGCATAGCGATCACGACAATTCGGATATCTAGACAGCTCACCATTCCATCAATGAAGCACCCAGCATGATAATAACAAGCAAAATAGAATGTTCTCATGCTAAATGGATGTGCAATTTGATCAGCAGCTACACTGGTCGCAAGTACCATAAGCCCCATTTCTCCAGTCACAGCCAAAAAATGAGAGAAAAGCACTGCACACATCACCAGTCAATTCAGACTTGAAATCAAACAAGCCACTGTATCCGTCATTAACCCGATCAGCTGTGAAATTGCCAGGTAACGGCTGTTCCATTTACCTCCTAATATTTGTGACCAGTTGCTATCTTATTATTTACTTGATAGAAATACAATTAGTTTGTCTCTGTAGCAGTTAATGATGTTTATGCTTGTACACAAGTATTATTGCAATAAAAAAACAACAGTATTGCAACTGATTAACTAGTCTATTATAAAGTTTGTCCAATTCATGTAACAGCCCATTTTTACAACACATCGATTGAACATGTGTGTATTAAAATGTTTCAAACACGACCTTTACATTTCACTTGGGGTGACAGTCGATAAATATAGTACAGTAAGCATAAATGATATATTTTATATGCTCCCCCCGGACTCCCCTAGCGCTATCGGGCCCTTCGGGCCCTCAATTAACATTGGGGTGGGTAGACTTATGGCTAGCTATATACAGTAAACAGTTACGCGATAACTATGAGAAAAAATCAAGGAAAATATGATTTTGATCACTTCTCCCTAATTTCCTCTCGTCCAGAAATAATCATTAATGTCAACCGTTTCTGGGCAAAGTCCTGTCCCACACAGTGTTTTGATGTGTTCTAATGACAATAATAAACAATAAAGAATGTTCTTTATCTCCTGTTCGTTTTTATTATTATTTGTTCATACATGGTATAATATCGCAATACGTATTGCAATATGGGTTTGTTGTATCGCAATATATCGCAATACGGGTTTGACCGTATCGTTGCACCTCTAAGTAACGGCCATGTTTATTGTTTAAATAATAGAAATTGATAAGTTCATAGTTGGTCAGTTGTGGTGATGAATCAAACTTTCCCTCGTCTGAGTTTCCTGACTGAGTTCCAGTATTTCTGAACAACTGATTGTGTTTATATGTCACATGGTTAAATTGCAGACTAGGAGGCAGATTGGATACAAATGTCATCAGTCTCATTTCTTCAGTAACGGCCATGTTTATTGTTTAAATAATAGAAATTGATAAGTTCATAGTTGGTCAGTTGTGGTGATGAATCAAACTTTCCCTCGTCTGAGTTTGCTGACTGAGTTCCAGTATTTCTGAACAACTGATTGTGTTTATATGTCACATGGTTAAATTGCAGACTAGGAGGCAGATTTGATACAAATGTCA